>CM053031.1:4825899-5180899 GCA_028564925.1 Lithobates sylvaticus | reverse complement strand
TCATATCCCAGGATGGTGACATTCCCTCTTCTCCTTCCAGGATAATAAAGATCTGGAACTGGACATCGTCCCGGCCATCCTGACCGACCAAGAAGTAAAACTGCGAGACGCAAGCCATGAGGTCAACGAAGAGAAAAGGAAATCCGCCCGGAAAAAAGAGTGAGTGCCCCCCGGGGGCCACAAAATTCCCCAAATGTTGGTGTTTTATGGATCGATGGGGAAGATTTACTTAATCTGGAGCACACAGAATCTGGTGCAGCTGTGCATAGGAACCAATCAGCTTCCAGCATTCAGCTGTGTCTCTGTATTATTATACAATGTATCTGTATTATTATACAATGTATCCATTATATACACAACGGGGGAGATTTACTAAAACTGGAGTGTGCGGATTCCGGTGCAGCTCTACATTGTAACCAATTAAGCTTTGACAATAAAATCTGGAAGATAATTGGTTACAATGTAGAGCTGCACCAGATTCCGTGTGCTTCAGTTTTAGTAACTCTCCCCCATTGTGTATATAATGGATACATTGTATAACAATACAGATACATTGTATAACAATACAGATACATTGTATAATAATACAGATACATTGTATAATAATACAGATACATAGCTTAATGCTGGAAGCTGATTGGTCCTTTGTACAGCTGCATGGGATTCTCTGTGCTCCAGATTTAGTAAATCTCCCGCTATTTACATTTTATTTTATTTTAATTTTTTAGATTTTTTTTATAACGTGGATCAGGTGGGGGGGGGGGTGTGGTTTGTGAAGAATCTGTCATATCATTGGTGTGAGGTTTCTGTGTTCCTCACACCTCTCACCATAGAGGTCCTTCTCTTGTCAGGTTCATCATGGCGGAGCTCCTACAGACGGAGAAGGCGTACGTCCGAGATCTGCACGAGTGTATGGAGGTAAGTCCTATCTGTGTGTCACCTGGAGATGAATTGTGGTCACTTCCTCCGGGGGTCACCTGTGCATTCCCTTCTCTTCCAGACCTACCTGTGGGAGATGACGAGCGGCGTGGAGGAGATCCCCCCGGGAATCCTCAATAAAGAACACATCGTCTTCGGGAACATCCAGGAAATCTACGACTTTCACAATAAGTAGGTGTACTTCCTTCAGGAGCCCCCCGCATGTCCATCGAGCAATGTGTGGTGTGCAGGGGCCCTGTAAGAAATAAGTGGGGTCCAGTCAGGGAGTCGGCAGGCTCTGCTCTAATTCATCCCAAAGGTGTTCTATCGGGTTGAGGTCAGGACTCTGTGCAGGCCAGTCAAGTTCCTCCACCCCAAACTTGCTCATCCATGTCTTTATGGACCTTGCTTTGTGCACTGGTGGGCAGTCGTGTTGGAACAGGAAGGGGCCGTCTCCAAACTCCTCCCACAAAGTTGGGAGCATGAAATTGTCCAAAATGTCTTCAACCCCTAAAAACAACCCCCACACCATAATCCCTCCTCCACCCAACACCATAATCCCCCCTCCACCCAATGATTTGGACCAGTGCACAAAGCAAGGTCCATAAAGACATGGTTGAGCGAGTTTGGGGTGGAGGAACTTGACTGGTCTGCACAGAGTCCTGACCTCAACCCGATAGAACACCTTTGA
Organism: Lithobates sylvaticus; assembly: GCA_028564925.1. Lineage (NCBI taxonomy): Eukaryota > Metazoa > Chordata > Amphibia > Anura > Ranidae > Lithobates > Lithobates sylvaticus. Next base: position 5,179,290 of record CM053031.1, on the reverse strand, counting down.
GAGGAAGTAGAGCGGAGACTGCGAGCCGGGCCTTCTCATCCAACATCAGTGCCTGACCTCACAAATGCTCTTATGGAAGAATGGTCAAACATTCCCATAGACACCCTCCTAAACCTTGTGGACGGCCCTCCCAGAAGAGGTGAAGCTGTTATAGCTGCAAAGGGCCAACTCAATATTGAACCCTCCGGACTAAGACTGGGGGGGTCATTACAGTTCGTGTGTGTGTGTGTATGTGTGTATATATATATAAAGGCAGGTGTATCTACAATTCGTGGAGGCTGAGTAGTTAAACCTCTGCATAGAAAAGCCACTTCATTCTAAAAATGCTAGTTGCCTGGCTGTCATGCTCTTGATGATTGCATGCTGCTTGCAGAGATCTCCGCAGCAGCTCTGTGCACTTCAGAGCCCTGAAGAAGGACTTCTGTGTCCATGAAACACGTTGGTTACAAACTATCAAGAATTAGATTGTTTAAACTCGTAAATGTATCTTTTTTTTTTTTGGCACTCAATTTCCTTCTACTCTTCAAATGCTTGTCCTCTGACTGAGTTCTGACTTCACTGGCTGCATGCTTTTTCAGGTCAGCAGCACAGAATGTGCTGAAAAGCGGAGACAGCCAGGCTTCTGGTATTTCCGGACTAGGCCGGTAATGACGGTCTCTCTGTAGTCTCTCAGTTTGGGGTTTATGTTGGGATGTCCAGATGTGTCCACTGATTTAACATTGATAATTAAATGCTGGACCAATAGGCACCGATGTACCTGACCTCATAGTACATGGCTCCTCCCACAAAGAACTGACCCATAATCCTCTCTGTTCCCTGCAGCATTTTCTTGAAGGAGCTGGAGAAGTACGAGCAACTTCCGGAGGACGTCGGGCATTGTTTCGTCACTTGGGTAGGTTACCGTTGTGTAGAAATGAGGGAGATCTCTCTATAGACCTCAATCCTACAGAATATGTATAGAGGGAGCAAAATCCCTCCTGAGATGTGGAAACCTGATCACCACCTACAAGAAACGTCCGACCTCTGTGATCACCAACTACTAAGTCATGTTCTGCTTGGGGATCAAATATTTATTTTACTTTATTTTATTTTTTACATTTTATTTATTTATTTTTATTTTATTTTTTACATTTTATTATTTTTTTTTTTATTTATTTATTTTTTATGGTTGAACTGGATGGACTTGTCTTTTTTCAACCTGACTAACTACCCTGTTTCCCCGAAAATAAGACCTAGCGTGATTGTCGGTGATGGCTGCAATATAAGCCCTACCCCCCAAATAATCCCTAATTAAAGTCCTTGTAGGTCTTATTTTCCGGGTAGGGCTTATTTTCGGGGAAACCGGGTAGGGCTTATTTGGGGGGCAGGGCTTATATTGCAGCCATCACTGACAATCACGCTAGGTCTTATTTTCGGGAAAACAGGGTATGTAACTAACTGAACTGCAACTCCATTTATAACATTTGTATCATGTGTGTTTTTTCTGGATTTTTGGTTGATATTAGACATGTGCAGAACAAAAAATTTGTTTATTTTCGCTTCGTTTTTTTTTGGTTCCAAAATAAATGTGTTTATTTTCGTTTCCGTTGATTCGTAACGATTCGTAAGTCGTCGGTGTTCGTATTTGTAACGATTCGTACATTCGTAAGAGTTATTTTTTGTTGATTCGTTTTTTTCGTTAGTTTAATTTTCGTTTATTCGAAATTCGGACGCATTCGTAGTTATTCGTAACATTCGTAGATTCGTAATCGGAGCATAATTCATAATTTTATGTAATGTGTATGCTATTATTACATTTTAAGAGACACGGAAAATACAAATCGAAAAAAAAGTTACGAATTTTTTCGTTCAATCCATTCGAAGCACGTTAAGCAGCGCCATTGTAAGAGACACGAAAAATTAAGATTCGGAAAAAAAAAAAAGTTACGAATGTACTAATTTTTTCGTTCAATCCATTCGAAGCACGTTAAGCAGCGCCATTGTAAGAGACACGGAAAATTACAAATTCAACAAAAAAAAAAAGTTACGAATTACGAATTTTTTCGTTCGTTTTCATTTTCGTTGTTCTTGTTTTCGTTTTTCGGATTTTCTTCATTCGACATTCGTTGTTTCTAATTAGTTTTTTTGGGATTTTCGTTGTTTTTCGGATTTGTTCTATTCGAACGATTAGTTATTCGTTAAAATTCTTAGCGAATCATTCGTTCATTCGTACGAAAACGAACGAACGAAAAAAAAACGAAAAACGAAGAAAAACGAAACGAATTGCACATATCTACTTGATATTCTGTCTCTATCATACAAAATACACCTATGATAAAAATTATAGAGCCTTCATTTCTATGCAAGTGGGAAAAATTTACACAATCTGCAGGGGATTAAATCATTATTTTCCCCCCACTGTAGATTAGAAAATAAGGGAATAAAATAGAAAAGAATATAATTAGAATAGAGTAGAATATAAAATAAAAGGAATATAATAAATCAAAACAGGATATAATAGAATAGAGCAAAACCGAATAAAACAGAACAGAAAATAAAAGATATAAAATATTAAAGACTTAAAATAGAAAAGAATAGAATATGATAAAATGGAATCGCATAACATAGAAAAGACTTATGCCGCGTACACACGGTTGGAATTCTCGTCGGAAAAAGCTCTGATGGTTTTCCCGTCGGAATTCCGACGGAATTCCGCTCAAGCTGTGTTGCCTACACACGGTCACACCAAATTCCGACGGTCAATAACACAGCGGCATAAAACACGTTCGACGGCACTATAAAAGGGAAGTTTAATACATCCGAGCATGCGTTGAATTGTTTCTGAGCATGCGTCGGAATTTTGCGTGTCGGAATTGCATACACACGATCGGAAAATCCGATAAAAAGGTTTTCCGTCGGAAAAATTGAGAACAGGTTCTCAATCCAAAGTCCGTCGGAAATTCCGACAGAAAAAGACCGATGGGCGTACACACGGTCGGAAAATCCGTTGAAAAGCTCCCATCGGACTGTTTCCATCGGAAACTCCGACCGTGTGTACGCGGCATTAGAATAGAAAAGGATAAAACAAAATAAAATTAAATATGTAATAAAATAATAGAATATAATAAAGAATAGAACAGAGAATAAAATGAAATAGAATGAAAATGGCTGTCTTCTGAAATTCGAATATAATAGAATAAAATATAATCGATTATAACAGATTTAAAAATTAAAGGAATAGAAAATAATAGGAATAGAATAGAATAATAAAGAATATACTAAAATAGAATAGAAAATAAAAGAAATGAAGGAATAGAAAGGAATAAAAAATAAAAGAATAGAGTAGAATAGAAAAGACTATAATAGAATCAAAGGAAAAGAATAGAATGGGATAAATTGGAATAGCATAAAGTAAAAAAGACCTGGAACAGAAAAGGATAAAACAGAATAAAATAAAATATGTAATAAAATAATAGAATATAATAAAGATTAGAACAGAAAATTAAAGTATAAAATGAAATCGAATTAAAATAGCTGTCTTCTGAAATTCAAATATAATAGAATAAAATATATTTGAATTAAACAGAATAGATTGAAAAATTTAAGAATAAAGGAGTAGAAAATAAAGGAATAAAATAGAAAGTAAAGAATATACTAAAATAGAATAGAAAATAAAATAGGAATAGAAAAGATTAGAATAAAATTAAACAGAAAATAGAAAATAAAAGAATAGCATAACACTTAATAAATAGAATGAATATAGATATTTTCTGAAATTTGAATCTTGAATTTCAAATTGATTTGAAAATAACGAATATAATCAAAATAAATTATTTTTTTAACGAACGAATCTGAAATTAAATTCATTTTTGTTAGTCATGCTCATCTCTATAGATGACATTTTTCTGCTCTGGTTCAGTTATATTCTAATCTCTAATCTCTTTTTCAATCATTGAGGGACACATGAAGTCCTACTGTATACTGTTGGGTTATACTGCCACCTACAGGAGGACTGGACCCAATAGCTCCGGACAGCCCTCCTGCCCCCAGCAAGCCTCATTTTCTTCATTTCTGCCTTTATCCAGTTAGCTGTCCTCTGTACATTCGATGTTGCATTCGATCTCTCCCCGGTCTTTTATCCTCGATCTGTACATTCGATGCCCCCCCCCCCGGTCTCTCCTCTGACGTCTCGTTCCCTTTGTAGGCGGATAAGTTCCACATGTATGTGACTTATTGTAAGAACAAGCCGGACTCCAGCCAGCTGATCCTGGAGCACGCAGGGGCCTTCTTCGATGTAAGTGTTGCCACCATGTGATTGGCTGTTGAGTGCGTTGTCATCGATCTCCATCCAACCGTCTGCTCTCTGCTTTACAGGAGATCCAACAGCGGCACGGACTGGCCAATTCCATCTCCTCGTATCTCATCAAACCCGTGCAGAGGATCACCAAGTACCAGCTCCTCCTCAAGGTAGGAGGGACGGCAGAGCTGTGCGGGGGGGGGGGGGGGGCCACGTAACAAATAGAGGGCCTCAGGAGGGGTCCCCAAAGGGGCCCCATAATAGTGGTGCTATCTGCAATGGGGGGTGAAAGTGATCCCGCCAACAGCAACAGCAGCATCGCTGACATTTTCATGCGTTGAGGTGCATCGGATGAGGTCGGGCAGCTCATTCAAAATAAAAGGGCTGAAACCTCACCTCAACGCCCGAAAAAATCTGTGCTGCTTCTGCCGGTGGGATCACTCACAAGGGGAGGATCGCGGCCGCTCACTGCGATTATATTACACAGGGCAGGTAAGTATAGACATGGCGTGTTTTTTTTATTTTTTATTTACTTTTACAATCACTTTAAATAAAATCCAAGAATTGAGAAGGTGAGTTAACTCCTTCACTGCCAGTGTCATTTACACAGGAATCAATGCATTTACATAGCACTGATTGCTGTATAAATGACAATGGTCCCAAAAATGTCCGATGTGTCCGCCATAATGTCGCAGTCACAATAAAAAAATCGCTGATCGCCGCCATTACTATTAAAAAATAATATATTAATAAAAATGCTATAAAACTATCCCCTATTTTTTGTAAACGCTATACCTTTTGCGCAAATCAATCAATAATTACTAATTGCAATTTTTTTTTTACCAAAAATATGTAGAAGAATACGTATCGCCGAAACTGAGGAAAAAAAATGTTTTTTTTTATATATTTTTTTGGGATATTTATTATAGCAAAAAGTTAAAAAAAAAAAAGTGCATTTTTTTTCAAAATTGTCGCTCTAATTTTTGTTTATAGCGCAAAAAATAAAAACCCGCAGGGGCGATCAAATACCGCCAAAAGAAAGCTCTATTTGTGGGAAAAAAAGGACGCCAATTTTGTTTTGGGTGCCACGTCGCACTACCGCGCGATTGTCAGTTAAAGCGACGCAGTGCCGAATCGCAAAAAGGAGCCTGGTCCTCTGGCTGCCAATTGGTCCGGGGCTGAAGTGGTTAATAACATTTTAAAACAATGTCACCATTAACAACATATTTATAACCCATAGAAATATTGGTCCTTCGTCTACATGAAGCGTTATTGATGGAACAATAGTATCTATATACAAAAATGATGTACAAATTAGATGCTTTGATACTTATTTGTGGTATCTCTATTAGAAAATGGATAACTTTACAGCGGATAGTATCCCCTGAGGAAGCCTAATTAAAAGGCGAAACACGTCGGGACTTCCATCTATACCGCTTCATGTAGACGAAGGACCAATATTTCTATGGGTTATAAATATGTTCTTAATGGTGACATTGTTTTAAAACGTTGTTACCGTATATACTCGAGTATAAGCCGAGTTTTTCAGCACATTTTTTTTGTGCTGAAAGTGCCCCCCTCGCTTATACTCGAGTCAAGCACTTTTTTCTGCAGCAGAAAATTACATTTTCCGAAACGACTTTGGGGCCCCGTATCTCGGGACCACTTTGTGCTAAGAACCCCAAATTTGGTATGCCAACCCAGAGACACTAGCCCTACAACATATCCAATGGGGTCCCTAGCACTAAGTGGCCCGAGATACGGGGCCCCAAAGTCAGTTCGGAAAATGTCATTCTCTGCTGCAGATAAGTGCTTGACATTATCCGACCCGACTTTGGGGCCCCCTATCTTGGGGACACTTGGTGCTAGAACCCCCAAATTTGGTATGCCAACCCAGAAACACTAGCCCTATAACATATCCAATGGGGTCCCTAGCACTAAGTGTCCCAGAGATACGGGGCCCCGAAGTCGGTTTGGAAAATGTCATTCTCTGCTGCAGATAAGTGCTTGACATTATCCGACCCGACTTTGGGCCCCGTATCTCGGGGAGCACTTGGAGCTAGGAACCCCAAATTTGGTATTCAAACCCAGTGGAACCAACAATACAACATATCCAGCACCAAGTGACCCTGAGATACGGGGCCCCAAAGACGGTCAACTGTGTCTATCTGCAGCAATGTCATTTCAGGACCCTTTGGGTCCGGAGACCCCAATTTTGGCTGCAGATAGGGGGCATCTAGGAACCCTTAACTACAGAGTTTGAAGGGGGACCTATGGCTGCAAATGGGCACAGTGTGGCTGCAAATGGGGACAGTGTGGCTACAAATGGGCACAGTGTGGCTGCAAATGGGCACAGTGTGGCTGCAAATGGGCACAGTGTGGCTGCAAATGGGCACAGTGTGGCTGCAAATGGGCACAGTGTGGCTGCAAATGGGGACAGTGTGGCTGCAAATGGGGACAGTGTGGCTGCAAATGGGGACAGTGTGGCTGCAAATGGGCACAGTGTGGCTGCAAATGGGCACAGTGTGGCTGCAAATGGGCACAGTGTGGCTGCAAATGGGCACAGTGTGGCTGCAAATGGGCACAGTGTGGCTGCAAAAAGGCACAGTAAGGGTGCAAATGGGCATTGTTTACCCTCTTTTCCACTTACAGTAGCTGCGCATTTCTCACCCTAGGCTTATACTCGAGTCAATAAATGTTCCCAGTTGTTTGTGGTAAAATTAGGTGCCTCAGCTTATATTCGAGTATATACGGTAATAAATATTGATATTTTAATTGCAAATTTTGGTTTGAATTGTATATCTGCACCGTTAAAATCCCACTTCATTTCTTGGATTCCAAATATCGGGATGCGGTGCTGTAAATCAGACAGAAATATCCACACAAATCCTACATTCCACTTTAATCTTTTTTTTTTTTTACTGAAATTTTACGTTTCCTTGTCTCGTCTAACATAAAAAATTGAAACTACCACTTTTTTGTATTCTGTGGGGTGTCTGCTTTCAGAAAATATATCATTTTTTTTTTTGGGGGGGGGGGGGGGGGGGGGGGGGTTATGCAATCTTTAGGCCTAAAATAATTTTTTTTAAACATGCGTGCAAAAAAAGTAGTAATGGCTCTGGGCAGGGAAAGGGTTAAACCACGAAGCAATTAATTGATCTTTGGATCAACTTCAAATCCGGTGATGGCTCCACCTTTACCTATTGTGGGAGCGGAGCCGCCATTGAGACCAGCGCCCCCTAGTGCCGTGGGAGGGGAGCGCCTACTGTTCTCTTTTGAGCTGCGCATGCGCAGCGTATACTCTCTCCCGTCACCTATGATGAGTTTAGGGGAGAGCACACACTGCGCATATACAGCGCGGCATTCCCTCCCATGTCACTAGGTGGCGCTGGTCCCCGGTGTTGCTGGATCTATATGTGCCGGGAGCTGGGCAGGTGTAACAAATTGTACTTCTTGTTGGTTTCATTGTAACATTGCGCACTCACACAGCGGGCGTTCTGTCTGCTCTCCCATTGGCTGTGAGGATGTAAAGTTTTCTGGTTGACAAAAACCCCCCATGACTTTATTTATGGGAAGCGGCATTGTGTGTACAGAACGCGGCACTTCCACCATAAATATTTATACGTTCGCTCTGTATAGAGTACACTGAGCGTTCCCGGGGGGGGGGGGGGGGGGTCTGCGCCCAGCATGGGGGAGGGGATTCTAGAATTCCAACTTCTCAAACCTGGAATAACGGGATGTCTGTCCTGCAGGAGCTGCTGTCGTGCTGCGAGGAAGGGAAGGGAGAGATAAAGGACGGCCTGGAAGTAATGCTCAGTGTGCCAAAGAGAGCCAACGACGCCATGCATGTCAGCATGCTGGAAGGTGAGCGAGCCGATCGATCCCACCCATAGGAACGTCTCATCAGTGTTCATAGAGGGAGGGGCTGTGTCCATGGTAACAGGGGGGATTCATACTTTCTTAAGTTTTTATTAAGCCGCACAAAGAGAGAAACAAAGTATTCATTGATTACCGGTGATATCAGCCAGACTTCCACATCCCACAAGTGGAAGAGTCAGGAAAAAAATGAAAAGGTGAACACCGAACACCCATCCCCCCCCCACTGTACTTACCTCCACAGGTGAAGGTTGAACCCCCCCAGTTCCCTCTACTTACCTCCACAGGTGAACACTGAATGACACCCCCACCCCCTGGTTCCCTCTGTACTTACCTCCACAGGTGAACACTGAACACCCCCCCCCCCCCCGGTTCCCTCTGTACTTGCCTCCACAGGTGAACGCCGAACACATCCCCCCGGTTTCCTCTATACTTACCTCCACAGGTGAACACTGAACACCCCCCCCCCGCCCCCCCCCCCCCCCCCCCCCCCCCCCCCCCACCCCCCCCCCCCCCCCCCCCCGTTCCCTCTATACTTACCTCCACAGGTGAACACTTAACACCCCCCCCCCCCGGTTTCCTCTATACTTACCTCCACAGGTGAACACTGACCCCCCCCCCCCGGTTCCCTCTATACTTACCTCCACAGGTAAACGCCGAACACCCCCCCCCCCGTTCCCTCTATACTTACCTCCACAGGTGAACACTGAACACCCCCCCCCCCCCCCGGTTCCCTCTATACTTACCTCCACAGGTGAACGCCGAACACACCACCCGGTTCCCTCTATACTTGCCTCCACAGGTGAACACTGACCCCCCCCCCGGTTCCCTCTATACTTACCTCCACAGGTAAACGCCGAACACCCCCCCCCCCCGGTTCCCCCTATACTTACCTCCACAGGTGAACACCGAACACCCCCCGGTTCCCTCTATACTTACCTCCACAGGTAAACGCCGAACAGCCCCCCCCCCCGATTCCCTCTATACTTGCCTCCACAGGTGAACACTGAACCCCCCCCCCCCCGGTTCCCTCTATACTTACCTCCACAGGTGAACGCCGAACACACCACCCGGTTCCCTCTATACTTGCCTCCACAGGTGAACACTGACCCCCCCCCCCCCCCGGTTCCCTCTATACTTACCTCCACAGGTAAACGCCGAACACCCCCCCCCCCGGTTCCCCCTATACTTACCTCCACAGGTGAACACCGAACACCCCCCACCCCCCGGTTCCCTCTATACTTACCTCCACAGGTAAACGCCGAACAGCCCCCCCCCCCCCCCCCCCCCCCCCCCGATTCCCTCTATACTTGCCTCCACAGGTGAACACTGAACCCCCCCCCCCCCCCGGTTCCCTCTATACTTACCTCCACAGGTGAACGCCGAACACACCACCCGGTTCCCTCTAAACTTACCTCCACAGGTAAACGCCGAACAGCCCCCCCCCCCCCCGGTTCCCTCTATACTTACCTCCACAGGTGAACACTGAACCCCACCCCCCAGTTCCCTCTATACTTACCTCCACAGGTGAACGCCGAACACCCCCCCGGTTCCCTCTATACTTACCTCCACAGGTGAACACCGAACACCCCCCCCCCCCGGTTCCCTCTATACTTGCCTCCACAGGTGAACGCCGAACACACCCCCCGGTTCCCTCTATACTTGCCTCCACAGGTGAACGCCGAACACACCCCCCGGTTCCCTCTATACTTACCTCCACAGGTGAACGCCGAACACACCCCCCGGTTCCCTCTATACTTACCTCCGCAGGTGACCACCGAACACCCCCCCCCCCCCCCCCGGTTCCCTCTATACTTGCCTCCACAGGTGAACACTGAACCCCACCCCCCCCCCCCCGTTCCCTCTATACTTACCTCCACAGGTAAACGCGAACACCCCCCCAGTTCCCTCTCTATACTTACCTCCACAGGTGAACACTGAGTGAACACCCCCCCACCCCCCGGTTCCCTCTATACTTGCCTCCACAGTTGAACACCAAACACCTTCCCCACCCCCTGGTTCTTTCTGTACTTGCCTCCACAGAACACCCCCCTACCCCCCGGTTCCCTCTATACTTACCTCCACAGGTGAACACCGAACACCCTCCCCACCCCCAGTCCCCACTGTATGTACCTCCTATGGGTGAACACCAAACACCCTTCCCCACCCCCCATTTCCCACTGTACTTGCCCCCATGGGTGAACACCCTCCGGTTCCCGCTGTATTTACCTCCGTGGGTGATGGAAAAAAAATGTAAACTAACACTGAACACCCTTGAACTGGCTTGTACCAAAAACCACTAAAAAGTAACATATGGAAAATAAACTGAAATAATCACGAAAGCCAAAGACAGAAATGAGGAATACTGTATATGTATAGCTCTCCAGGCCCTTTGTGGGCAGAATATTAAGGTTACTGATGGAATGTTGACCACACCCATGAGGAGCTGGAGGTGGCGTAGGTCTATGGTTAAGTCTTGGCTAGTATTATGTTTGATGTCACATTTTCAGACATTGACAGTCCAGATTGTACGAGAAAAATAAAAGGTTTGTGGCAGAAGTACATACCTAGCAAATGAAGTGTCACCTTATCTGTGAATATGTTCTATAATTATGTTTCGGCCAAGTTTAAACAGACATTTCTGTCCTGGTAATTTTTTTTTTTTTTTTTTTTTTTTTTTAAGGGTTTGATGAAAACCTAGACGTTCAGGGTGAGCTTATACTGCAAGATTCTTTCCAAGTCTGGGATCCCAAATCTCTGATCCGCAAGGGGCGGGACCGACACCTTTTCCTGTTCGAGATCTCTCTGGTGTTCAGCAAGGAGATAAAAGACTCTGCAGGACACACAAAATATGTTTACAAAAACAAGCTGCTGGTAAGTCCTCTTGATTTGTGTATATGGCGCCGGATTAAACGCGTGCCAGCCTGAGGGCCACAATGTTGGCTTCCTGTTCTGATAGGTCAGAACCATAGACTTTGGCTCGGGGCTGTAGATCAGCCATTCTCAGTCAGCTTTTCGGGGAACTTCTGGGCTCCTCCCAGAGGTTGCTGGGAATTCTATGAGTAGGCAGCAGTGGCATTTGACCTTGTGCCTTATGGTACCTTCATAATCCTGGGTCCAAGGTCATTGGTCATTCTTGTGGAACCAGTGGAGTCTCTCACCCCTTTCCTCTGATAAGTAACCACTGGCACCAGTGATCTTTTTAGTTGTCTGTAAGGTTGTCAATGTATCCATTGGCCGCCAATTAAGGGGCATTCTTCAAACTGACCTCCAATGGAAGAGGACCCATCTCCTACTGACTTCCAATGGAAGGTATTATCTCCTACTGACCTCCAATGGAAGGGGCCCATCTCATACTGACTTCCAATGGAAGGGGCCCATCTCCTACTGACCTCCAATGGAAGGGGCCCATCTCCTACTGACCTCCAATGGAAGGGGCCCATCTCATACTGACCTCTAATGGAAGGGGCCTATCTCATACTGACCTCCAATGGAAGGTCCTATCGTCTACTGACCTCCAATGGAAGGTCCTATCGTCTACTGACCTCCAATGGAAGGTCCTATCTCCTACTGACCTCCAATGGAAGGGGCCTATCTCCTACTGACTTCCAATGGAAGGTCCTATCTCCTAATGACCTCCAATGAAAGGGGCCCATCTAATACTGACCTCCAATGGAAGGGGCCCATCTCATACTGACCTCCAATGGAAGGTCCTATCGTCTACTGACCTCCAATGGAAGGTCCTATCTCCTACTGACCTCCAATGGAAGGGCCTATCTCCTACTGACCTCCAATGGAAGGGGCCTATCTCCTACTGACCTCCAATGGAAGGGGCCTATCTCCTACTGACTTCCAATGGAAGGTCCTATCTCCTAATGACCTCCAATGGAAGGGGCCCATCTAATACTGACCTCCAATGGAAGGGGCCCATCTCATACTGACCTCCAATGGAAGGTCCTATCGTCTACTGACCTCCAATGGAAGGTCCTATCTCCTACTGACTTCCAATGGAAGGTCCTATCTCCTAATGAGCTCCAATGGAAGGGGCCCATCTCATACTGACCTCCAATGGAAGGGGCCCATCTCATACTGACTTCCAATGGAAGGTCCTATCTCCTAATGACCTCCAATGGAAGGGGCCCATCTCATACTGACCTCCAATGGAAGGAGCCCATCTCATACTGACTTCCAATGGAAGGTCCTATCTCCTACTGACCTCCAATGGAAGGGGCCCATCTCATACTGACTTCCAATGGAAGGTCCTATCTCCTACTGACCTCCAATGGAAGGGGCCCATCTCATACTGACCTCCAATGGAAGGTGTCCATCTCCAATGACCTCTAATGGAAGGGGCCCATCTCCTACTGACCTCTAGTGGAATAGGGCCCATTTGCTACTGCCCTCTAGTGGAAGGGGACCCATACCCTTCTGCAGCCTTTTTCAACCAGGGTGCCTTGAGGTTTCTTCGGGGGTGACTTGGCAAAATGCCTAAAATTTGCCCAAGAATTGTATACAAGCCGACGTGTGGCTGAAGGCTGCCTTTCAGTTACACTAAGCCACAGGTTTTCATTGTACACCATTACTACTTTCTAGCTGCCGACCTGCTAACGACCATCATTACTTGATAAGGAGGGTGTCGGTCGCCTGCATAGCATTTTTGTTTGATCCTCCCCTGCCCCTCTCCATCAGCACTCGGGTCACATTAGCTGAGTGATGGAGAAAAACTGAGGGAGAAGAGAAACATTGGAATACTAGTCAGTACCAGTTTACAAAAGTATATTTGCTTTGGAAGAATAAATCACCTCTAATGTTGGGTGTCCTACTTGGAATTGTGGATGTTGCTGCAACTATTAGAATAGTTTTTACATTTTAGAATGGGGTGCCTCGAGACTGTCTATAATTTTTATAGACTGTTTATAAGATTTAAAGGTTGAGAAACCCTATCCTACTGACCTTTAGTGGAAGGCTACTGACCTTTTAGTGGAAGGGGGCCCATCTTCTACTGACCTTTAGTGGAAGGGGGCCCATCTTCTACTGACCTTTAGTGGAAGGGGGCCCATCTTCTACTGACCTTTAGTGGAAGGGGGCCCATCTTCTACTGACCTTTAGTGGAAGGGGGCCCATCTTCTACTGACCTTTAGTGGAAGGTGGCCCATCTTCTACTGACCTTTAGTGGAAGGGGGCCCATCTTCTACTGACCTTTAGTGGAAGGGGGCCCATCTTCTACTGACCATTAGTGGAAGGGGGCCCATCTTCTACTGACTGTTAGTGGAAGGGGGCCCATCTTCTACTGACCTTTAGTGGAAGGGGGCCCATCTTCTACTGACCTTTAGTGGAAGGGGGCCCATCTTCTACTGACCTTTAGTGGAAGGGGGCCCATCTTCTACTGACCTTTAGTGGAAGGTGGCCCATCTTCTACTGACCTTTAGTGGAAGGGGGCCCATCTTCTACTGACCTTTAGTGGAAGGGGGCCCATCTTCTACTGACCTTTAGTGGAAGGGGGCCCATCTTCTACTGACTGTTAGTGGAAGGGGGCCCATCTTCTACTGACTGTTAGTGGAAGGGGGCCCATCTTCTACTGACTGTTAGTGGAAGGGGGCCCATCTTCTACTGACCTTTAGTGGAAGGGGGCCCATCTTCTACTGACCTTTAGTGGAAGGGGGCCCATCTTCTACTGACCTTTAGTGGAAGGGGGCCCATCTTCTACTGACCTTTAGTGGAAGGGGGCCCATCTTCTACTGACTGTTAGTGGAAGGGGGCCCATCTTCTACTGACCTTTAGTGGAAGGGGGCCCATCTTCTACTGACTGTTAGTGGAAGGGGGCCCATCTTCTACTGACTGTTAGTGGAAGGGGGCCCATCTTCTACTGACCTATAGTGGAAGGGGGCCCAATTCCTACTGACTTCCAGTGGAAGCGGGCCCATCTCTTACTGCCCTCCAGCGGAAGGGGGCCCCTCTCCTTCTGTCCTCCAGCGGATGGCGGCCCCTCTCCTTCTGACCTCCAGCGGAAGGGGGCCCCTCTCCTTCTGACCTCCAGCGGAAGGGGGCCCCCTCTCCTTCTGACCTCCAGCGGAAGGGGGCCCCCTCTCCTTCTGACCTCCAGCGGATGGCGGCCCCTTTCCTTCTGACCTCCAGCGGAAGGGGGCCCCTCTCCTTCTGACCTCCAGCGGAAGGGGGCCCCTCTCCTTCTGACCTCCAGCGGAAGGGGGCCCCTCTCCTTCTGACCTCCAGCGGAAGGGGGCCCCTCTCCTTCTGACCTCCAGCGGAAGGGGGCCCCTCTCCTTCTGACCTCCAGCGGAAGGGGGCCCCTCTCCTTCTGACTTCCAGCGGAAGGGGGCCCCCTCTCCTTCTGACTTCCAGCGGAAGGGGGCCCCCTCTCCTTCTGACTTCCAGCGGAAGGGGGCCCCCTCTCCTTCTGACCTCCAGCGGAAGGGGGCCCCTCTCCTTCTGACCTCCAGCGGAAGGGGGCCCCTCTCCTTCTGACCTCCAGCGGATAGCGCCCCCTCTCCTTCTGACCTCCAGCGGAAGGGGGCCCCTCTCCTTCTGACCTCCAGCGGATAGCGCCCCCTCTCCTTCTGACCTCCAGCGGATAGGGGGCCCCTCTCCTTCTGACCTCCAGCGGATAGGGGGCCCCTCTCCTTCTGACCTCCAGCGGAAGGGGGCCCCTCTCCTGCTGACCTCCAGCGGAAGGGGGCCCCTCTCCTTCTGACCTCCAGCGGAAGGGGGCCCCTCTCCTTCTGACCTCCAGCGGAAGGGTGCATTACCATGACCACCAACATTAAGGGGTTCTTCACACAAAGCCTTCGAGAGAGAAGGACAGCTTCAATTGACCTCATGCATGCCTATGGGCTGCATGACCAGCAGCCCAACTGACACATGAAGAGCGCCCCAGCAGGCTAAGGCCGGTTTCACACTGGGGCGGTGCGGGGCGGCGACGGTAAAGCAGCGCTATATTTAGCACTGCTTTACCGTCGTTTTAGCCGCGGTATGCGGCCGCTAGCTGGGTGGTTTTAACCCCCGCTAGCGGCCGAAAGGGTTAAAACCCCCCCGCTGCAGCGGCTCTTTGCCGGCGGTATCCCCGCGGTGTCCCATTGATTTCAATGGGTAGGAGTGGTGAATACGCGGCTCCTTCACCGCTCCAAAGATGCTGATAGCAGGACTTTTTTTACCGTCCTGCTAGCGCACCGCTCCAGTGTGCCATCCGGCTTTCACACTGGAGCGAAAGGACCCGCTTTTTTCAGGAGCTACACTGGCGCTATTTCTAGCCCTGTAGCTCCTGAAAAACGCCCCAGTGTGAAAGGGGCCTAACAATGCTGCTGCTAATTGCAAGGCTTAGCTTTGTCAGCCTGCAACAGCAAGAGCTCTTACTGGCAGGATCTCCAGGTGAAAAACTTTGCAACTGAGTCACAAAAAATGATTTGCTTACAAAAGCTGTATAATTAGTCGTTACACCAAATCTATTGAAAAGTACGTTTCAGTGTTACACTTTTAAAATAAACCCTGAACACCACAACTTATTTTAGTTCTAAAGTGTAGAAGGGTTAAAGTATCTGTCAGGTTTTTATCTCTGTCTTTGTCCCCATTAAATTTCCTTTTCGAACAGGAAGTGCACGGACTGCAACAACTAAAACAGGAAGTGAGATTAAACTCTCCCCAATGGGGTCTCTGTCAGCATTGTAAACGTTTCTGTTGAAGTTTTTTGTTAAAAAATTGCCCTACATTCACACCCGCCATCTCCTCTCTCTCCTCCAGACCTCCGAGTTGGGGGTGACGGAACATGTTGAAGGAGACCCCTGCAAGTTCGCCTTGTGGTCGGGCCGAACGCCGTCGTCTGATAACAAAACGGTGCTCAAGGTGCGTTGCTCTTTAAAGGAAATGTATAGCGGGTGGATTTGTTAATATTTTGTTTATTAAGGTGCAGAATTTAAAAACTTTTATTTTGTTATGGAAATCTGAAATATTGCACAAGATTGTTTTGTATTCTCATTTTCAGCCAGTGGGTGGCAGCTTAGGTCCCTTTCCTTACAAGTCCATCCCAATACAGAAAATAATCAGCTTTTTTTATATTCTGTTATGTACCGTATTTATCGGCGTATAACACGCACCGGCGTATAACACGTACCCCAAGTTTAGGAGGGCATTTTAAGGAAAAAAAGTTTTAGGAGGGAAGTTTAGGGAGAAAAAAAAAATTGCATTTAAGCGTCATTTTCAGCCTTGCCCAGCGTCATTTCCAGCCTTGCCCAGCGTCATTTCCAGCCTTGCCCAGCGTCATTTCAGCCTTGCCCAGCGTCATTTGCAGCCTTGCCCAGCGTCATTTGCAGCCTTGCCCAGCGTCATTTGCAGCCTTGCCCAGCGCCATTTGCAGCCTTGCCCAGCGCCATTTGCAGCCTTGCCCAGCGCCATTTGCAGCCTTGCCCAGCGTCATTTGCAGCCTTGCCCAGCGTCATTTGCAGCCTTGCCCAGCGTCATTTGCAGCCTTGCCCAGCGTCATTTGCAGCCTTGCCCAGCGTCATTTGCAGCCTGCCCAGCGTCATTTGCAGCCTTGCCCAGCGTCATTTGCAGCCTTGCCCAGCGTCATTTGCAGCCTTGCCCAGCGTCATTTGCAGCCTTGCCCAGCGTCATTTGCAGCCTTGCCCAGCGTCATTTGCAGCCTTGCCCAGCGTCATTTGCAGCCTTGCCCAGCGTCATTTGCCGCCTTGCCCAGCGTCATTTGCCGCCTTGCCCAGCGTCATTTGCCGCCTTGCCCAGCGTCATTTGCCGCCTTGCCCAGCGTCATTTGCCGCCTTGCCCAGCGTCATTTGCCGCCTTGCCCAGCGTCATTGTAGCTTGCCCAGCGTCATGTGTAGCTTGCCCAGCGTCTTTGCAGCCTTGCCCAGCGTCTTTGCAGCCTTGCCCAGTGTCATTGTAGCTTGCCAGTGTCATTTTCAGTCTTTTCCGGGTTTAAATTTCCTGCCGCCGAGACGCTCTGTCGCATGCGCCGCCGAAAAAGACCGAAGCGGGGCCGGAAAAAGCCGAGCCGACTGTTCGGCTCCGCTCGTGGTCCCGCCTCCCTGCTGTTTTCCGGAGCGAGCGCAGGGAGGCGGGACTACGAGCAGAGCCGAACAGTCTGCTCGGTCTTTTCCGGCCCCGCTTCGGGTTTTTTCGGCAGCGCTCGCTATTTTTCGGCGGCGCTTGCCATTTTTGTCACTTACCCACGACTTTCCCCCGATTTTAAGGAGGAAAAAGTGCGTGTTATACGCCGCTAAATACGGTAGTTTATCCTGAAACGTCAGCAGTATTTTTAATGGTGTGTGCGTCCTCACTGAGGGGACTTCCACCAGCCTCATCCCTGGTTCATTTGCCGCCTTGCCCAGCGTCATTTGCCGCCTTGCCCAGCGTCATTGTAGCTTGCCCAGCGTCATTGTAGCTTGCCCAGCGTCTTTGCAGCCTTGCCCAGCGTCTTTGCAGCCTTGCCCAGTGTCATTGTAGCTTGCCAGTGTCATTTTCAGTCTTTTCCGGGTTTAAATTTCCTGCCGCCGAGACGCTCTGTCGCATGCGCCGCCGAAAAAGACCGAAGCGGGGCCGGAAAAAGCCGAGCCGACTGTTCGGCTCCGCTCGTGGTCCCGCCTCCCTGCTGTTTCCGGAGCGAGCGCAGGGAGGCGGGACTACTAGCAGAGCCGAACAGTCTGCTCGGTCTTTTCCGGCCCCCGCTTCGGGTTTTTTCGGCAGCGCTCGCTATTTTTCGGCGGCGCTTGCCATTTTTGTCACTTACCCACGACTTTCCCCCGATTTTAAGGAGGAAAAAGTGCGTGTTATACGCCGCTAAATACGGTAGTTTATCCTGAAACGTCAGCAGTATTTTTAATGGTGTGTGCGTCCTCACTGAGGGGACTTCCACCAGCCTCATCCCTGGTTCATGTTTGATATATTAGTGACGTGTCAGCAGAGCCGGCTGGCATTTTGCCCAGGGAAGCTGCAGCTTGTAGTTCCTCCTGGGTGGGGCTTCTGCTGTATCTACAGAAAGATACAAATCCGGAAAGGAAAGTTAACCTTAGACATTATCTCTGCCCAATGGTGTCCAGTAGCAGTGATGTAAGTAACTGAGTTAAAATAAACGGAGTTACTTAACGCAGTTCCTTTAGAGGGTAACGAGTAATCTAACTGATTACTTTTCCCATCATGGTAACGCAGTTCCCATTACTTGGGCGGCATTACCGCAATTACACCTACCGCCACTAGATGGCAGTAGTGTAATTCCGGTGTCCTGCCGAAAAAGTTCCGGATAAGGACCCCCTGTACTGTGCAGGCGCATCGCTTG
Source organism: Lithobates sylvaticus (assembly GCA_028564925.1). Lineage (NCBI taxonomy): Eukaryota > Metazoa > Chordata > Amphibia > Anura > Ranidae > Lithobates > Lithobates sylvaticus. The sequence goes on along the minus strand of CM053031.1, from coordinate 5,160,841 downwards.
TGCAGTACGAAGGACTACGGAGCTCACGAAAATTGCCGAACCTAAACAGCTCTACTCTACACCACGCAGGCGCAGTTAACATGTAATTGTACGAGGCGATGCCGCACGCTCCCGATGCTCGTGCTACTCTGCAAGGGGCGTCTATCGTGTAACTAAGGGGCGGGGTCTAGTATTACTGTAACCAAGGGACGCATTTATTATTATTGTTATATATCGAGCTCTGCCATTAATTTAACATTCGCCATCTTCTGTAGCCATCCGCCCCCTTACACGATATAATAATAGACCCGCCCCTTACAGAATAAAATAATAATATATAATATAAAGATATAAAAAATAATAATATACCCGCCCCTTGCTTACACGATATAATAATAATAGACCCGCCCCTTGCTTACGCGATATAACAGATCTGCCCCTTGGTTAGAGTAATAATAGAGCAGCCCCTTGGTTACACGATATATAACAATAATAATAAATGCACCCCTTGGTTACAGTAATACTAGACCCGCCCCTTAGTTACACGTATAGAATATAAAGAAAATAAAATCAGTTACTTTGCTGCGTAACTAATTACTTTTCCAATGTAGTAACTGAGTTACTAACGCAATTACTTATCGGGAGAAGTAACTTGTAACTTAACTAATTATTTTTTTAAAGTAAGATGACCAACACTGTCCAGTAGATAGGAATGTACCGTATATACTCGAGTATAAGCCGAGTTTTTCAGCACATTTTTTGTGCTGAAAGTGCCCCCCTCGGCTTATACTCGAGTCAAGCACTTTTCTGCAGCAAAAAAATAATAATTTTCCGACCCGAATTTGGGGCCCCGTATCTCGGGGCCACTTGGGTCTAGGTATCCTGGACCTAGCACTATAACCTATCCAAAGATGGCGTTCCTAGCACTAAGTGGCCCAGAGATAACGGGCCCCAAAGTCGGTTCAGAAAATGTCATTCTCTGCTGCAGAAAAGTGCTTGAGATTTTCTGACCCGAATTTGGGGCCACATATCTCGGGGACACTTGGTGCTAGAAACCCCAAATGTTGTATTCCAACCCAGTGGAATTAGCACTACAACATATCCAAAGATGGGGTTCCTAGCACTAAGTGACCCCGAGATACAGGGCCCCAAATCGGTCAACTGTGTCCATCTGCATGGGCACAGTGAGGCTGCAAATGGGCATCGTTGACCCTCTTTTCCACTTACAGTAGCTGCGCATTTCTCACCCTAGGCTTATACTCGAGTCAATAAGTTTTCCCAGTTGTTTGTGGTAAAATTAGGTGCCTCGGCTTATATTCGGGTCGGCTTATACTCGAGTATATGCGGTATATTCAGGGCAGGTTACTTGCAGGAAGGGACAGGTACTCTTGTAGGGTGTCCGGCTTTATTCCAGAAGGGACAGGTACTCTTGTAGGGTGTCCGGCTTTATTCCAGAAGGGACAGGTACTCTTGTAGGGTGTCCGGCTTTATTCCAGAAGGGACAGGTACTCTTGTAGGGTGTCCGGCTTTATTCCAGAAGGGACAGGTACTCTTGTAGGGTGTCCGGCTTTATTCCAGAAGGGACAGGTACTCTTGTAGGGTGTCCGGCTTTATTCCAGAAGGGACAGGTACTCTTGTAGGGTGTCCGGCTTTATTCCAGAAGGGACAGGTACTCTTGTAGGGTGTCCGGCTTTATTCCAGAAGGGACAGGTACTCTTGTAGGGTGTCCGGCTTTATTCCAGAAGGGACAGGTTCTCTTGTAGGGTGTCAGGTATATTCCAGAAGGCACAGGTACTCTTGTAGGGTGTCCGGCTATATTCCGGAAGGGACAGGTTCTCTTGTAGGGTGTCAGGTATATTCCAGAAGGGACAGGTACTCTTGTAGGGTGTCCAGGTATATTCCAGAAGGGACAGGTACTCTTGTAGGGTGTCAGGTATATTGTAGAAGGGACAGGTACTCTTGTAGGGTGTCCGGCTTTATTCCAGAAGGGACAGGTACTCTTGTAGGGTGTCCAGGTATATTCCAGAAGGGACAGGTACTCTTGTAGGGTGTCCAGGTATACTCCAGAAGGGACATGTACTCTTGTAGGGTGTCGGGTATATTCCAGAAGGGACAGGTACTCTTGTAGGGTGTCCAGGTATATTCCAGAAGGGACAGGTACTCTTGTAGGGTGTATGGCTATATTCCAGAAGAGACAGGTACTCTTGTAGGGTGTCCGGCTATATTCCGGAAGGGACAGGTACTCTTGTAGGGTGTCCGGCTATATTCCAGAAGGGACGGGTACTCTTGTAGGGAGTCCAGGTATATTCCAGAAGGGACAGGTACTCTTGTAGGGTGTCCAGGTATATTCCAGAAGGGACGGGTACTCTTGTAGGGTGTCCGGATATATTCCGGAAGGGACAGGTACTCTTGTAGGGTGTCCGGCTTTATTCCAGAAGGGACAGGTACTCTTGTAGGGTGTCCGGCTTTATTCCAGAAGGGACAGGTAATCTTGTAGGGTGTCCGGCTTTATTCCAGAAGGGACAGGTACTCTTGTAGGGTGTCCGGCTTTATTCCAGAAGGGACAGGTACTCTTGTAGGGTGTCCGGCTTTATTCCAGAAGGGACAGGTTCTCTTGTAGGGTGTCAGGTATATTCCAGAAGGCACAGGTACTCTTGTAGGGTGTCCGGCTATATTCCGGAAGGGACAGGTTCTCTTGTAGGGTGTCAGGTATATTCCAGAAGGGACAGGTACTCTTGTAGGGTGTCCAGGTATATTCCAGAAGGGACAGGTACTCTTGTAGGGTGTCAGGTATATTGTAGAAGGGACAGGTACTCTTGTAGGGTGTCCAGGTATATTCCAGAAGGGACAGGTTCTCTTGTAGGGTGTCAGGTATATTGTAGAAGGGACAGGTACTCTTGTAGGGTGTCCGGCTTTATTCCAGAAGGGACAGGTACTCTTGTAGGGTGTCCAGGTATATTCCAGAAGGGACAGGTACTCTTGTAGGGTGTCCAGGTATACTCCAGAAGGGACATGTACTCTTGTAGGGTGTCGGGTATATTCCAGAAGGGACAGGTACTCTTGTAGGGTGTCCAGGTATATTCCAGAAGGGACAGGTACTCTTGTAGGGTGTCCGGCTATATTCCGGAAGGGACAGGTACTCTTGTAGGGTGTCCGGCTATATTCCAGAAGGGACAGGTACTCTTGTAGGGTGTCCGGCTATATTCCAGAAGGGACGGGTACTCTTGTAGGGAGTCCAGGTATATTCCAGAAGGGACAGGTACTCTTGTAGGGTGTCCAGGTATATTCCAGAAGGGACGGGTACTCTTGTAGGGTGTCCGGATATATTCCGGAAGGGACAGGTACTCTTGTAGGGTGTCAGGTATATTCCAGAAGGGACAGGTACTCTTGTAGGGTGTCCGGCTTTATTCCAGAAGGGACAGGTACTCTTGTAGGGAGTCAAGGTATATTCCAGAAGGGACAGGTACTCTTGTAGGGTGTCCGGCTTTAATCCAGAAGGAACGGGTACTCTTGTAGGGAGTCCAGGTATATTGCAGAAGGGACAGGTACTCTTGTAGGGAGTCCAGGTATATTCCAGAAGGGACAGGTACTCTTGTAGGGTGTCCGGCTTTATTCCAGAAAGAACGGGTACTCTTGTAGGGAGTCCAGGTATATTCCAGAAGGGACAGGTACTCTTGTAGGGTGTCCAGGTATATTCCAGAAGGGACAGGTACTCTTGTAGGGAGTCCAGGTATATTCCAGAAGGGACAGGTACTCTTGTAGGGTGTCCAGGTATATTCCAGAAGGGACAGGTACTCTTGTAGGGTGTCCGGATATATTCCGGAAGGGACAGGTACTCTTGTAGGGTGTCCGGCTTTATTCCAGAAGGGACAGGTACTCTTGTAGGGTGTCCGGCTTTATTCCAGAAGGGACAGGTACTCTTGTAGGGTGTCAGGCTTTATTCCAGAAGGGACAGGTACTCTTGTAGGGTGTCAGGCTTTATTCCGTAAGGGACAGGTACTCTTGTAGGGTGTCCGGCTTTATTCCAGAAGGGACAGGTACTCTTGTAGGGTGTCCAGCTTTATTCCAGAAGGGACAGGTACTCTTGTAGGGTGGCCAGTTATATTCCCGAAGGGACAGGTACTCTTGTAGGGTGTCCGGCTATATTCCAGAAGGGACAGGTACTCTTGTAGGGTGTCCAGGTATATTCCAGAAGGGACAGGTACTTTTGTAGGGTGTCAGGTATATCCCAGAAGGGACAGGTACTCTTGTAGGGTGTCCGGCTTTATTCCAGAAGGGACAGGTACTCTTGTAGGGTGTCCGACTATATTCCAGAAGGGACAGGTACCCTGGTAGGGTGTCCAGGTATATTGCAGAAGGGACAGGTACTCTTGTAGGGTGTCCGGATATATTCCGGAAGGGACAGGTACTCTTGTAGGGTGTCCGGCTTTATTCCAGAAGGGACAGGTACTCTTGTAGGGTGTCCAGGTATATTCCAGAAGGGACAGGTACTCTTGTAGGGTGGCCAGTTATATTCCCGAAGGGACAGGTACTCTTGTAGGGTGTCCGGCTATATTCCAGAAGGGACAGGTACTCTTGTAGGGTGTCCAGGTATCTTCCAGAAGGGACAGGTACTTTTGTAGGGTGTCAGGTATATCCCAGAAGGGACAGGTACTCTTGTAGGGTGTCCGGCTTTATTCCAGAAGGGACAGGTACTCTTGTAGGGTGTCCGACTATATTCCAGAAGGGACAGGTACTCTTGTAGGGTGTCCGGCTATATTCCGGAAGGGACAGGTACTCTTGTAGGGTGTCCAGGTATACTCCAGAAGGGACATGTACTCTTGTAGGGTGTCGGGTATATTCCAGAAGGGACAGGTACTCTTGTAGGGTGTATGGCTATATTCCAGAAGAGACAGGTACTCTTGTAGGGTGTCCGGCTATATTCCGGAAGGGACAGGTACTCTTGTAGGGTGTCAGGTATATTCCAGAAGGGACAGGTACTCTTGTAGGGTGGCCAGTTATATTCCCGAAGGGACAGGTACTCTTGTAGGGTGTCCGGCTATATTCCAGAAGGGTCAGGTACTCTTGCAGGGTGTCCGGCTATATTCCGGAAGGGACAGGTACTCTTGTAGGGTGTCCGGCTATATTCCCGAAGGGACAGGTACTCTTGTAGGGTGTCCGGATATATTCCGGAAGGGACAGGTACTCTTGCAGGGTGTCCGGCTATATTCCGGAAGGGACAGGTACTCTTGTAGGGTGTCCGGCTATATTCCGGAAGGGACAGGTACTCTTGTAGGGTGTCCTGGTATATTGCAGAAGAGACAGGTACTCTTGTAGGGTGTCCGGCTTTATTCCAGAAGGGACAGGTACTCTTGTAGGGTGTCTGGCTATAGTCCAGAAGGGACAGGTACTCTTGTAGGGTGTCCAGTTATATTCCAGAAGGGACAGATACTCTTGTAGGGTGTCCGGCTATATTCCAGAAGGGACAGGTACTCTTGTAGGGTGTCCGGCTATATTCCGGAAGGGACAGGTACTCTTGTAGGGTGTCCGGATATATTCCGGAAGGGACAGGTACTCTTGTAGGGTGTCCAGGTATATTCCAGAAGGGACAGGTACTCTTGTAGGGTGTCCGGCTTTATTCCAGAAGGGACAGGTACTCTTGTAGGGTGTCCGGCTTTATTCCAGAAAGAACGGGTACTCTTGTAGGGAGTCCAGGTATATTCCAGAAGGGACAGGTACTCTTGTAGGGTGTCCAGGTATATTCCAGAAGGGACAGGTACTCTTGTAGGGAGTCCAGGTATTTTCCAGAAGGGACAGGTACTCTTGTAGGGTGTCCAGGTATATTCCAGAAGGGACAGGTACTCTTGTAGGGTGTCCGGATATATTCCGGAAGGGACAGGTACTCTTGTAGGGTGTCCGGCTTTATTCCAGAAGGGACAGGTACTCTTGTAGGGTGTCAGGCTTTATTCCAGAAGGGACAGGTACTCTTGTAGGGTGTCAGGCTTTATTCCGTAAGGGACAGGTACTCTTGTAGGGTGTCCGGCTTTATTCCAGAAGGGACAGGTACTCTTGTAGGGTGTCCAGCTTTATTCCAGAAGGGACAGGTACTCTTGTAGGGTGGCCAGTTATATTCCCGAAGGGACAGGTACTCTTGTAGGGTGTCCGGCTATATTCCAGAAGGGACAGGTACTCTTGTAGGGTGTCCAGGTATATTCCAGAAGGGACAGGTACTTTTGTAGGGTGTCAGGTATATCCCAGAAGGGACAGGTACTCTTGTAGGGTGTCCGGCTTTATTCCAGAAGGGACAGGTACTCTTGTAGGGTGTCCGACTATATTCCAGAAGGGACAGGTACCCTGGTAGGGTGTCCAGGTATATTGCAGAAGGGACAGGTACTCTTGTAGGGTGTCCGGATATATTCCGGAAGGGACAGGTACTCTTGTAGGGTGTCCGGCTTTATTCCAGAAGGGACAGGTACTCTTGTAGGGTGTCCAGGTATATTCCAGAAGGGACAGGTACTCTTGTAGGGTGGCCAGTTATATTCCCGAAGGGACAGGTACTCTTGTAGGGTGTCCGGCTATATTCCAGAAGGGACAGGTACTCTTGTAGGGTGTCCGGGTATCTTCCAGAAGGGACAGGTACTTTTGTAGGGTGTCAGGTATATCCCAGAAGGGACAGGTACTCTTGTAGGGTGTCCGGCTTTATTCCAGAAGGGACAGGTACTCTTGTAGGGTGTCCGACTATATTCCAGAAGGGACAGGTACTCTTGTAGGGTGTCCGGCTATATTCCGGAAGGGACAGGTACTCTTGTAGGGTGTCCAGGTATACTCCAGAAGGGACATGTACTCTTGTAGGGTGTCGGGTATATTCCAGAAGGGACAGGTACTCTTGTAGGGTGTATGGCTATATTCCAGAAGAGACAGGTACTCTTGTAGGGTGTCCGGCTATATTCCGGAAGGGACAGGTACTCTTGTAGGGTGTCAGGTATATTCCAGAAGGGACAGGTACTCTTGTAGGGTGGCCAGTTATATTCCCGAAGGGACAGGTACTCTTGTAGGGTGTCCGGCTATATTCCAGAAGGGTCAGGTACTCTTGCAGGGTGTCCGGCTATATTCCGGAAGGGACAGGTACTCTTGTAGGGTGTCCGGCTATATTCCCGAAGGGACAGGTACTCTTGTAGGGTGTCCGGATATATTCCGGAAGGGACAGGTACTCTTGCAGGGTGTCCGGCTATATTCCGGAAGGGACAGGTACTCTTGTAGGGTGTCCGGCTATATTCCGGAAGGGACAGGTACTCTTGTAGGGTGTCCTGGTATATTGCAGAAGAGACAGGTACTCTTGTAGGGTGTCCGGCTTTATTCCAGAAGGGACAGGTACTCTTGTAGGGTGTCTGGCTATAGTCCAGAAGGGACAGGTACTCTTGTAGGGTGTCCAGTTATATTCCAGAAGGGACAGATACTCTTGTAGGGTGTCCGGCTATATCCCAGAAGGGACAGGTACTCTTGTAGGGTGTCCGGCTATATTCCAGAAGGGACAGGTACTCTTGTAGGGTGTCCGGCTATATTCCGGAAGGGACAGGTACTCTTGTAGGGTGTCCGGATATATTCCGGAAGGGACAGGTACTCTTGTAGGGTGTCCAGGTATATTCCAGAAGGGACAGGTACTCTTGTAGGGTGTCCGGCTTTATTCCAGAAGGGACAGGTACTCTTGTAGTGTGTCCGGCTATGTTCCAGAAGGGACAGGTACTCTTGTAGGGTGTCTGGCTATAGTCCAGAAGGGACAGGTACTCTTGTAGGGAGTCCAGGTATATTCCAGAAGGGACAGGTACTCTTGTAGGGTGTCTAGGTATATTCCAGAAGGGACGGGTACTCTTGTAGGGTGTCCGGATATATTCCGGAAGGGTCAGGTACTCTTGTAGGGTGTCCGGATATATTCCGGAAGGGACGGGTACTCTTGTAGGGTGTCCGGATATATTCCGGAAGGGACGGGTACTCTTGTAGGGTGTCCAGGTATATTCGGGAAGGGACAGGTACTCTTGTAGGGTGTCCAGGTATATTCCAGAAGGGACAGGTACTCTTGATGCTGCTGGTTGGGCACTGCAGACAGCCTGTGTATGGAATATCACATCCTCCCAGTATCTTGTATACAATTTATTCTTTGTGGCTGGAAGTCCAAAACAAGCCATTGTTCAGTCTGGTGGTGCCGCTGCGCTCACTCGTCTCCTTCCCCCGCAGGCGTCCAGCATTGAGGCGAAGCAGGACTGGATCAAGAACATCCGAGAGGTGATCCAGGAGAGAATGATCCACCTGAAAGGAGCGCTTAAAGAGCCGATTCAGCCGCCGAAGACCCCGGCCAAGCAGAGGAACAACAGCAAGAGGTAACCGATATGTGTGTTTAATGGGATATATAATGAGATGATGGGAAACCAGTATTTCCATTGCTCAGAGTACAGGGATTATTCACCAACGTGGCTCTGGCCCTGACATTGGATAGTGTGATTTCATCTCAGCCATCATTTAACAGAACTACCACCAGGGGGAGACTCTGCAGATCAGTGTTTAATAACCTCATAGAGTTCTGTAGCAGTTAAATGTAAAAGTCTCACAAATACAATATCTGAGAACAAACATTTCTTTTCAAGCCGCTAAGATGGCAGAAAACCTGATGTACCGCATTTCATTCTTTGTTGACAAAAAAAAAATAGTTTTGCAGTTGCAATAAGAATCTCTTTGAAGGTTCTCAGGTATCCAGGTGATGGTTTGTCTAGTAATAGTCGGTCCCATTCAGCTGGGCTTCTTCTGTAATGTTGAAGACGGTGCTGGGAGGGGAAAGACAACCCTGTCAAGGATGGGAATTCGGGGGTAGAACTCTGCACCCTGTACCAAGCACCCTCCAGAACCCTGCACCCTGTAACTAGCACCCTCCAGAACCCTTCACACTGTAACCAGCACCCTCCAGAACCCTGCACCCTGTACCTAGCACCCTCCAGAACCCTTCACCCTGTACCTAGCACCCTCCAGAACCCTTCACACTGTAACCAGCACCCTCCAGAACCCTTCACCCTGTACCTAGCACCCTCCAGAACCCTTCACACTGTAACCAGCACCCTACAGAACCCTTCACACTGTAACCAGCACCCTCCAGAACCCTTCACACTGTAACTAGCACCCTCCAGAACCCTGCACCCTGTAACTAGCACCCTCCAGAACCCTGCACCCTGTAACTAGCACCCTCCAGAACCCTGCACCCTGTAACTAGCACCCTCCAGAACCCTTCACACTGTAACCAGCACCCTCCAGAACCCTTCACACTGTAACCAGCACCCTCCAGAACTGTGCACCCTGTAACTAGCACCCTCCTGAACCGTGCACTCTGTAACTAGCACCCTCCTGAACCGTGCACTCTGTAACTAGCACCCACCTGAACCGTGCACTCTGTAACTAGCACCCTCCTGAACCGTGCACCCTGTAACTAGCAGCACCCTCCTGAACCGTGCACCCTCCTGAACCGTGCACCCTGCTGAACCTTGCACCCTGTAACTCGCACCCTGCTGAACCTTGCACCCTGTAACTCGCACCCTCCTGAACCTTGCACCCTCCTGAACCTTGCACCCTGTAACTCGCACCCTCCTGAACTCTGCACCCTGTAACTAGCACCCTCCACACTGTAACCAGCACCCTCCAGAACCCTTCACACTGTAACCAGCACCCTCCAGAACTGTGCACCCTGTAACTAGCACCCTCCTGAACCGTGCACTCTGTAACTAGCACCCTCCTGAACCTTGCACCCTGTAACTCGCACCCTCCTGAACCTTGCACCCTGTAACTCGCACCCTCCTGAACCTTGCACCCTGTAACTAGCACCCTCCTGAACTCTGCACCCTGTAACTAGCACCCTCCTGAACCGTGCACCCTGTAACTAGTACTCTCCTGAACCCTGTACCCAGCACCCTCCTGAACCCTGCATGTACCACCCCCGCCCTCCTGTTTTAGTTACATAATCCATTACCAGCTATCAGGCAGTCTGCATAGGTGTCAATCATTGAAGGTATGATCTCAGTTGGATGACGGCATCTTAAGGTATGTCCTAGTGCCATCATCCCATCCTTGGTGTCAGGAAGATACCCCAACATTTATATCCATACCTTAAGACACCTTCATCCAACCTCCTTGGAGTGTGGTGATCCAAGAACAGGATAATCAACATCTCCATATACAATGGAGGTTGGATGAAGGTGTCTTAAGGTATGGATATAAATTTTGGGGTATCTTCCTGACACCAAGGATGGGATGATTGACAGGCCATGATAGGACAGGAGGGCTCCACAATTTTCCTGAGATGAATAACATCTCAATATTCCATGGTGATTGGATGAAGGTGTTGGTGCTACCTGTGTGGATATCAGTGCTGAGGTATGCCCCGCCCCCGATACACTGATGTTTATTATGGTTTTCATGTTATTATGTTTTTTGTGTTATTTTTGTTGTGTCTTTGACATCACTATGGTTTCTGTAACCGTTGACGGTTCCTCTCGCTCCAGGGACGGGATGGAGGATCTGGACAGTCAGGGTGATGGCAGCAGCCAGCCGGACACAATCTCCATCGCCTCGCGGACCTCACAGAACACTGTAGACAGCGACAAGGTAGGCCGCGGTTTGATCTTTAGGCGCTGTGTGATGCATCATGGGAAGGCCGCAGTGCCGACCCATTGTCTGTGCTCATTGACTTTCATAGAACTAATCCAATCCGAATCTCTCACAGGCTACAAACAGACCAATATCTTCTGTATCACATTCTGCAGATATTTGGTAGAAATGGTGCCGGTCTGATTTGTTTTTGTTCTGGTTTGTTGGCGGCTCATTCATTTGAATAAGCGGCCTTAATGGAAGGCCATAGAGAGGACAAGATTTAAATGGACCTTTGCAGTTTTGTTTTCTTTAGCCACATTGTGAGTAGAAAAGCCAGTCCCCTACCAGTCCCCTACCAGACCCCTACCAGACCCTTACCAGACCCCTACCAGTCCCCTACCAGACCCCTACCAGACCCCTACCAGACCCTTACCAGACCCCTACCAGTCCCTTACCAGACCCCTTACCAGACCCCTTACCAGACCCCTTACCAGACCCCTACCAGACACCTACCAGTCCTCTACCAGACCCCTTACCAGACCCCTTACCAGTCCCCCTACCAGTCCCCTTACCAGACCCCTACCAGTCCCTTACCAGACCCCTACCAGTCCCTTACCAGACCCCTACCAGTCCCTTACCAGACCCCTACCAGTCCCTTACCAGACCCCTACCAGTCCCCTTACCAGACCCCTACCAGTCCCTTACCAGACCCCTACCAGTCCCCTACATGGTCTCTTACCAGTCCCCTACCAGTCCCCTACCAGTCCCCTACCAGTCCCCTACCAGTATGCTGCAGAGAAGGACCCCTGTTCTCTGTGCGGAAGCAGTGATCTCTCTGCAGAGGTCTTGCACACTCCCTGCTGAGTAGAGCTATCCAAACTTCCTACTGATTGGAGAGCTCGGGCTGTGACTCATCAAGGGGGGGGGTGTCAGACCGCTGCAGAGAGACCACCATAGTATATATTTTGTGGTGTAGATATTGTAGTATATACAAAGTGTTTATGTGGACATTTACCCTGAGAATGTAATATATGTGATTATACAATAGTATGTTATATATGGTATTTCTGCCATTTTTTTGGGGCTCTTTGCCTAATTGAAGGGTCCACCCAGTGGTGGGGGAGGGTATACCGGCAGAACCGGATGAATTGCGGGCTAGACCTGTGATTGGTGACCTGTGACCTGTGCTCAGTGCTGGAATGGATAATGTTTATTGTAGTCTATACATTGAAGTGTGGATATTATACATTGTAGTGTAGATATTATACATTGTAGTGTGGATATTATACAGTGTAGTGTAGATATTATACATTGTAGTGTGGATATTATACATTGTAGTGTGGATATTATACAGTGTAGTGGATATTATACATTGTAGTGGATATTATACATTGTAGTGTGGATATTATTCAGTGTAGTGTAGTGTAGATATTATACATTGTAGTGTAGATATTATACATTGTAATGTGGATATTATACATTGTAGTGTAGATATTATACATTGTAGTGTGGATATTATACATTGTAGTGTAGAATATTATACATTGTAGTGTAGATATTATACATTGTAGTGTAGATATTATACATTGTAGTGGATATTATACATTGTAGTGTAGATATTATACATTGTAGTGTGGATATTATACATTGTAGTGTGGATATTATACATTGTAGTGTAGATATTATACATTGTAGTGTGGATATTATACATTGTAGTGTAGAATATTATACATTGTAGTGTAGATATTATACATTGTAGTGGATATTATACATTGTAGTGTGGATATTATACATTGTAGTGTGGATATTATACATTGTAGTGTAGAATATTATACATTGTAGTGTAGAATATTATACATTGTAGTGTAGATATTATACATTGTAGTGTGGATATTATACATTGTAGTGTGGATATTATACAGTGTAGTGTAGATATTATACATTGTAGTGTGGATATTGTACATTGTAGTGTAGATATTATACATTGTAGTGTGGATATTATACATTGTAGTGTAGATATTATACATTGTAGTGTAGATATTATACATTGTAGTGTGGATATTATACATTGTAGTGTAGATATTATACATTGTAGTGTGGATATTATACAGTGTAGTGTGGATATTATACAGTGTAGTGTGGATATTATACATTGTAGTGTAGAATATTATACATTGTAGTGTAGATATTATACATTGTAGTGTAGATATTATACATTGTAGTGTAGATATTATACATTGTAGTGTGGATATTATACAGTGTAGTGTGGATATTATACAGTGTAGTGTGGATATTATACATTGTAGTGTGGATATTATACATTGTAGTGTGGATATTATACATTGTAGTGTAGAATATTATACATTGTAGTGTAGATATTATACATTGTAGTGTGGATATTATACATTGTAGTGTGGATATTATACAGTGTAGTGGATATTATACATTGTAGTGGATATTATACATTGTAGTGTGGATATTATACAGTGTAGTGTAGTGTAGATATTATACATTGTAGTGTAGATATTATACATTGTAGTGTAGATATTATACATTGTAGTGTGGATATTATACATTGTAGTGTAGAATATTATACATTGTAGTGTAGATATTATACATTGTAGTGTAGATATTATACATTGTAGTGGATATTATACATTGTAGTGTGGATATTATACATTGTAGTGTGGATATTATACATTGTAGTGTAGATATTATACATTGTAGTGTGGATATTATACATTGTAGTGTGGATATTATACATTGTAGTGTAGATATTATACATTGTAGTGTAGAATATTATACATTGTAGTGTGGATATTATACATTGTAGTGTGGATATTATACATTGTAGTGTAGAATATTATACATTGTAGCGTGGATATTATACAGTGTAGTGTGTATATTATACAGTGTAGTGTAGATATTATACATTGTAGTGTGGATATTATACAGTGTAGTGTGGATATTATACAGTGTAGTGTGGATATTATACAGTGTAGTGTGTATATTATACATTGTAGTGTGTATATTATACATTGTAGTGTGGATATTATACATTGTAGTGTAGAATATTATACATTGTAGTGTAGATATTATACATTGTAGTGTGGATATTATACAGTGTAGCGTGGATATTATACAGTGTAGCGTGGATATTATACAGTGTAGTGTGTATATTATACATTGTAGTGTGGATATTATACAGTGTAGTGTGGATATTATACAGTGTAGTGTGTATATTATACAGTGTAGCATAGATATTATATATTGTAGTGGATATTATACATTGTAGTGTGGATATTATACAGTGTAGTGTGGATATTATACATTGTAGTGTGGATATTATACAGTGTAGTGTGGATATTATACAGTGTAGTGTGTATATTATACAGTGTAGCATAGATATTATATATTGTAGTGGATATTATACATTGTAGTGTGGATATTATACAGTGTAGTGTGGATATTATACATTGTAGTGTGGATATTATACAGTGTAGTGTGGATATTATACAGTGTAGTGTGGATATTATACATTGTAGTGTGGATATTATACATTGTAGTGTGGATATTATACAGTGTAGTGTGTATATTATACAGTGTAGTGTGTATATTATACAGTGTAGCATAGATATTATATATTGTAGTGGATATTATACATTGTAGTGTGGATATTATACAGTGTAGTGTGGATATTATACAGTGTAGTGTGGATATTATACAGTGTAGTGTGTATATTATACAGTGTAGCATAGATATTATATATTGTAGTGGATATTATACATTGTAGTGTGGATATTATACAGTGTAGTGTGGATATTATACATTGTAGTGTGGATATTATACAGTGTAGTGTGGATATTATACAGTGTAGTGTGTATATTATACAGTGTAGCATAGATATTATATATTGTAGTGGATATTATACATTGTAGTGTGGATATTATACAGTGTAGTGTGGATATTATACATTGTAGTGTGGATATTATACAGTGTAGTGTGGATATTATACATTGTAGTGTGGATATTATACATTGTAGTGTGGATATTATACAGTGTAGTGTGGATATTATACATTGTAGCGGATATTATACAGTGTAGTGTGTATATTATACAGTGTAGTGTGTATATTATACAGTGTAGTGTGGATATTATACAGTGTAGTGTGGATATTATACATTGTAGTGTGGATATTATACATTGTAGTGTGGATATTATACATTGTAGTGTGGATATTATACAGTGTAGTGTGTATATTATACAGTGTAGTGTGTATATTATACATTGTAGTGTGGATATTATACATTGTAGTGTGGATATTATACATTGTAGTGTGGATATTATACAGTGTAGTGTGGATATTATACAGTGTAGTGTGGATATTATACATTGTAGTGTGGATATTATACATTGTAGTGTGGATATTATACATTGTAGTGTGGATATTATACATTGTAGTGTGGATATTATACAGTGTAGTGTGTATATTATACAGTGTAGTGTGGATATTATACAGTGTAGTGTGGATATTATACATTGTAGCGGATATTATACATTGTAATGTGGATATTGTAGTGTATATAGCATACTGCATACATTGTATTATTTCTGTATGAAGTGTTGTGTGTTGGCATGTACCCGGTTTGCACCCTGAGAGTGTAATATACATTGTTCTACAATAATGTATTATGTTATGTATGGCTCTGGGGGGGGGGGGGGGATAACCCGGATGGATTGCAGATGAGGCTCGTTGTGGTGTATATGTTGTTGTGTATTCATTGTACTCTGTGTATATATACTGTATATAGGTGTCTGTGCACCCCGAGGATGTAATATAATTTGTTCTATAATGATGGATTATCTTATTTGTTTTATTTCTGCTATTTTTGGTGGTTTGCCATATGAAGGGCCCAGCCCTGGGGGGGGGTACATACCGGCTAAACAGGATGGATTACAGACCAGGCACGTACTCGGTGGACCTGTTTGGGTCCCATCCTTCTCTCCTCATCGTATAAATATACAGTGTCTAGAAAAAGTATTCATACCCCTTGAAATTCCCCACATTTTCTCATGTTACAACCAAAAACATAATATTTTATTGGGATTTTATGTGATGGACCAACACAAAGTGGCACATAATTGTGAAGTGGAAGGAAAATGATACAAATAAATCTGTGAAAAGTGTGGGGGAGGGGGCATTTGTATGGAGCCCCCCGGAGTCAATACTTTGTAGAACCCCCTTTCTCTACAAGTCTTTTTGGGGGTGTCTCTACCAGATTTGCACATCTAGAGAGGACATTTCTGCCCATTCTTCTTCTCTGTAAAATACCTCAAGCTCTGTCAGATTGGATGGAGAGCGTCTGTGATCAGCAATTTTCAAGTCTTGCCACAGATTCTCAATGTGATTTAGGTCTGGCCTGTGACTGGGCCATTCTAACACATGAATACGCTTTGATCTAAACCATTCCATTGTAGCTCTGGCTGTATGTTTCGGGTCGTTGTCCTGCTGGAAGGTGACCCTCCCCCCCCCCAGTCTCAAGTCTTTTGCAGACTCTAATGCCGCGTACACACGGTCGGAATTTCCGATGGAAACAGTCCGATGGGAGATTTTCATCGGATTTTCCGACCGTGTGTATGCCCAACGGCCTTTTCCTGTCGGAATTTCCAACGGACTTTAGATTGAGAACCTGTTCTTAATTTTTCCGACAGAAAACCTTTCTATCGGATTTTCCGATCGTCTGTATGCAATTCCAACACGCAAAATTCAGACGCATGCTCGGAAGCATTAAACTTCCCTTTTATAGTGCAGTTGAACGTGTTTTATGCCGCTGTGTTATTGACCGTCGGAATTTGGTGTGACCGTGTGTAGGCAAGACAGTTTGAGCGAAATTCCGCCGGAATTCTGACGGGAAAACCATCAGAGCTTTTTCCGTTGAGAATTCCGACCGTGTGTACGCGGCATTACAGGTTTTCTTCTAAGATTGTCCTGTATTTGTCTCCATCCATCTTCCCATCAACTCTGACCAGCTTCCCTGTCGAAGAAAACCATCCCCACCACATGAAGCTGCCACCACCATGTCTCACGGTGGGGATGGTGTGTTCAGGGGGATGGGCAGTGTTAGTTTCCCCCACACATAGCGTTTTGCTTTTAGGCCATAAAGTTGAATTTTGGTCTCATGTGAGCAGATCACCTTCTTCCACATGTTTGCTCCCCTCCCCCACATGGCTTCTCACAAACTACAAACAGGACTTCTTATGACTTTCTTTCTCCAATGTCTTTCTTCTTGTCACTCTTCCATAAAGGGCAGATTTGTGGAGAACACGACTAATAGTTGTCCTGTGGACAGACTCTCCCCCCTGAGCTGTGGATCTCTGCAGCTCCTCCAGAGTTCCCATGGACCTCTTGGCTCTTCTCTGATGAATGCTCTCCTTGCCCGGCCCGGTCAGTTTAGGTGGACGGCCATGTCTTGGTAGGTTTGCAGTTGTGCCATACTCTTTCCATTTTCCGATGATGGATTGAACAGAGCTCCGTGAGATGTTCAAAGCTTGGGAGATTATTTTATAACCTAACCCTGCTTTATACTTCTCCACAACTTTATCCCTGACCTGTCCGGTGTGTTCCTTGGCCTTCATGATGCTGTTTGTTCACTAAGGTTCTCTAACAAACCTCTGAGGGCCTCACAGAACAGCTGTATTTATACTGAGATGAAATGACAAACAGGTGGACTCTATTTACTAATTAGGTGACTTCTGAATTGATTCCTCTAGACTTTAATTAGGGGTATCAGAGTAAAGGGGGCTGAATACAAATGCCCCCTCCCCCACACTTTTCACATATTTATTTGTATCATTTATCATTTTCCTTCCACTTCACAATTATGTGACACTTTGTGTTGGTCCATCACATAAAATCCCAATAAAAAACTCATGTTTTTTGGTTGTAACATGAGAAAATGTTGGAAATTTCAAGGGGTATGAATACTTTTTCAAGGCGCTGTTTTTGCTCCAACAAGTTATGTACTTAGATATACTTTATTGTCATTGTATACATACAACAAAAAATTTTCCAAGTACTCTTTACAGCAGCAATGAAAACACTTCTCAACAAAACCTCATAATACTCCTCGCACACGCCCCACATATATATATATAAATATATCAAAATATAAAATGTTATTTAACCGCTTCCCGACCGCCTAATGCCGATATACGTCGGCAAAATGGCACGGGCAGGCAGAATCACGTACCGTACGTGATCGTGCATGTGCCTGCCTGTGGGTCGCACGCGCGCCGCTAGCGGGAGCTCCGTGACCCCGGGCCGCGGGACCAGCGGACCCGATCGCCGCTGGTGTCCCGCGATCGGGTTACGGAGCTGAAGAACGGGGAGAGGTCTGTGTAAACAAACCTCTCCCCGCACTTCCTACACTGCCTGTCATTGATCGGCTGTTCCCTGTCATCGGGAACGCCGATCAATGACGTCACACGTACAGCCACGCCCCCCCTACAGTAAAATAAACACAACACGTCACACTGACTCATCCCCGCCCCCTAGTGGTTAACCCCTTCACTACAACTGTCATTTACATAGGAAATCAGTGCTATTTAAATAGCACTGAATTCTATATAAATGACAAATGTCCCAAAAATGTGTCAAAAATGTCCGATGTGTCCGCCATAATGTCGCAGTCACAATAAAAATCGCTGATCGCCGCCATTACTAGTAAAAAAAAAAATATTAATAAAAATGCTATAAATCTATCCCCTATCTTGTAAACGCTATAACTTTTGCGCAACCCAATCAATAATCGCTTTTTCGCGATTTTTTTTTACTAAAAATATGTAGAAGAATACGTATCGGCCTAAACTGAGGGAAAAAAACGTTTTTTTATATATTTTTTGGGGATATTTATTATAGCAAAAAGCAAAAAATATTGAATTTTTTTCAAAATTGTCGCTCTATTTTTTTGTTTATAGCGCAAAAAATAAAAATCCGCAGGGGCGATCAAATACCACCAAAAGAAAGCTCTATTTGTGGGGAAAAAAAAGACGCCAATTTTGTTTTGGAGCCACGTCGCATGACCGTGCAATTGTCAGTTTAAGCGACGCAGTGCCGAATCGCAAAAAGGGGCCTGTCCTTTGGCTGCCAATTGTCCGGGGCTGAAGTGGTTAAAAAATAAATGTTCTTTTTTGTATTCCACATAATACACATTATGTACAGTACAGCACTAGGGGGAAAAAAACGATGCTTTAAGCGATTAGTGTGCGTTGTAAGTGTCCTCTATCTTACTTACCTGTCAGGACTGCGGCTTCCCAATGATGATTGCCCCCCATCCCCCCATATACTGATCTGTACTGAGATACGTCTATGTGATTCTGGGGACTCGCTAGATGGAGTTTAGCTCTGTGGATGACATTATTGGCTGCATCCTGACAGACATCCTTCCATTGAAAAAAGAGGCAGAAAATTGTCAGCCGAACAGCATTTGCATCCAGTTAGATGCAGCCACTGTTGGGGTATTCTGACAACAGCTGCACAATAGCATAGAAGTAACCAGGGCCGTCTTTTTAATATTGATTGGACCCTGGGCAAAACTTTTCTTTTGCCCCCCCCCCCCCCCCCTCATTGGACCCTGGGCAAAACTTTTCTTGCCCCCCCCCCCCCCACCCCCCCCCCATGTAGTTTCGCTCTCCACCTGCTCCGAGACATACAATAAATAGCAGCTAGACTCAAAAATCAGTTTACTGAATCAGATCAGGCAGCGATTGCGATTGGTTGCCAGAGGTTACAGTGCATCATTACCGCTCACTGACTGGTTGCCAGAGGTTACAGTGTATCATTACCACTCACTGACTGGTTGCCGCAGGTTACGGTGTATCATTACCGCTCACTGACTGGTTGCTAGAGGTTACAGTGTATCATTTCCGTTCACTGACTGGTTGCTAGATGTTACAGTGTATCATTACCACTCACTGATTGGTTGCATGAGGTTACAGTGTATCATTACCGCTCACTGACTGGTTGCTAGAGGTTACAGCACACATTACGGCTCACTCATTAGTTGCTAGAGGTTACAGCACATGATTTCTGCTTGTTGATTGGTTGCTAGTGATTACTGTGGATATGACCTCAGGGGGGCATGATATACATATCAATACCTGCCGACCACTGCTATTTACATATGAATGCCGGTAATTTACATGTAAACACAGGGTCTGCAGGTGAGTCATCTGTACACAACAATAGGGCAGAGCTGGGCAGCATTTGTAGCAGCACTTCACACTGAGATATTGGGGCACAGCACAGGACATGCCCCCTTTGCCCTGCCTTAAAAGCGGCCCTGGAAGTAACAGGAGATTCATGTGTCCCGCTATATCCCATGGATGGGGGATCTGATTGTCGTGCCGCTTGTATGTGTGTAGACCCGTCTTCATCCCGACCTCTTATCAGCGCATCTCCTGAATGGATACAAATGATTTGGATGGTTTAGGTTTGTCCTCTTATTGTATTGTGAAGGTGATTGTACAATCAGATTGCATAGTGTATGGCCAGCCATTGGGAGATTGTACAATCAGATTGCATAGTGTATGGCCGGCCTAACATCAGTCAATGGTAAGTGATGTAAAAGTATCTGTAGAGATCTGTACATCCACTGTGGAGGGAGAGAGGGATCTATAGAGGGGCAGTTGGGGGCGGATATACTGTATGAAGAGGGCGGGGCTCTCGTCTCTGGTCATCCCCGTCCCTCTAATCTCCTCTGATTTGTGAATGGTGGGGGGTGGGGTGGGACCCCGGGGAGTGCGTACTTCTCTATCCTCCCTCCCACAACAGCATTGTGTCCTAATTACTAATCACAAGATGTCCCTGACAGCCATGTGATGTGCTGCGTGCCCCGCCGGCTGAATAGCCGACACACACACCGTGCAAAACACAAGCAACTGCTGCCACACTGCGCGCACCGGGAGCGACTGCACGCTGCGCACACCGGGAGCGACTGCACGCTGCGCACACCGGGAGCGACTGCACGCTGCGCACACCGGGAGCGACTGCACGCTGCGCACACCGGGAGCGACTGCACGCTGCGCACACCGGGAGCGACTGCACGCTGCGCACACCGGGAGCGACTGCACGCTGCGCACACCGGGAGCGACTGCACGCTGCGCACACCGGGAGCGACTGCACGCTGCGCACACCGGGAGCGACTGCACGCTGCGCACACCGGGAGTACCTGCACGCTGCGCACACCGGGAGTACCTGCACGCTGCGCACACCGGGAGTACCTGCACGCTGCGCACACCGGGAGCGACTGCACGCTGCGCACACCGGGAGCGACTGCACGCTGCGCACACCGGGAGCGACTGCACGCTGCGCACACCGGGAGCGACTGCACGCTGCGCACACCGGGAGCGACTGCACGCTGCGCACACCGGGAGCGACTGCACGCTGCGCACACCGGGAGCGACTGCACGCTGCGCACACCGGGAGCGACTGCACGCTGCGCACACCGGGAGCGACTGCACGCTGCGCACACCGGGAGCGACTGCACGCTGCGCACACCGGGAGTACCTGCACGCTGCGCACACCGGGAGTACCTGCACGCTGCGCACACCGGGAGTACCTGCTGCACGCTGCGCACACCGGGAGTACCTGCACGCTGCGCACACCGGGAGTACCTGCACGCTGCGCACACCGGGAGTACCTGCACGCTGCGCACACCGGGAGTACCTGCACGCTGCGCACACCGGTAGTACCTGCACGCTGCGCACACCGGGAGTACCTGCACGCTGCGCACACCGGGAGTACCTGCACGCTGCGCACACCGGGAGTACCTGCACGCTGCGCACACCGGGAGTACCTGCACGCTGCGCACACCGGGAGTACCTGCACGCTGCGCACACCGGGAGTACCTGCACGCTGCGCACACCGGGAGTACCTGCACGCTGCGCACACCGGGAGCGACTGCACGCTGTGCACACCGGGAGTACCTGCACTCTGCGCTCAACAGGGACAACTGCGCACGTCATAAGCAACTGCTGAAACTGCACACTGTGCCAACAGGAGCAACTGCACACTGGGCAGGACACAAGCAACTGGTGCCAGCGCACACTGAGTACCATTGGACATCAGGAGGCGGTGCGCTGTGTGCAGAGCTGCAGTCACACTGCCTGCATGCACTGTTTGGAATCTGTACATCTGCTGCCCCACAACATTCCCTGTGTGCAAAGTTTCAGACACGCACGGCTGCAAACACAAAAACTCTGCAACCAGCACAACATCCCAGAGACACAGTCGCTGTGCACAGCTGCAAGTGCGCCACCTGCGGTGCATGGACTGTCACTGTCGGCGCTCTCACCTGTCACCCAGCCTGTCCCTCCCGCCCTCACACTGTCACACTGTCACACCGTCACACCTCCACACTGACACAAGCTGTGCACTCGCAGGCTGCAGACATGAAGAAGTGGCTGCACGTCAAGCAGGTCCGCAGGACGTCTTCTGTAAGTACAGAGCCGGGGATGGTGGGGGGGGGGGATTATCCTGCAGAACTCCCCCATCCTGGCATGGGGGGGGGGGGAGGGTGTCTGCTCACTCACCTGTGTTCAGGTGTTTCCTGCTGTGCTAGGTGGGGGGGAGGGGAGGACTGTAAGGGCAGGGCTATGGAGAATGGGCATTGGCAGGAGTGTAAAGGTTAAAGTTGGGCAGTAAGTGGGCAATGAAAGAGTCAAAACCTTTACATGGCAGCGGAACCGGGCAATACTTAGTCAGGATTATACTTGTTGGGGTTCTGGTTATATAGAGATATGGCTCTGTAGAATATGGGCACCAAAGGAGGTGAACCTTGGATGTGGCACCGAAATTGGGTGGTATAGGGTTGAGGGTTATAGCTCTGTAGAAAATGGGCACAGTCAGTAGTAATTGGCAGATATGGACAGTGGGTGGTATAAGGTGCGGTGGGCTATAAAATGGACATGATTCGAAGATGGTATCACTACTGGAGGGTATGTAGTTGGGGGTTAGAGCTCAGGAGACAACAGTGCCCCCTCCCATAGAGCCCGCAAGAGTGCCCCCTCCCATAGAGCCCGCAAGAGTGCCCCCTCCCATAGAGCCCACAACACAGGAGACAAAACGTACACATGGCAGCAGAACTGGGGCAGAGGGGGGGGATATCAAGTTTGAATTTGACAGAGAATGGGCAATAGCTTGGGGGGTACATTTATATGGAATTCTAGATTCATAGAAAATGGGCACCAAAACGGGTGTAACTTGGATATACCAATGGCATTGGGTGGTTTAGGGTTGGCAGTTTTGCCCTATAGAAAACGGGCACAGACAGTGATTAGCATATGGTATGGATACTGGGTGGTATATGGTTGGTGGTTGTAGCTCTATAGAAAATGGGCACCGAGGTGTAACTTAGACATGGCACTGGAATTTGGTGGTATAGAGTTGAGGGTTATAGCTCTGTAGAAAATGGACACCCGTTGGTAGTAATTAGCAGATGGTATCACTACTGGGTGGTAGTCGGGGGTTAAAGCTCTATAGAAAATGGACAACACAGGAGGCAAAACTTACATGGCAGCAGAAGTGGGTAATATAAAGCCAGGACTTTACTGGTATATAGAGAATGGGCAATGGATGGCTATGGGGTATATAGGAGACCGGGTGGCATAATCTATAAGGGTTATAGATTTATTGCAGTTATAAAAAAAATGGGCACTGAAATTGTCGTAATGGCATTAGGTGGTATAGGGTTGGGGTTCTAGCTCTAGAGAAATGGGGCACCTAGGTCTAACTTGCACTTGGCTTTGGCTCTAACTTTGACTTGGCACTGGAATTAGGTGGCATAAGGTTGAGGTTTTGCCCATGGGCGTCCGCAGGTAGGGGTAAGGGGGGGCACGGGCCCCCCCCCCCCCCCCTGGAATCAGGGATCGGATCAGGAGTGATGACCCCCATCACCTCTCTCTGTAACCCCCCCCTCTCTCTCTCTCTCTCCCTCTCACCCCTCTGTCTTTTTTACCCCCCCTCTCTCTTTTTCACCCCCCTCTGTGTCTCTCTGTCACACTCCTCTCTGTCACCCCCTCTGTCTCTTTCTGTCACCCCCAGTCACCCCCAGTCTCTCGCTGCCCCCCCCCCCCCCACATGTATGCATTTCTGACAGTCTCTTGTGCAATATCCGCAGTCTCTTGGGCCATGTATGCAGTTTCTGACAGTCTCTTGGCCATGTATGCAGTTTCTGACAGTCTCTTGGGCCATGTATGCAGTTTCTGACAGTCTCTTGGGCCATGTATGCAGTTTCTGACAGTCTCTTGGGCCATGTATGCAGTTTCTGACAGTCTCTTGGGCCATGTATGCAGTTTCTGACAGTCTCTTGGGCCATGTATGCAGTCTCTGGTCATCTCTTCTGCCATGTCTGCAGTCTCTGGTCATCTCTTCTGCCATGTCTGCAGACTCTGGTCATCTCATGTGCCATGTCTGCAGTCTCTTACAGTCTCTTGAGCCATGTATGCAGTCACTCACAGTCTCTTGGGCCATGTCCACAGTCTCTGACCATCACCTGTACTACGTCTGCAGTCTATGACCGTGATAATGACATTGTTGAAAAGGGTCAGAGCATGGGTGACCTTAAAATTATTATGCCCCCCCCCTGAAAAAAATTCTGCGGACGCCCATGGGTTTGCCCTATAGAAAATGGGTGCTAACGATCATTAGCAGATGGTTTCTATCTTTGGGTGGTATAGGGTTGGGGTTCTAGTTCTGTAGAAATGGGGCACCAAGGTCTAACTTGGACTTTGCACTAGAAATGGGTGGTATGTGGTTGGGGTTCTATAGAAATATAGGGGCACCTAGGTTTAACTTTGAATTAGCACTGGAATTGGGTGGCATAAGGTTTGTTTTTTTCCCTATGGGTGGTAACGGTGATTAGCAGATGGTTTAGATCCTGGGTGGTATATGGTTGGGGTTTTGGTTCTATAGAAATTGGGCACCAAGGTCTAACTTGGACATACAATTGGCATTGGGTGGTAGAAGGTTGGGGGTTTTGCTCTATAGAAAATGGGCACTGATGGTAATTAGCAGATTGTATCAGTACTGGGTGGTACATGTTTTGGGGTAGTATAGAAAATGGCCACCAAGGGGCAGCTTGGCACTGGAATCGGGTGGTATAAGGTTGGGTTTCTAGTCATGTAAAAATGGGCACCGGCTGGAGAATATTTAGCAGATGGCATCAGTAATGGGTGGTATAAGTATATAGTTTAGTATATCGTTTATATTTAAGTATATAGTTATAGTTTGTAGAGAATGGGCACCATCAAAAGTGTAACTGGGGTATGGCCTTGGTATCTCGCCCACCAAATCTTATTGGGTTCCACCATAGACGCCATGGTTTCTATACCCTGATGTTTGCCAAGAAGCGGCTCTTTAATATTTGGCCATATCTTCCCCTATATACCATCGGAGGGCATCCGGATGGGCGTCCGGCTGTTGGGGTGTAAAGGAATGATTTGCATGGCCCCGCCCCCTGTCCTGATTTTAGGGATAATCCGCCTACATTTGGTAACGTAATAAAATAATTGTGTTTTGCGGTGATGTTTCCATGTGATACAGAATTGTTACATTGTATCCTTTGTGTTCTGAAGACCCGCAGCGATGCCATCCCCCCGTTCGCGGGAGCGCCGGCCTTGCGGGGTTAATGCCCGGTGTTATGGGAACGTCATTTCCTTATGATAGACGATCGTCGCATTGTATCAGCGCTGTGGGGAGGAGCGGAAGGGGTTAATCCTGGGTGTCAGGTAAGGGAGCGATATGAGGATAAAGTCCAACAATATAATCAGCGATCGGGGAGACGCCTCGGCGCACAGACGGGGCCACAAGATTCCGAGAGATTCCGACACTTCATCATTCCTGAGGCCACGAGGAAAGCTTCAATCTGTGCTTCTCACACAGGCCATGCAATCATCCGTCTCCCGGGGCAACATCTATCTATATACAGCTGTGTGGCTGCGGGCAGAAATATCTTCACTGCAATCCTCAGAAACATTTATTGCCGTCATGCTGCCAGCTTTCATTTCATTGGCTGCGAAGGATCACATGACCCCGTGATTCCTCAGCATATTTATATCTCTGTGTAAAACTGCAGCTCCAGATATAAAAGACGTCTTCAGAATGTGTTTATGAAATGAAAGCAGAGCAAGTGTCTGCGTGTGTTTTTATACTCCTTGCAGTTCCTGTACAGCAGAGCTCAGTCTGGGAGAGGAAGAAGCAGCACCAGGAGCTGCTGAGAGAGCAGAGTGACAGAGAGATGATCTCCTCACTGCGCCGCTTCTCCGCTCCTCATCCAGGCGCAGGCTGGGGGTGGATCCAGAGGAAGTGGGTTGAATGATGCTGGCCATCAGATTGGGGACATCTAGTGGCTGTGAATACTGCAGCATCCAGCCCCCCCCCCTGCAGTGCCCCTAGTTTGCTGCATAGCAATCCCCAGCCCCCCCCTCCCATAGAGCCCGCAACAGTGCCCCCTCCCATAGAGCCCGCAACAGTGCCCCCTCCCATAGAGCCCGCAACAGTGCCCCCTCCCATAGAGCCCGCAACAGTGCCCCCTCCCATAGAGCCCGCAACAGTGCCCCCTCCCATAGAGCCCGCAACAGTGCCCCCTCCCATAGAGCCCGCAACAGTGCCCCCTCCCATAGAGCCCGCAACGGTGCCCCCTCCCACAGAGCCCGCAACGGTGCCCCCTCCCACAGAGCCCGCAACAGTGCCCCCCCCCTTAGAGCCCGCAACAGTGCCCCCCCCTTAGAGCCCGCAACAGTGCCCCCCCCTTAGAGCCCGCAACAGTGCCCCCCTTAGAGCCCACAACAGTGCCCCCCCTTAGAGCCCGCAACAGTGCCCCCCCTTAGAGCCCGCAACAGTGCCCCCCCTTAGAGCCCGCAACAGTGCCCCCCGCAGTGTCTCCCCATAGAGCCCCCAGCAGTGTGCCCCCCCATAGAGCCCCCAGCAGTGTCCCCCCCCATAGAGCCCCCAGCAGTGTCCCCCCCCATAGAGCCCCTAGCAGTGTCCCCCCCCCATAGAGCCCCTAGCAGTGTCCCCCCTCCCATAGAGCCCCTAGCAGTGTCCCCCCTCCCATAGAGCCCCTAGCAGTGTCCCCCCCCCCCCATAGAGCCCCTAGCAGTGTCCCCCCCCCCCATAGAGCCCCCTAGCAGTGTCCCCCCCCCATAGAGCCCCCTAGCAGTGTCCCCCCCCCCATAGAGCCCCCTAGCAGTGTCCCCCCCCCCATAGAGCCCCCTAGCAGTGTCCCCCCCCCCCCCATAGAGCCCCCAGCAGTGTCCCCCCCCCATAGAGCCCCCCCCCCCCCCCATAGAGCCCCCTAGCAGTGTCCCCCCCCATAGAGCCCCCTAGCATTGCCTCCCCCACATAGATCCCCCTAGCAGTGTCCCCCCCATACAGCCTGCAACACTGTCCTCCCCAAAGTGCCCCCAACAATGTCCCCCATAGGGCCCCCAGCAGTGTCCCACAGTGCCCCCCATAGGGCCCCCAGCAGTGTCCCACAGTGCCCCCCCATAGGGCCCCCAGCAGTGTCCCACAGTGCCCCCCATAGGGCCCCCAGCAGCGTCCCACAGTGCCCCCCCATAGGGCCCCCAGCAGTGTCCCACAGTGCCCCCCCATAGGGCCCCCAGCAGTGTCCCACAGTGCCCCCCCATAGGGCCCCCAGCAGTGTCCCACAGTGCCCCCCCATAGGGCCCCCAGCAGCATCCCACAGTGCCCCCCCATAGGGCCCCCAGCAGTGTCCCACAGTGGCCTCTCCCATAGTTCCCCCAGCTGTCCCCCCAGCAGTGTCCCCCTCCATAGGGCCCCTCCATAGGGCCCCTCCATAGGGCCCCTCCTAGTGCCCCTAGCAGTGTCCTCTAGTGCCCCCAGCAGTGTCCCACAGTGGCCTCCCCCATAGTTCCCCCAGCCGTCCCCCCAGCAGTGTCCCTCCCATAGGGCCCCCAGCAGTGTCCCACAGTGCACTCCCCCATAGTTCCCCAAGCAGTGTCCCCCCCCCATAGAGCCCCCAACAGTGTCCCACAGTGCCCTCCAATCTTCCCCACCCTCCTGGAGAGTCACCCAACGCCCCTTCAGGGTGCTCAGCCCCATGGAGAACCTTTCAAGATTTCCATACATGTTCTGTGTTGCCAATACACAGTTATGCACATGGACCTGATCTGTGATACCGATCGTGTGATGCCGGGAAGTGACCCATCAGGCCGGCACCACAAGTACCCAGGATGCTGGTTATATTCCATTCAAATGCTGTTTGAGCAAATTGGACAGAAAATGACCAGCATGCTGGACTCCTCCCACTACATTCCGTCCCAGTGTTTACTTTATCCTGCAGCGAATGTTCATCGAATGATAATCTTCCAGGTCCGTGTGCTTTATACGGCGGCGAATGATTCGCCTCCAGCTATGGCCGAAACACGGCACCTCATATTCATCCTCATCCTCCTCTTCATCCTCCTCTTTATCCTCCTCTTCATCATCCTCCTCCTCTTCATCCTCCTCCTCTTCATCCTCCTCCTCTTCATCCTCCTCTTCATCCTCCTCACCCTCATCATCCTCCTCCTCTTCATCCTCCTCTTCATCCTCCTCCTCTTCATCCTCCTCAACCTCCTTATCCTCCTCATCCTCCTCTTCATCCTCCTCACCCTCCTCACCCTCCTTATCCTCCTCACCCTCCTTATCCTCCTCACCCTCTTTATCCTCCTTTTCATTCTTCTTTTCATCCTCCTCTTCATCCTCCTCTTCATCCTCCTCTTTATCCTCCTCTTCATCCTCCTCTTCATCCTCCTCTCCATCCTCCTCTCCATCCTCCTTATCCTCTTCATCCTCCTCTTCATCCTCCTCATCTTCATCCTCGCAGACCTGCTGACCCCAATCATCTTTTAAAGAGACATTTATATGGCGTCCAAGGGTCAGGCCATATCCGATAAGAGGTGTGTGGTGCGGCGGGGATGACGGGGTTAAAGTCTGACTGCAGCGGAGCGACACCCAGAGCTGGAAATTCACCGATCTGCACACCGTCATCCTCCTCCGCCGGATTCACAGCGGATCCACGGATCAGGATCTCCTTCCAGGGATTATACGCCGTCTGACGGGGAGTATACAAAAATATACAAATAAACACAAAATAACAAATAATAAATACAAAGCATGTAGAAAACAAACACATTACAGTTCCAGAGACCAATCCCAACATTAGACCGCGGATGTCTCATTAAAGAGAACCTGTCACTAAAGAATCATCCCATAGGAGGCTTTAGTAAAAAAAAAAGAAAAGAAAACCCAAACACCTAAAATTCCTCCCCAAAAAAAGTTTGAGCCCCCCCCCCCCCCCCCCCCCCCACATAATAAACATAAGTCGATCACTCATGTCGGGCCGCCTGTGCATAAAACCATCAAATAAAACACGTCACATATCGCGGCACACCCGGTGAGATCGATAATTCTCGGCCCATGATTGATGATTGGAGCCGATTCCCAGCGGAGGAAGGGAGTCGTCATCAGAAAGTATGTTTTGTTTATAATTTTTCTGAATACAGATCTCAATGTAAACCCAAAGTTGTTGGACTCGGAGGAGCGTTGGCTGTTTTTTTCCGGCCGCCATTCATCATGAGACATCCGGCGTCTAATGTCGGGACTGGTCACTGTTTATTTTCTAGATGCTTTGTATTTATTATTATTTCTTATTTTTTTGTGTTTCTTTATTTGTATTGCATTTACTTTGTTCGGTGGGGAAGGGGTTAACGGTGTTGGGTGGGAAAGGGGTTAACGGGGTGGGAAAGGGGTTAACGGTGTTGGGAAGGGGTTAACGGGGTGGGAAAGGGGTTAACGGTGTTGGGAAGGGGTTAACGGTGTTGGGAAGGGGTTAACGGTGTTGGGAAGGGGTTAACGCTGTTGGGAAGGGGTTAACAGTGTTGGGAAGGGGTTAACGGTGTTGGGTTGGGAAGGGGTTAACGGTGTTGGGTTGGGTAGGAGTTAACGGTGTTTGGGTGGGGAAGGGGTTATTGGTTGGGAAGGGGTTAACGGTGTTTGGTTGGGAAGGGGTTAACGGTGTTTGGTTGGGAAGGGGTTAACGGTGTTGGGTTGGGAAGGGGTTAACGGTGTTGGGTTGGGAAGGGGTTAAGGGTGTTGGGTGGGGAAGGGTTTAAGGGTGTTGGGTGGGGAAGGGGTTAACGGTGTTGGGTGGGGAAGGGGTTAACGGTGTTGGGTGGGGAAGGGGTTAACGGTGTTTGGGTGGGGAAGGGGTTGACGGTGTTTGGGTGGGGAAGGGGTTGACGGTGTTTGGGTGGGGAAGGGGTTGACGGTGTTTGGGTGGGGAAGGGGTTGACGGTGTTGGGTGGGGAAGGGGTTGACGGTGTTGGGTGGGGAAGGGTTTGACGGTGTTGGGTGGGGAAGGGGTTAAGGGTGTTGGGTGGGGAAGGGGTTAAGGGTGTTGGGTGGGGAAGGGGTTAAGGGAGTTGGGTGGGGAAGGGGTTAAGGGTGTTGGGTGGGGAAGGGGTTAAGGGTGTTGGGTGGGGAAGGGGTTAAGGGGGTTGGGTGGGGAAGGGGTTAAGGGTGTTGGGTTGGAAGGGGTTAAGGGTGTTGGGTTGGAATGGGTTGGGAAGGGGTTAACGGCGTTGGGTTGGGAAGGGGTTTACAGCGTTGGGTTGAGAAGGGGTTAACGGCGTTGGGTTGGGAAGGGGTTAGCGGCGTTGGGTTGGGAAGGGGTTAGCGGCGTTGAGTTGGGAAGGGGTTAACGGCGTTGGGTTGGGAAGAGGTTAGCGGCGTTGGGTTGGGAAGGGGTTAATGGTGTTGGGTTGGGAAGAGGTTAGCGGCGTTGGGTTGGGAAGGGGTTAATGGCGTTGGGTTGGGAAGAGGTTAGCGGCGTTGGGTTGGGAAGGGGTTAATGGTGTTGGGTTGGGAAGAGGTTAGCGGCGTTGGGTTGGGAAGGGGTTAATGGCGTTGGGTTGGGAAGAGGTTAGCGGCGTTGGGTTGGGAAGGGGTTAATAGTGTTGGGTTGGGAAGAGGTTAGCGGCGTTGGGTTGGGAAGGGGTTAACGGCGTTGGGTTGGGAAGGGGTTAACGGCGTTGGGTTGGGAAGGGGTTAACGGCGTTGGGTTGGGAAGGGGTTATTGGCGTTGGGTGGGGAAGGGGTTAACGGCGTTGGGTGGGGAAGGGGTTAGCGGCGTTGGGTCGGGAAGGGGTTAACGGCGTTTGGTTGGGAAGGGGTTAACGGCGTTGGGTTGGGAAGGGGTTAACAGCGTTGGTTGGGGAAGGGGTTATTGGCGTTGGGTGGGGAAGGGGTTAACGGCGTTGGGTGGGGAAGGGGTTAACGGCGTTGGGTGGGGAAGGGGTTAACGGCGTTGGGTGGGGAAGGGGTTAACGGCGTTGGGTGGGGAAGGGGTTAACGGCGTTGGGTGGGGAAGGGGTTACCGGCGTTGGGTGGGGAAGGGGTTAACGCGTCACCTGGTAATGCGTCTCTCTGGTCTTCTGCCAGGTGAACGTTTGCCGGAGACGATTTGTCCTCTGACTTTGATCCCCGTAACAATGAGCGTCCCTTTTCCTCTGACAGCGTCGTATTTCACCCTCGTCCTTGCCGTGTGAGGGGCCGTCTCTGTATAATGTAGAGACCTCGCCAGATACAGATATTATATCTGATGAGATGTATTACTGAACCCCCCACCCCCATCATCTGTCTGCATGACAGACGGGGGGGGCAGGAGGGGCGACTGCCCTGGGCATTGTGGTATCATGTGAGGTGAGGGGGGGGGCACAAGGAGATTGGGGAGGAAGGGATTTGTATTGGAAGGGGGAGTTTGGAGTTCAGCAAAGGGTAAGTGTTGTTCTAGGAGTCTAAATTTGGGGAGGGGGTGAATTTGTGCTGGGAGGGGGATTTGGGGTGAATTTGTGCTGGGAGGGGGATTTGGGGTGAATTTGTGCTGGGAGGGGGGATTTGGGGTGAAGTTGTGCTGGGAGGGGGGATTTGGGGTGAAGTTGTGCTGGGAGGGGGGATTTGGGGTGAAGTTGTGCTGGGAGGGGGATTTGGGGTGAAATTGTGCTGGGAGGGGGGATTTGGGGTGAAGTTGTGCTGGGAGGGGGGATTTGGGGTGAAGTTGTGCTGGGAGGGGGGATTTGGGGTGAAGTTGTGCTGGGAGGGGGGATTTGGGGTAAAGTTGTGCTGGGAGGGGGGATTTGGGGTGAAATTGTGCTGGGAGGGGGGATTTGGGGTGAAGTTGTGCTGGGAGGGGGGATTTGGGGTGAAGTTGTGCTGGGAGGGGGGATTTGGGGTGAAGTTGTGCTGGGAGGGGGATTTGGGGTGAAATTGTGCTGGGAGGGGGATTTGGGGTGAAATTGTGCTGGGAGGGGGGATTTGGGGTGAAATTGTGCTGGGAGGGGGGATTTGGGGTGAAATTGTGCTGGGAGGGGGGATTTGGGGTGAAGTTGTGCTGGGCGGGGGGATTTAGGGTGGATTTGTGCTGGGAGGGGGAGGGGGGATTTGAAGGGGGAATGTGTACTAGAAGGGGAAATTTTAGGGGTAGAGGATTTCTGCTGGGAGGAGTGATTGTTTTTGGGGGGGGCGGCATTTGAGCTTGGGGTGGATTTGGGGGATGGGTTGCAAAAATTTGTGCCGAGAGGGGGATTTCAGCAGGGTGGGGGAGGGGGAATTTAGGCTTGGGGTAAGCATGCAGATTAGTGCTCAGTATTTTGTGGGGGGGGGGGTGATTTTTCTGACTCACAATTCTCATACATCTTTGGGGGGGGGGGGCAGTTTGGCATGTTTGCCCTGAGCTCTAGATGACCTTGTCCCGCCATTGGGTCCTCCTAATGTTGGCCACGCCCACCGCGACTGATCCCGATGTTCAGTCCAGACGTTGGATTGGATCGTGGAGACCTTTAAACTGGATCTTGAAATTCTGGTTTGATTTACAAGCCGGCGATCAGAAACATAAAAGATTTATCACCGCAAACACACTGAGAATAGAATAAGAGATTTACTGCAGAGAAGGAGGGTTTGTATTGGGGCCTTGTTCTCTGTGTGGAAGCAGCGGTCTCTCTGCAGAGATCTGACCTACCCCTTTCTGAGTCAGTGCTAAAGCTTCCAAATTAGCGACACTCATGTGGATTGGAGAGTTCTAGGTCTGACCCAACAGGGGGATGTCTGTAGAGAGACCACTGCTTCCACACAGAGCACAGGTTCCTCTGTAACGTTTTGGCAGGGGACAGGCCTCTTTACTTTTTCCCGCACCTGGAATGAATTTAGCGGATTTCTGCTGAAGGTTCGTTTGGGGTTTCAGATCTCCCTCCATTGGAGTCATGTTGGCTGAACAGCTTCAGTCAGCAGATCGCCGTCCCGTGTATGGAGAGCCCCTTGAAAAGACAGTCACCCCTCTTGCTGCCCTAATACAGAGCCCTTCCGCCATCTCCATTATATAGATTCCAGGTGCCATTAATTGCAGGGTTGGGGCCACAAGTGGGGGGGGGGGGGGGGTATCCACCTGTAAAGTGGGTGTGGTCCTAGCATATTTGGAGGCGTGGCCTGGTCAAAACCAACCCATTTCTCATCCTGGTGACAACCGCTCCGCCACTTCTCTTCCCGGTGACAACCGCTCTGCCATTTCTCTTCCCGGTGACAACCGCTCTGCCATTTCTCTTCCCGGTGACAAGCGCTCCGCCATTTCTCTTCCCGGTGACAACCGCTCTGCCATTTCTCGTCCCGGTGACAACAATGTGTGGCATATCAATCACCCCCAGCATGGAGACCGAGCTGTCACCATTATCTCCTGATCTCCCAATCACATTAATACTGTGATAGAACCCTCCCCTGCAGTGTATCACTGGCTATCTGGAAGAGATACATTGTATCAGAGGAGAAAAATAATAGGGCCCTGTGATTTGTAGTCCGGGGGGCTCTGTGATTTGTAGTCCGGGGGGCTCTGTGATTTGTAGTCCGGGGGGCTCTGTGATTTGTAGTCCGGGGGGCTCTGTGATTTGTAGTCCGGGGGGCTCTGTGATTTGTAGTCCGGGGGGCTCTGTGATTTGTAGTGGGGGGCGTCCCGTGATTTGCTGTGCGGAACTCTGTGATTTTGTAGTGGGGGGGGGGGCTGTGATTTGTTGTGGGGGGGACTGTCATTTGTAGTGGGGGGCCCTGTGATTTGTGGGGAGAGGGCCCTGTGATTTGTAGTGGGGGCCCTATGATTGTAGTTACCCCCCCCCCCCCGAGTGCCTTCCCCGCTGTATGTGCGTTGTGCCACTTGAGCGCCAGCTCTGCGGTCCGGGGAGGGTTAATGGGTGTCATGGAAACCTCTTATCAGTGATGTCACACAGCGGACACGCTCACATCTGTCGCTCTCTCACACGTCTGCAATCAGCATCGTCTGCTGGCCGGACCGGCGTCTGGTAGAGATTGGACGGTAAGATGGGGGTACGCGGGCAGCACTGTGGATGGGGGAGGGGAGCCCCTATATGAGTACAGAGGGATCCGCTATTGGACCTCCCTGTGTGCAGAGAAAATCAGAATTCAGCCCTTCAGCCGGTCATCAGTCAGACAAGATCTACACTAGGGGTCTCTGGCCAGTATATGTGGTGGCTGCATTAGTTTTCCACTTTCCGGCTTCCTGTCCTGCAGTGACAACACTCACCCATTATAATGTATTTATGGAGGAGCATTGTAGTCCCAGGACAGGACCACAGGCACCTCCCTGCTCTCCTCTTCTCTGTGACACAGGAGGGAGGGGTCCTGTAGTCTGCAGAGAGCACTGGGCAAGACTGACCACCCTGCCTGAGGCTTTAGTGCGGCAGAAACGGAGCGCAGGAAGTGATCAGCTCACATGAGTTCTGGCGGGATCTACGGGGATTGTCAGACAGATATTACAGAACACTTTCAAGAAGATACCACTTTTGTTAATAAGAAAACACCCCCCTGTGAGTGGTCCATGTACATTGCAGGTCATCTGGGGCAAAGATGGTGAATTGAACCCCCCCCCCACACTTCTAGGTGTAGTCCCCAGTAGAGTCCCCCCTTTACATCAGGTGCCCCCATTCTCCTGAGTTGTTGCCCTCCCCCCACTGCCAGGTGTAGTCCCCAGTAGAGTCCCCTTTTGCATCAGGTGTCCCCAATAGAGTCCCCCTTTACATCAGGTGTCCCCAATAGAGGCCCCCTTTACATCAGGTGTCCCCAATAGAGTCCCCCTTTGCATCCCCCCACTACCAGGTGTAGTCCCCAACTGGGTCCCCTTTTACATTGGGTTTCCCCAATAGAGCATAAAGCCCCCCTTTTACACTGGGTGTCCCCAATAGAGCCCCCCTTTTACACTGGGTGT
Organism: Lithobates sylvaticus; assembly: GCA_028564925.1. Classification (NCBI taxonomy): domain Eukaryota; kingdom Metazoa; phylum Chordata; class Amphibia; order Anura; family Ranidae; genus Lithobates; species Lithobates sylvaticus. The sequence goes on along the minus strand of CM053031.1, from coordinate 5,125,928 downwards.
CCCCAATAGAGCCCCCCTTTTACACTGGGTGTCCCCAATAGAGCCCCCCTTTTACACTGGGTGTCCCCAATAGAGCCCCCCTTTTACACTGGGTGTCCCCAATAGAGCCCCCCTTTTACACTGGGTGTCCCCAATAGAGCCCCCCTTTTACACTGGGTGTCCCCAATAGAGCCCCCCTTTACTTCAGGTGTCCCCATGCTCCCGAATTGTTGCCCCCCCCCCCCATTTCCCCCTTGTACTGGGAGATTGATACAGCGTCTCCTTCCTCTCTCCGGTCATGTGACAACTTTGTAAATGTCACAGCTAAAACTGTTACAATGGGTCACCATGTGAAAAGGGGACCAGAGCACCACCTCCTGGACTGATAGAGGACTGCATACAACAGAAATAAGAAAATATGTATTTGTTTTAAATGTTTTTTCATATTTTCTTATTTCTGTTGTATGCAGTCCTCTATCAGTCCAGAAGGTGGTGCTCTGGTCCCCTTTTCACATGTGACACATTGTAACAGACATGTGACATTTACAAAACCTAATGAGGTATCGGAGCAGAGACACCTTTTTATTTATGATGCAGGTTTAAGATAAAGGGAGGCTAAAAGCCGCTCTGCTGTGCTGCCTCTTCAGCCAACCCACGGTGCTCTGGGAATTATGTTGCAGCCTTATTCCAAAATGGATTAAACTCATTATTTTCCTCAAAATTCTACAAAAAATTCCCCATAATGACAACGGGAAAGAAGTTTGTTTGAAACCTTTGCAAATTTAATAAAAATAAACAAAAAAAATCCCCTGTACAAAAGTATCACAGACTCCTCCCATGACCATAAGTATCACAGGCTCCTCCCGTGACCATAAGTATCACAGGCTCCTCCCGTGACCATAAGTATGACAGGCTCCTCCCGTGTACATAAGTATGACAGGCTCCTCCCCATGTCCATAAGTATGACAGGCTCCTCCCCATGTCCACAAGTATCACAGGCTCCTCCCATGACCATAAGTATCACAGGCTCCTCCCCATGTGCATAAGTATCACAGGCTCCTCCCATGTGCATAAGTATCACAGGCTCCTCCCCATGTGCATAAGTATCACAGGCTCCTCCCCACGTGCATAAGTATCACAGGCTCCTCCCCACGTGCATAAGTATCACAGGCTCCTCCCATGACCATAAGTATCACAGGCTCCTCCCCGTGACCATAAGTATCACAGGCTCCTCCCGTGACCATAAGTATCACAGGCTCCTCCCGTGACCATAAGTATCACAGGCTCCTCCCGTGACCATAAGTATGACAGGCTCCTCCCGTGACCATAAGTATGACAGGCTCCTCCCCATGTCCATAAGTATCACAGGCTCCTCCCCATGTCCATAAGTATCACAGGCTCCTCCCCGTGTGCATAAGTATCACAGGCTCCTCCCATGTGCATAAGTATCACAGGCTCCTCCCCACGTGCATAAGTATCACAGGCTCCTCCCCATGTGCATAAGTATCACAGGCTCCTCCCCGTGACCATAAGTATCACAGGCTCCTCCCCACGTGCATAAGTATCACAGGCTCCTCCCCCCACGTGCATAAGTATCACAGGCTCCTCCCCACGTGCATAAGTATCACAGGCTCCTCCCCACGTCCCATAAGTATCACAGGCTCCTCCCCACGTGCATAAGTATCACAGGCTCCTCCCCACGTGCATAAGTATCACAGGCTCCTCCCCCGTGCATAAGTATCACAGGCTCCTCCCCACGTGCATAAGTATCACAGGCTCCTCCCATGACCATAAGTATCACAGGCTCCTCCCATGACCATAAGTATCACAGGCTCCTCCCCACGAGCATAAGTATCGCAGGCTCCTCCCCACGTGCATAAGTATCACAGGCTCCTCCCCACGACCATAAGTATCGCAGGCTCCTCCCCACGACCATAAGTATCGCAGGCTCCTCCCCACGACCATAAGTATCGCAGGCTCCTCCCCACGACCATAAGTATCGCAGGCTCCTCCCCACGACCATAAGTATCGCAGGCTCCTCCCCACGACCATAAGTATCGCAGGCTCCTCCCCACGACCATAAGTATCGCAGGCTCCTCCCCACGACCATAAGTATCGCAGGCTCCTCCCCACGACCATAAGTATCGCAGGCTCCTCCCCACGACCATAAGTATCGCAGGCTCCTCCCCACGACCATAAGTATCGCAGGCTCCTCCCCACGTGCATAAGTATCGCAGGCTCCTCCCCACGACCATAAGTATCGCAGGCTCCTCCCCACGACCATAAGTATCGCAGGCTCCTCCCCACGACCATAAGTATCGCAGGCTCCTCCCCACGTGCATAAGTATCGCAGGCTCCTCCCCACGTGCATAAGTATCGCAGGCTCCTCCCCACGTGCATAAGTATCGCAGGCTCCTCCCACGTGCATAAGTATCGCAGGCTCCTCCCCACGTGCATAAGTATCGCAGGCTCCTCCCCACGTGCATAAGTATCGCAGGCTCCTCCCCACGACCATAAGTATCGCACTCCTCCCCACGACCATAAGTATCACAGGCTCCTCCCCGTGACCCTTGTGACCCCAGAGCAACCCCGTGACCACGAGTATGACGGGCTCCTCCCCGTGACAATCTGGTTAGAAAATGAGTGAAGATGGGCTGTGCTGAAGGGACTCGAGTATGGAGGAGCTCTGCCGTCCTATGGAGGAGCCGCCATGCTGATCGGTACGCACCAATCAGAGAGGAAACAATTGCGGCAAATCTGTCCTGTGATAGAAAAACGTCTCTGGTCTGTAAAACGCACGACAGGGAAGTGCTGAATTCTTGTCAGACGTTCGTCAGACGTCAGCCCCCCCCCCCCCCCCCCCCACCCCCGATAATAACTTCAAGTTTTCCATTAGAGGAGGTTTCAGGCCTCTTTCATTTCGGCTCCTAATCTCGGAAATCTTGACGCTTTTTAATTTTTCCAGCTGCCGGCGGCGAGTAATTACCATAATAAATGAATTGCCCTGGCTCCGAGCCTCCTATCGCTGCCGATCGCACCGCTCTTTGAAGGAACGCCATTTTAAGTTATCAGGTCAACAATGACTCGTTCATACGCTTTACGTGTCATCGGGGGTTATCTGATATTGTATATTTGGAAAGGCGGGGGGAGGGGTATATTCATGGGGGTTATCTGATATTGTATATTTGGAAAGGCGGGGGAGGGGTATATTTATGGGGGTTATCTGATATTGTATATTTGGAAGGACGGGGGGGGGGGGGTATATCCATGGGGGTTATCTGATATTGTATATTTGGAAAGGCGGGGGGAGGGGTATATTCATGGGGGTTATCTGATATCGTATATTTGGAAAGGCGGGGGAGGGAGGGGTATATCCATGGGGGTTATCTCATATTGTATATTTGGAAAGGCGGGGGGAGGGGTATATTCATGGGGGTTATCTGATATTGTATATTTGGAAAGGAGGGGGGGAGGGGTATATTCATGGGGGTTATCTGATATTGTATATTTGGAAAGGCGGGGGGAGGGGTATATTCATGGGGGTTATCTGATATCATATATTTGGAGAGGCGGGGGGGAGGGGTATATTCATGGGGGTTATTTGATATCGTATATTTGGAAAGGTGGGGGGAGGGGTATATTCATGGGGGTTATTTGATATCGTATATTTGGAAAGGCGGGGGAGGGGTATATTTATGGGGGTTATCTGATATCGTATATTTGGAAAGGCGGGGGAGGGGTATATCCATGGGGGTTATCTGATATTGTATATTTGGAAAGGCGGGGGTGGGGTATATCCATGGGGGTTATCTGATATTGTATATTTGGAAGGGGGGGGGGTATATTAGTGTTATCCGGAATCCGGAAGCTCCAGAACTCAATCTCTATATCTGCAGCCTCAGCTGCACAGATTGAATGGACAGGAATAGCTTCACCTTCATTCACAAACAGAAGCATAGGAAACACCGTTTACTATGCCTCAGCTATGAACGGACTCTATTCATTAAGACAGCTTAAAGGCTACAGGAAGAAAATTATTGGGGTTCGGTTCCTCTTTATGCCGCCCCCCCCCCCCTTTTGCCACTCCTATCCAGGTGTACAGGGGGCCTCATGGGCCCCCCCCCCCGTACGTACGCCCTTGCCCACGTTTCCCAATACATACACATGAAGGGAAGGCCCTTTGAATATCATATTTTGGGGGTTTTCTTTAGTTATCTGGCCCGAGGCATTTGCCATTTTGGTCATTTATTTGATATCCTCCTTATGGAAGTCGATGTATGTCTAGGGTGGTCATGTATGGGGGACACGGCGATGTGTATATTATCTGCTATTTATCATATAAATTACCTAATCGGACCCCAGAGACCGTTCAATAATTGCATAGCGATAAATTCCCAGGATGCCGCTGAGGTGTCGGAGTTCTGATCAATCGTTTCGGACTTTCTGTCTACTAAATGAGAAGATTTCATATAATGAGCTTTTGTGACCTTCATTTCCGGTCATATCTGGTAATAAGAAGTTCCTCCAGAATATTTATATATTTATCCTTTTTGTATGATGTGTAATTTGATTTCTTTAGTATGTTTTTTGAGTGGCCATCGTTGTTGTTGTTGGTTGACCTTCTTCTTTTTGGGAAGCATCTCATAGATGACGTTTCTGGTCTCTTGCAGTTGTCGGGAGGCTGTGAACTCACCACGGTGCTCCAGGATTTCGTGGCCATCCACAGCAATGAGCTGAGCATCCAGGTGGGCCAGACGGTGGAGCTGCTGGAGAAGCCGAGCGACCGCCCCGGATGGTGTTTGGTGAAGACGACGGAACGGAGCCCCCCGCAGGAAGGCCTGGTGCCCAGCAGCGCCCTGTGCATCTCCCACTCCCGGAGCAGCGTGGAGATGGAGTGCTTCTTCCCATCAGGAAAAGGTAGGAGACATTCTGGTGACGCTCTTCTGTTCTGCCGAACCCCAAAGTGATTCTGTGCCTGATACGCAATATGGAGGAATGGTTGGTTTTTGGTAGACGCTTGTCCAGTTGGTATACAATTGGTATACAATAACTGCCTTTTTTTTTTGTGACCTGTTACTACATCCTCATAACTGGTGGCATGTGTTAGGTGGGAGCCTTTCTGTGTACCCTGACCATCAACACCTATGTGACCTTGTCTGGACCTCCTATGTTAAAAACATGGCCACTAAAGTGAAGTTGACCCCAACGTCCCTCCTCCTCACCACCACCATGAACATTATTATGGAGTTGACGCCCAACATCACCACCCCCAACCACCACCATTGCGGCTATTGATATGGCACCATGACCACCACCAACATAGACATTAATATGCAGTTGACCCCCATCATCCCTCCACCACCACGACAGCCATTAATATGGGGTTGAAACCCAACACCCCCATCAATATTATGGGGTTGACACCCAATGTTCTTCCACCTTTCCCACCACGGCCTTTAATCTTCCATCATCACCAGCTCCATGGTCATTAATATGGAGTTGACCCCCAACATCTCCCCCACCAAGGCCAGTAATATGGGGATTGACACCCAATAACCCCCCACCGCTACCACTATATGCCCCCACCACCATGGCCATTAATATGGAGTTGACCCCCAACAAGACCAATAATATGGGGATTGACACCCAATAACCCCTCACCATCACCACTACCACTATATCCCCCCCCCCACCATGGCCATTAATATGGAGTTGACCCCCAACAAGGCCAATAATATGGGGATTGACACCCAATAACCCCCCCACCATCACCACTACCACTATATCCCTCCACCACCATGACCATTAATATGGAGTTGATCCCCAACATCCCCCCCCCCCACCATGGCCATTAATATAGAGTTTGACCCCCAACACCCCCCCTACCGAGGCCAGTAATATGGGGATTGACACCCAATAACTCCCCACTACCACTATATCCCCCCACCACCATGGCCATTAATATGGAGTTGACCCCCAACATCCCCCCACCATGGCCATTAATATAGAGTTGACCCCAAACAAGGCCAGTAATATGGGGATTGACACCCAATAACCCCCCACCATCACCACTACCACTATATCCCCCCACCACCATGGCCATTATTATGGAGTTGACTCCCAACATTCCCCCCACCATGAATATTAATATAGGGTTGACCCCAACATCCCCCCCCCCCACCACATTACCAAGACCACTGCAGCCATTAATATGGGGTTGATGCTCTATATCCCCCCCTCACCAACATAATCCATCAAGATGGCCATTAATATACAGTTGACCCCCAACATCCCCCCCCCTACCACCATGGCCATTAATATGGAGTGGACCCACCACTGATGTGGGGTTGACACCCAATATCCCCTCACCATCACAACCATTAATAAAGAGTTGACCCTCAACACCCCCCTACCACAGCCAATAATATAGGGTTGACCCCCAACACCCCCTCTACCATCACCACTACCACTGCGGTTGTGGTAATCGGGCACGACTCAAGCGGAAACTGGTTGAATGTGTAACGTTTTCTTTGTTGGAAATAATAAAATCTGTAGTCGATCGTTTCTCTGGGAGGGTCGTGTGATGGAACCCCCCTCACTGCTTACCGCCACACAGTGGACAGCTTCCAGCAAAGGGTTAAATCTCTTGCTCATAGGGGTAGCTGAGCGCTGACAGTTGATGATCTCCAGATTTGCAGGTAGAAGCACAACGGTGATGGTTAATTACAGTTGATGGTCTCCAGACCTCCAGGTAGCGGCACAGCTGTGATCGTTAATTGCAGGTGATGTTCGCCAGACCTCCAGGTAGCGGCACAGCTGTGATCGTTAATTGCAGGTGATGTTCGCCAGACCTCAAGGTAGCGGCACAGATGTGATTTAGTTGCAGTGTCTAAGAATTGCACTCTGGTGATTGTGGGAGGGGGAGATCTGGGATTAATCATCCCCCCCTTCCCCCCCCTCAGTAGTATTTTTATATAGCAGCAGTTTGTCTTGCTGCGGAGTGTCTATGAGCTCTGATGGCCACCAGGTGGCGCTCTCCTCCCATTGTTCACATTGCTGTAAATTGTTATTGTGATGAAGTGGAGAATTCTGGAAATTCTTGAATTATTTCTTCCTCTTTGCCGCCTTCAGAAATCCTTCAGAGGTGTCAGAGGGCGGCGATGTGTTTGTTTTACACACCGGCAATGACAGACTCGTGTGATTCTATGAAAAAATAATTGAGCGCTAACTTGCATGCTTAGTGCAAATCCCCTCATTCCACTCATTCTCCCAGCACACCCCCCCACCAAAAAAATAATTCCCCCTTCCTAGCACAAATTCTCTACCCCACGAATCCCCCATTCTAGCACAAATTGCCCCCCCCCCCCATGTGAAAACCCTCCAATGTGGCTGAATTAAAACAATTCTGCAAAGAAAAGTCGGACAAAATTGCTCCACAGCGATGTGAAGACTCATTGCCGGTTATCGCAAACGCTTGATTGCAGTTGTTGCCGCCAAGGGTGAGAACAACCAGTTATTAGGTTTAGGGGGGCAATTACTTTTTCACATAAAGCCAGGCAGGTCTGGACAGCTTTTTTTCTCTTAACAACTTCAGCCCCCGGACCATTTTTCTGGCCATAGACCAGAGCAGTTTTTGTGATTCGGCACTGCATCGCTTTAACTGACAATTGCGCGGTCGTGCGCCTCCCAAACAAAATTGACGTCTTTCTTTTCCCACAAATAGAGCTTTCTTTCAGTGGTATTTGATCACCTCTGCGCTTAAGGGCCTCCCTGCCACATAGGCATTGGGCTGCCACAGGCTACATGAGCATTCCCACCACAAGACAAAGCAAAGGCCTCGTCCCCCACCTGGGCATTGCGCGCTGAATAAAAATTAAGCCGTAATTTATCCAGCACAGTGTGTGGCACAAAAAACTTTATTCCGTCTCTATAAACTCAGAGAAAACCCCCATTCCTGATCCCCGGACTCCAAACACTGAACCTCCTGGGACCGGGACCAATCATTCAGATTTTTTCTACTTTAACCACTTCAGCCCCGGAAGATTTGGCTTTTGAATGACCAGGCCATTTCTTGCGATTCGGCACTGCGTCGCTTTAACTGACAATTGCGCGGTCGTGCGACGTGGCTCCCAAACAAAATTGACTTCTTTCTTTCCCCACAAATAGAGCTTTCTTTCGGTGGTATTTGATCACCTCTGCGGTTTTTATTTTTTGCACAATAAACAAAAAAAGAGCATCAATTTTGAAAAAAACGCATAATTTTTTGCTATAATATCCCCCAAAAATATATAAAAAAATAGTTTTTTCCCTCAGTTTAGGCCGATACGTATTCTTCTACATATTTTTAGTAAAAAAAAAAAAACGCAATATGCGTTTATTGATTGGTTTGCGCAAAAGTTTTAGCGTCTACAAAATAGAGGACAGTTTTATGGCATTTTTATTAATATTATATATTTTTTTTTACTAATGGCGGCGATCAGCAATTTTTATTTTTTAATCATGACTGCGACGTTATGGCGGACATGTTGGACAATTTTGCCACGATTTTGGGACCATTCACATTTATACAGCGATCAGTGCGATCGAAATTGCACTGATTACTGTGTAAATGTGACTGCCAGTAAAGGGGTTAACACTAGGTGGCGCTGTAGGGGTTACGTGTGTCCTGGGGAGTGTTTCTAACTGTAGGTGGGAGGGGCTGTGTGTGAGACACGTCACCGCTCCCGATCACAGGGAGCAGGGATCAGTGACACTGTCACTAGGCAGAACTGGGGAGATGCTTGTATACGTCAGCATCTCCCCGTTCTTCCTCTCCGCGAGACGATCGCGGGTATCCCCGCAGACATCGAGTCCGCGGGACCCACGACCCAACTCACGGAGCTCCCGGCCGGCACGCACATGCGATGGCACGGCGACAAATTCAAAGGGACGTATAGGTACGCCCGTTTGCGCAGCCCTGCCATTCTGCCGACATACATCGGCGTGCGCCGGTCGGGAACCGGTTAATAAATGAAACCATCATCCTTGCCGCTCTTACAGTAGAGAACCCTCTCTGTAGTTTAAGGTTAAACCTCTTTTCTTCTAATTTTAGTAAATGGCCACGAGTCTTGCTAAACTCCCTTCTGCAAAAAAGTTTTCTCCCTATTGTGGGGTCACCAGTCCGGTATTTTATATATTGTGGGGTCACCAGTCCGGTATTTATAAATTGAAATCATATCCCCTCTCGAGCGTCTCTTCTCCAGAGAGAATAAGTTCAGAGCTCACAACCTTTCCTCATAACTAATATCCTCCAGACCCTTTATTAGCTTTGTTGTCCTTCTTTGTACTCGCTCCATTTCCAGTACATCCTTCCTGAGGACTGGTGCCGAGAACTGGAGAGCATACTCCAGGTGCGGCCGGACCAGAGTCTTGTAGAGCGGGAGAATTATTGCTTTATCTCCGGAGTTGATCCCCTTTTTAATGCCAATATTCTGTTTGCTTTGGCATAGGAGAAGTAAGAGATCGCCGGGCACTGTGTCTCCTCCTCACACCTGGTTTAATCATAGAAATGCTGTTCTACCGCATCGCAATCGTTGGTTTATATCGGGTGGTGAGGAGGCAACATATCACCTTCTTCTCACCACCTGTCAAATACACTCGGGTCGCTTTTTAGAGGCGCAGTAGTGCCTGTTGCACTTATGATTGAGCCCCTAGTTGCGTTCCGGCAGTGGCACCCTCCGGGCTCGTTCACATGTAAAGTTGGGGGGTGGTAAATCCCTGCAGTTGAGTCGTGGTTTAGTGTGAAAGCCGCCCTGTACTATAATGCCCGGTGTATTGCTTCACGCTGATCTGAAGATCTCTTCTTTCCTGCTGCTGGCACCACTCTGGAGACCGCCAGCCGGGATAAGAGGTGGGGTGGCATCACTCCGCATGGGGGAGGAGCCGGCACTACAGAGGAGGCATCGGATTAGATGGCCCCCGCTCCCTACTTCACCTCCAAGTAGTCCGTCTGCATTGCACTCTGTTTGATGCTCTGGAATGGCGGGTCAGCGAATCCAGACCGCGATCTACCAGTCACCTGGCCGCCATCTAAAAGTTGCGTTATAGAGTGTAGGTATGTATATCTACTGTGTGTGGGTAAAAAAAAAGGGGGGTCCTAGTCCCTCGGAGGCTGATCTCTGGCCAGCTTTGGGCATTGTGTGTGTTTTACATCATTAGAGACTGCAGAGAGGCCTATTCCTGTCTGGTGGACTTGCTGTGAGATAATAGTAAATTATCGCACAACTCTGCGGGAAGCGGAATATGAAAATATAAAGATTCGCCCCTCCCCCCCACCCCGTATATTCTGAGAATGACACGGATATAATCGCTGAGCTCTGACGGTGACATTCCGCTTCCCGCATGCGATGATTTTATTTCACTTCCTGTGGATATTCGTATAGCGGTGGGTCCCGGTATATTGCGGGCCGCTGTACGCCGCGCTCGCAGTGTGACACCTGCCGCGTCCTGGAAGTTTTCGTTCGCATACTTCACATTCATCAGAGGTTTTATCTCCTCGCCCAGCGATCCGCCGGATGGGTCAGTCATGCAGAAAACCGTCTAGTCAGTCTGGGCTGGAGAGATGGTGGTCTGACCCAGCGACTGAGCGCTGGGGGGGTCCCACGCCGGAGGGGGAGGGGAGCGCACTGAGCGTTCTGGGGAGCCTCCTCACATACAGCCCAATAGATGGACCATATTGTCACCGGACTGACCTCCTGCTTCACAGCTCGATTGTACTATAGGAAGAAAACACGTTCTCCAGTCCCCGGCCCCCGAGAGCAGCACAGGGGCCCCATGAAAGCCCCATGAAAGCTTGTATTTAAAGCTGAACTCTGAAAACAAAAAACTTTTATGTAAATATATTCCTCAATAGCAATATAGGATATAAATCCACTTTGTCAGCACCAAATTGCAAACCCAGATAATACCTTGTAAAAGTAGCAGTGACATCATCACTATGCTTTACAAAGCGTGTGCAGAGAGCAGCGCTGTGGGAAGGGCTTAGCAGACTCCACCCACTACAGAAAACTACAGGAGGAGGGCGGAGACAAGACCAGTCCCCCTGCACAAGGAGAGAGTGCAGAGCTGGAGGAGGGGGCCCAGCAGGCTCCACCCACTACAGGAGGAGGGCGGAGACCAGACCAGTCCCCCTGCAATAGGAGAGAGTGCAGAGCTGGAGGAGGGGGCCCAGCAGGCTCCACCCACTACAGAAAACAGGAGGGGGCGGAGACGAGACCAGTCCCCCTGCAATAGGAGAGAGAGCAGAGCTGGAGGAGGGGCCCAGCAGGCTCCACCCACTACAGGAGGAGGGCGGAGACCAGACCAGTCCCCCTGCAATAGGAGAGAGAGCAGAGCTGGAGGAGGGGGCCCAGCAGGCTCCACCCACTACAGAAAACTACAGGATGGGCGGAGACGAGACCAGTCCCCCTGCAATAGGAGAGAGGGCAGAGCTGTGGCAGGGGCCTAGCAGGCTCCACCCACTACAGAAAACTACAGGAGGGGCGGAGACGAGACCTGTATCTCTGCTATAGAAGAGAGGGCAGAGCTGTGGCAGGGGCCTAGCAGGCTCCACCCACTACAGAAAACTACAGGAGGGGGCGGAGACGAGACCAGTACCTCCGCACAAGGAAAGAGGGCAGAGCTGGAGGAGGGGGCCCAGCAGGCTCCACCCACTACAGGAGGAGGGCGGAGACAAGACAAGTCCCCCTGCAAAAGGAGAGAGTGCAGAGCTGGAGGAGGGGGCCCAGCAGGCTCCACCCACTACAGAAAACTACAGGAGGGAGGGGTGGAGACGAGACCAGTACCTCTGCACAAGGATAGGGGGCAGCAGTGGGCGGTCTTTATTACAGGAAGTCTCACACATGATTACTGCACAGATCTGGCCAAAATGTCTTGATAGGTGGGTGTCACTCTGGAGGAGTGGGCTTTCCTAGGCGGCTGTTTTTGCACAGGCAACGCCCACATGTGATGCTGAGCCTCCAAGAACTGCAATCCAATGAATGAAAGGTGGACGGGGCCAGGGACAGTCAGGCTGTGGAGGAAAGCGCGAGATGATGCTGGACGTCTTCAGCCAGGAAATGGGGCGGGGCTCTGTCTGACTTGCTGCAGCTTCTAATGCACATTGTGAGAGGCTCAGTGTTCGGTGAAATCAGAGGAAGCCGTTTCAGTCAAGAGGAAGAGCCGATACACCTGCAAGAATGAAGGGGATGCGGGAGGAAGGATTTAACATTCTATTTGGGGGGGGGGGGGGTGGCCAGTGCTTAACCCCTTGTATACTACGTCATAGAAGTCTAGGTGGCAGGTGAACCCCATCTGTGACCCGGCCCTGAACCCCACAATCCAATCCATCCAGTTAATTTGGCTACTATGTTCCATATCTGGTAAATATAAAAGCGATTGTACAATCAGGTTGTAATGTGTGTGGGCAGCTTTGTTCTGATCTAATGGGATTATCACCACTGGGACAAATAGAACAATAGAGAATAATGTCCCTGTCCTCCTCTTCAGACTTCCCCAAAGGTCCGGCCTCACACAGGACACCCGAGGACCCCCCGTGTCCTCATTCCCCATCCAGAAGGTGGCTGAGATCTGATCGGAATTCTGAAATCCACCAATTCCCCATCCAATCAGTCAGTCTGGAGGTGATTCCCAGGAAAGGAGTGAGGTGACCCCCCCCCCATCCTCGCTGAGTGTCTGATCCCCCCCCCCCCCCATTCTCGCTGAGTGTCCGATCGCCCCCTCCCCCCATCCTCGCTGAGTGTCTGATCCCCCCCCCCATTCTCGCTGAGTGTCCGATCGCCCCCTCCCCCCATTCTCGCTGAGTGTCCGATCGCCCCCCCCCCCATTCTCGCTGAGTGTCCGATCGCCCCCCCCCCCATCCTCGCTGAGTGTCCGATCGCCCCCCCATCCTCGCTGAGTGTCCGATCGCCCCCCCATCCTCGCTGAGTGTCCGATCGCCCCCCCCATTCTCGCTGAGTGTCCGATCGCCCCCCCCCCCATCCTCGCTGAGTGTCCGATCACCCCCCATCCTCGCTGAGTGTCCGATCGCCCCCCCCATCCTTGCTGAGGTTCGATCGCCCCCCCATCCTCGCTGAGGTTCGATCGCCCCCCCATCCTCGCTGAGTGTCCGATCGCCCCCCCCATCCTCGCTGAGTGTCTGATCCCCCCCCCATTCTCGCTGAGTGTCCGATCGCCCCCCCCCCATCCTTGCTGAGTGTCCGATCGCCCCCCCATCCTCGCTGATGTTCGATCGCCCCCCCATCCTCGCTGAGTGTCCGATCGCCCCCCCCATCCTCGCTGAGTGTCCGATCGCCCCCCCATCCTCGCTGAGTGTCCGATCGCCCCCCCCCCATCCTCGCTGAGTGTCCGATCGCCCCCCCCCCCATCCTCGCTGAGTGTCCCATCGCCCCCCCCCCCATCCTCGCTGAGTGTCCGATCGCCCCCCCCCATCCTCGCTGAGTGTCCGATCGCCCCCCCCCCCCCATCCTCGCTGAGTGTCCGATCGCCCCCCCCCCATCCTCGCTGAGTGTCCGATCGCCCCCCCCCATCCTCGCTGAGTGTCCGATCACCCCCCCCAACCCTCTTGAGTGTCCGATCGCCCCCCCCCCCATCCTCGCTGAGTGTCCGATCGCCCCCCCCCCATCCTCGCTGAGTGTCCGATCGCCCCCCCCCCCCATCCTCGCTGAGTGTCCGATCGCCCCCCCCCCCATTCTCGCTGAGTGTCCGATCGCCCCCCCCCCCCATCCTCGCTGAGTGTCCGATCGCCCCCCCCATCCTCGCTGAGTGTCCGATCGCCCCCCCCCCTCCTCGCTGAGTGTCCGATCGCCCCCCCCATCCTCGCTGAGTGTCCGATAGCCCCCCCCCCCATTTTCGCTGAGTGTCCGATAGCCCCCCATCCTCGCTGAGGTTCGATCGCCCCCCCCCATCCTCGCTGAGTGTCCTATCGCCCCCCCCCATCCTCGCTGTGTGTCCGATCGCCCCCCCATCCTCGCTGAGTGTCCGATCGCCCCCCCATCCTCGCTGAGTGTCCGATCGCCCCCCCCATCCTCGCTGAGTGTCCGATCGCCCCCCCCCATCCTCGCTGAGTGTCCGATCGCCCCCCCATCCTCGCTGAGTGTCCGATCGCCCCCCCCCATCCTCGCTGAGTGTCCGATCGCCCCCCCCCCATCCTCGCTGAGTGTCCGATCGCCCCCCCCCCATCCTCGATGAGTGTCCGATCGCCCCCCCCCCATCCTCGCTGAGTGTCCGATCGCCCCCCCCCCATCCTCGCTGAGTGTCCGATCGCCCCCCCCACCCTCTCTTACGTGTCGAATCGCCCCCCCCATTCCTCGGCTGAGTGTCCGATCGCCCCCCCCCTTCCTCGCTGCGTGTCCGATCGCCCCCCCCCATCCTCGCTGAGTGTCCGATCGCCCCCGCCCCCCCCCCCCATCCTCGCTGAGTGTCCGATCGCCCCCCCCCCCATCCTCGCTGAGTGTCCGCTCGCCCCCCCCATCCTCGCTGAGTGTCCGATCGCCCCCCCCCCATCCTCGCTGAGTGTCCGATCGCCCCCCCCATCCTCGCTGAGGTTCGATCGCCCCCCCCATCCTCGCTGAGGTTCGATCGCCCCCCCCCCCCCCCATCCTCGCTGAGGTTTCGATCGCCCCCCCCCCCATTCTCGCTGAGTGTCCGATCACCCCCCCATCCTCGCTGAGGTCCCAATCGCCCCCCCCCCATCCTCGCTGAGTGTCCGATCGCCCCCCCCATCCTCGCTGAGTGTCCGATCGCCCCCCCCCCCCTATCCTCGCTGAGTGTCCGATCGCCCCCCCCCTATCCTCGCTGAGTGTCCGATCGCCCCCCCCATCCTCGCTGAGTGTCCGATCGCCCCCCCCCCATCTTCTGTCCTGTATGGCGAAATGCGTCCAGAAGTCCTCAGACCCACCATGGCCTCGCCCTGCGTTTCCTCCAATCTGCTGATTTCTGGGTGAAGGTGACAGAAGATGACTTGTAGAGATGGCGGGGTGGATTTTGGCGCCGGGTGGATTCAGAAGTTTCCGCACGCAATGATCTGTATTTTGTACAGGAGGGAATTTCCATTCCTCTGTGTATCACCCATAACACTCGTCGTGTTTACACAGAAATTTCTTTATTAAAAAAAACATTTTAAGAATAAAGATACATTGTATGAGAATAATAAAGATATCCCGTGTAATAATACAAATAGATTGTATGATAATAATAATACAGGTATGATGTGTAATAACACAAATATTCTATAATAATAAAAGTAGGTTGTGTAAAAATACAGTAATGTGTATAGTAATACGGAAACCTCATAATACAGATACAGTGATATGTATAATGCAGGTACAATGTATAATAATACCGAAACATTGTATAATAATATGAATAAATAAATGTATTATTACTATACAATGGATTGATTATTATACAATGTACCTGTATTATTATTTTCATTATTATTATTATACAAAGATACATTGTATAATAATCCATTGTATAATAATAGTTATAATACAGGTACATTGTATGTTAATACAAAACATAATATAATAATACAGGTACAATTTGCAATAATACATTGTATAACAATAATACGGAGTAGGGCTGAAACAACTAATCGATTATGAAATTAATCGATTACTATATTCATAATCGATTAATCGGCCAGTAACATAATGGGGTTAAAAAAAACTAAAATTAGCCCTTTATAGTACAAAAAGAGCAAATAATCGCTACTGTAAATATTACTTTCACAGTTCTACAGTTAAAAAATGAACCCCTACAGTAGGGATTATCTGCTTTTTTTTTTTTTTTTGTACTATAAAGGGCTAATGTTCATTTTTTTTTAACCCCCATTATGTTACTAAACGTCTCGGGTCTGGTTCACATGGTGCTTTTTTGGTTCAATATACTTCAATGGAGAAGCTGCAGAAAAGCGTGTACAGGGGGTCCCCGAGTTACGAACTCGTTAGGGACTGGCCGCCTGTACGGAAGTCGGAAATGTTCGTAAGTCGGCGCGCATGCGCAGACCGACAAATACGGAGATTTCCGGACATTTCCGATGTTCCGTCTATTGCCGTTCTGCGCATGCGCGCCAAATTACGGACATTTCCGGCATTTTCCGAAGCTCCGTAGGGCCGCGCATGCGCAGAACGGCCGAAAGACGCCGAAAATGACCGAAAAATGCCCGCAGCACCCCGTTCGTAAGTAGGGGTTGTTCGTAGGTCGGGTGTTCGTAAGTCTTGGACCCCCTGTAATGTGTTTTTGCAGCAATTTGTGTTTTTTAATCTGCCCAACAACTAATTGGCCAAAAAAAGTATATATCTCTTCTGTCTGTTAGTCTCAGAGTGGATTCAATATTTTGCTCCTTAACCATATATTGGTTATTTATATTTACCACTGCATAGAGATATTTAAGAATAAATTGCCTTTTTTTTAAAAAAAACTTTACATATTAACTAAATTATACACCACACTTTTTTTTTTTTTTTTTAAGGTTGTTAACCGATTAATCGATTATTCAAAACAATTATCGGCCAACTAATCGATTATGAAAATAATCGTTGGTTGCAGCCCTAATACGGATACATTGTATATTAATACCAAAACATTGTGTAATAATAATACCGGTACATTGTATAATAATAGAAACATTGTAAAATAATAGATGCATTGTATAAAATAATACAATTACATTGTGTAATAAATGCGCTGTATAAGAACAAATAAACGTATAATTAAAAAAAAATACATTATGTAATAATACAGGTACAATTTGTAATAATAGATATGTTGTATAATAATAATGCAGGTACATTGTATAGTAATACAGAAACATTGTATAATAATAATAATAATACAGAAACATTGTATAATAATAATAATACAGAAACATTGTATAATAATAATAATACAGAAACATTGTATAATAATAATAATAATACAGAAACATTGTATAATAATAATAATAATAATAATACAGAAACATTGTATAATAATAATAATACAGAAACATTGTATAATAATAATAATAATAATACAGAAACATTGTATAATAATAATAATAATACAGAAACATTGTATAATAATAATAATAATAATAATACAGAAACATTGTATAATAATAATAATAATAATACAGAAACATTGTATAATAATACGGGTACAACGTGTAAAAAGAAATACGTGGGGTTAATTTACTAAATTCGGAGAGTTCAAAATCTGGTGCAGCTCTGCATGGGAGCCAATCGGCTTCCAGGTTTTTTTTTTTTTTTGGTCAAAGCTTAATTGAAGAAGCTGATTGGCTGCCGTGCACAACTGCGCCAGATTTTGCTCTCTCCAGTTTTAGTAAATCTAATAATAGATACTTTGTATAATAGTTACATAACAACAAAAGAAAAAGAAACAAATGGTTGCTGGGCTTCCTCTCACAATTCATCTTACTGCAAACAGAAAAGTACACAGCTCAAATGATATATGAGATCTGCTTATCTGTCCATCCACTCCTGAGATTTACATAGCTCTGTCACACAGCACAGCCCTATCTGGCAGGACAGGAGATCTGATTTTTCTCTGCTGCAGCTAACAGATATTTACAGGTCTTGCCCCTCCCCCAGCCTGTGACTGGACAGCAAAAATGAGAAGCAGCACAGCAATGAGCTTTATCTATCTGTCACTCTGCTCTCTCCACCTATCAGCGTGTCCCTCATCAGTTTCTTGAACTGATTGGCTTCTAGTGCTGCTTTTTACGATCCCAATCTGAGCACTGCTGTACAGGGACTGAGGCTGATACCGGGTCACATTCAGAAATGTACACTGAGCTTAAAGAATAAATTAGAATATATATTGAACGTGTGTGTCTGGAGCACACGGCGGGTTATATAAAGAGAGGCTGGGAGTCGCTTTCATCTGCTTTGTGTTATTTTCCTGTCCTCTATTTCCGCTCGGTGATTGATTATCACAGGCCTCCCCTCCTCCGACACGCTGAGAGTTGTAGTCCTGGCTCCTCCCCTGTATTTCCAGGGCTGCGTTTCGGAGGCGTCCAGGAAGCAGATGTCTCACCCCAGCTGTGAGTGTCTGATGACCTGGAAGTGACCTACCTGAGCGGACTGTTATCTGTCCCCGCCACCTGCAGACAGGCTCATCCTCCTGCCGGCCCCTGGGGGCCACACTTCCCAGAATTGATACCTGCCCGGACGCTGCCCTCTGCGGGCTGATAATAGATGGAGTCTGTGAGATCTGTGTCCATGTCTTGTTGTACGACGCTACAGAACACGTGTCAGACATGAGACACAATGTAACAATGAGAGACACGGGGTCACTTATCACCCCGAGTGTCGCTGTCATCCAACTCTCATGATGGTTCTGATTCCACTGTGATCATCATAACTTTATATCCTCTGTCATTATTCTCACCTCAGTGACTAGGCTGGGATGATGGCATCCGTCTGCTGCAGGCAGGAGGAAGCATTTCCTCAGTCTCCCCACCCTCCCCCCCCCATTGATCTTTGTGAGGTTATGCTGTTATATCTGGTGACAGGTCCACTTTTGGGTCTTCGATTTTCTCGGCTGGGTCTCCAAACTGTGCCCCAGGGGGCCAGAAGTGGCCCTTTGCTTGACTTTATCTGGCCCTTGGGGCACTATTCCTCCCACTGACACCAGAGATGGAGAAGCAATCTTCCCACTGCCCCCCAACGATGGGGCACCATTCCTCCCACTGACCCCCCCCCCAACGATGGGGCACCATTCCTCCCACTGACCCCCCCCCCCAACGATGGGGCACTATTCCTCCCACTGACCCCTCAATGATGGGGCGCTATCCCTCCCACTGACCCCTCAATGATGGGGCAACATTCCTCCGGGGCACTATTCCTCCCACTGACCCCCCCCCCCCCCCCAACGCCTGACCCTCCCCCCCCCCCAGCGATGGGGCACTATTCCTCCCACTGACCCCCCCCCCCCAGCGATGGGGCACTATCCCTCCTCCCACTGACACCAGAAATGGAGAAGCAATCTTCCACTGACCCCCCCAACGATGGGGCACCATTCCTCCCACTGACCCCCCCAACGATGGGGCACCATTCCTCCCACTGACCTCCCCCAACGATGGGGCACCATTCCTCCCACTGACCTCCCCCAACGATGGGGCACCATTCCTCCCACTGACCTCCCCCAACGATGGGGCACCATTCCTCCCACTGACCTCCCCCAACAATGGGGCACCATTCCTCCCACTGACCTCCCCCAACGATGGGGCACCATTCCTCCCACTGACCCCCCCCAACGATGGGGCACCATTCCTCCCACTGACCCCCCCCCCCAACGATGGGGCACCATTCCTCCCACTGACCCCCCCCCAACGATGGGGCACCATTCCTCCCACTGACCCCCCCCAACGATGGGGCACCATTCCTCCCACTGACCCCCCCCCCCCCAACGATGGGGCACTATTCCTCCCACTGACCCCTCAATGATGGGGCGCTATCCCTCCCACTGACCCCTCAATGATTGGGCAACATTCCTCTGGGGCACTATTCCTCCCACTGACCCCCCCCCCAACGATGGGGCGCTATTCCTCCCACTGACCCCCCCCCCCCCCCCCCCCCAGGATGGGGCACTATTCCTTCCACTGACCCCCCCCCCCAACGATGGGGCACTATTCCTCCCACTGACCCCCCCAACAATGAGGCGCTATTCCTCCCACTGTCCACCAACAATGGGGCGCTATTCCTCCAACTGATCCCCCAACGATGTGGTGCTTTTCCTCCAACTGATCCCCCAAAGATGGGGGTCAGTGGGAGGTCATTTATTTTTTACACCCACCGGCTACAGTCCTGCCCTGCTAAAGTGTGAAGGTTTCAAAAGTTTGGGGACCCCTGATCTAGTTGAGTGACACTTCCTTCCATCATTTTCAGATAAATACTTCCGGAAATGGGATAATATGTCACAGTTAATACTATAATGATATATAGTAAAGTGCTGTAATCTTTCTGTAATTTAGCAGGTGTGGCCCTCAGACACTGTGTGGCCCCCTGAAGGTTTATGTCACCCCGCTGTGCCCTGAGTTTCACTGAAGTTTGACTTTTTACCTCTAGAGAACTGATTGTCACAGACACAGGGGACATGTGGCCCCTCCCCAGGGGGGGGACCTCAGATTGGAACTTGTATTTCAGGTGACGGGACGGGTTCCTCCACATTCCTCCCAGCTTCCAGTAAATATCTTCTATGTCAGTGACCCCGGAGAACTCCACATTCTCCTTTATTCTGACAGCCCTTCCTGGTATCCGCGTCCTCCCACCAAGCACCTCCAGGAAAGTGATTATCAGAGATCAAGATCAATTCCTGCCGGCACATCCTAAAATTCCCATACTAATGAGATCTCCCCCTGCTGGCGGATTCCATATTACCTGATATTGGGGGGCCTCAGTTGGATTGGGAGACCCTTGCATACAGGTCGGCCATCTTTTCCCATTATACGCTCCATCCTGCAGACGCATTGCGTGACATGACAAACTTTATCTGATATATATAAAACGTAGAATGGTTGCCACACCGATGGTGATAAAGTCCAGAAGGATATTTTACTGAATGATACAGTATAAAAAATCCAACACGTTTCGGGAGGGTCACACCTCCCTTCATCAGAATAGGACTTCAGCGATGCCTGGCCTGAGAGCAGTTCTAAAATATTGATCAATCTCCTATACAAATGTACATTAGCAGGTTGTGCAGCATGAAGTCAATGTTAACTTTTCATATGAGATCTATAAAAAATATTCTCACCAGGCACTGCTAAAGTTTATATTCTGATGAAGGGGATGTGACCCCCCAGAAACGTGTTGGATTTTTCATACTGCTGATGATCCAATCAAATATCCTTCTTGACTTTATCACCACTAGTGTGGTGCCCATGCTACGTTTTGTATAGCGGATATATATTATCATGCTAAGTAATGTGGCAACAGAATGGAGCTTGAAATGGGAAAGATGGCTGATCTGTATATAAAGGTTTCTGGGGCAAATCTGACTGCTGCCCCCAATATCAGGTAATATGGAATCTGCCAGACGTCATTCATGCAGACATTTTACGAAGCGTCAGAGTGGTGGAGATAATGTGCAGAAGTAAATTTTACTGATTGAACAACAGAATGAAAAAAACAACATGTTTCTGGGGGTCACATCCCCTTCATCAGAATAGGACTTCAGCATTGCCTGGCCTGAGAGCGCTTTGATAATATTGATAGATTTTATATGAAGAAATAACATTAGCAGGTTGTGCAGCCTGAAGCCAATACTAATTTATAACAGGAGATTCATACATTTTTTCAAGCCACTCTTGTCCAGGCATCACTGAAGTCATATTCTGATGAAGGGGGATGTGACCCCCCAGAAACGTGTTGAATTTTTCTTACTGTTGATTATTCTGAAAAAACAAATCCTTCTAGACTTTATCTCCATCATATCATAAAACTTCTGTATTAATGACGTTTCCCCTGCTGGCAGCTTCCTTTATACCTGATATTGGGGGGCTGCAGTTAAATTTGCCCCGGGTTTTGCCACCTTTGCCATCATGAGTGCCATTCTTCTGCATTACTAAGCATGACAATATATATCTGTTATATAAACCGTAACATGGGCACCACACCAATGGTGGTAAAGTCCAGAAGGATGTTTTACTGAATGATCAACAGTATTAAAAAAAAATCCAACACGTTTCTGAGGGGTCACGTGCCCCTTCATCAGAATAGGATTTCAGCGATGCCTGGCTTAAGATTACTTTGAAAATACTAATCGATCTCATATGCAAAGTAATGCGCAACAGAATGGAGCTCCTAATGGGGGGCCTTTATATAAAGCCCCTCCTGGGGCAAATCTGACTGCAGCCCCCAATATTCAGTAATATGGAATCTGCCAGACGTCATTCATGCAGACATTTTACGAAGCGTCAGAGTGGCGGAGATAAAGTCTAGAAGGACAATTTACTGAATGATCAACAATATGAAAAATCCAACACGTTTCTTGGGGGTCACATCCCCTTCATCAGAATTGATTTTGTGATGTCTGGATGAGAGCAGTTTGAACATTTTTACAGATCTTGTATGAAAAGTTAGCACTCTCGTCCGTGACACTTTTGCACAATTATCTCTGTGATGTCATCGCTGAAAGAAGAAATATAAAACGAAAAAGATCACTAATTTGAAGCGTGATTCCTTATCAGACAGGTGTGGGATGTGACCCGTCTGCTGCCATTTTGGTAACATTCATTTTATTATTATTGTATCTCCTTTCACCCCGGGAGGGGCCCATTTCCTTATTTATCTTTCCGATGTTGAGCGGTCGCCGTTTTGGCGCCATTTCCACCTGCCTATCCCCTCCAGACAGTCGCTGTGGCTGCAGAATTACACAGAGAAGAATTGATTTTCTTTTTTTTATTTATTTATAACTCGCTATCTGTCTCATTTTGTGCGGCGATGAGGTCACAGTGATGTCACAGGAAGAGGAAGCGCGGGTCAGCAGATTCGTATAAACTGCGGGATTTTGTTTTCACAGCCATGACACCAGAATGGGGAAAATATTTCTTATTTTCTCGACAGCGTTTTGGATTGAATAGAGAGGAGATAAGCAGAGTAAATACGGCGCCTAATCCTGAGCCGCGTACAGCCTGAGTCACCCGGCAACGCGCCGAGAGCGCCCCGTACGACGCCCAGTATTGGATCTGATGTAAGAGCTTCTATATTGGTTCCCCCGGAGGGCCCCAAACTCGCGGGATGCTCCGGGGGGGCCCAACCAATGATAACTTGTGATGCTGCTGAACTCCGCCCCTGCCTGCAATGGTTGGAAATATCTGAAGCTGCCTAAAGCTAAACTTCAGGCAGATATGAAAGACACCAATTAATTTCATCATTGAATGTAGGTTTCAAAAATCAGCTTTTGCTGCAATATTCACCTTCATTCCAAAACTGACCCCGCAGTACTTCTTTTCAGCCACTAGATGTCCTCAGTCTGACATCCTGAGCTCAGGCTCTGTAAGTACCTGAATGTGAACCGGTACCCCTCCCCCTTGCAGTCCCTGTGTGGCGAAGCTTAGACTTGGGGAGGGAGAAGCAGCACAACAAGCCAATCGGTTTATATGCTGATAGGAGGAGAGAGCAGATCGCTGTACAGCGGTGCTCATCTGTCTGCTGCGGGTTTATGATAGCCTGGGCTCAGCAGTAGCAGGTGAACGAGCACCGTTGCACAGTACTCTGCTCTCTTCTCCTATCAACATGCTCATTGTCAGCACATGAACGGATTGGCTCATTGTGCTGCTTCTCCCTTCCTCAGTCTGAGCTCTGCTGTAAAGGGACTGCAAGGGGAAGGTACCGGGTCACATTCAGGTACTTACACAGCCTGAGATGGTGAATGATGCAGGATGTCAGAATGAGGACACCTAGAGGCAAAAAAAAAGTACTGCAGAGGACAGCTTTGGATTAACGATGAATATTGCAGCAGAAGCTGATTTTTTTTTTTTTTAATGAGCTTTATATTATCTGGTTATTTTTGGCTGGATTTATACTGAAAAGGACATTTCTAGCAAAATGGCTAAATACGCGAGTAATGCACATAACCCTTGTAACTTTTCCTATCAACATGAGGAACATGCTAATAGGAGGAGAGAGCAAAGTGACCGAGGTGCTGATGTAGTCTGCTGGGTGAGGAAGCTAATAAATTATGCTGGGCATCAGACTGGGGACACCTAGTGCCAAAAAAGAAGTACTGCAGGGGGCAGCTCTGGATTGAAGGTGAATATTACAGCAAAAGCTGATCTTTTAATGAGCTATTTATTGTTACCTGGATATTTTTGGCTGGATTTAGGCTGCAAAGGACATCTCTAGCCAAACG
Source organism: Lithobates sylvaticus (assembly GCA_028564925.1). Lineage (NCBI taxonomy): Eukaryota > Metazoa > Chordata > Amphibia > Anura > Ranidae > Lithobates > Lithobates sylvaticus. The sequence goes on along the minus strand of CM053031.1, from coordinate 5,102,051 downwards.
GCTAAATTGCAAACAACACACACATAGGTTTGTAACTCCGCCCCAAAAACCATATACAAGAGGGTGACAACACGGTCTATTCCTTACAATCCTATGGGCTAAGGCATTATAGGGGCAGGCTAGGACAGTATATAGACAGGCTAGGACAGTATATGGACAGGCTAGGGCAGTATATGGACAGGCTAGGGCAGTATATGGACAGGCTAGGGCAGTATATGGACAGGCTAGGGTAGTATATAGACAGGCTAGGGTAGTATATGGACAGGGCTAGGGAAGTATAGGGACAGGGCTAGGGTAGTATATGGACAGGCTAGGGTAGTATATGGACAGGCTAGGGTAGTATATGGACAGGCTAGGGTAGTATATGGACAGGCTAGGGTAGTATATGGACAGGCTAGGGTAGTATATAGACAGGCTAGGGTAGTATATAGACAGGCTAGGGTTGTATATGGACAGGCTAGGGTTGTATATGGACAGGCTAGGGCAGTATGGGGACAGGCTAGGGCAGTATGGGGACAGGCTAGGGCAGTATGGGGACAGGCTTGGGTAGTATATTGACAGGCTCAGGCAGTTATATAGACAGGCTCGGGCAGTTATATGGACAGGCTAGAGCAGTATAGGGACAGGCTAGAGCAGTATAGGGACAGGCTCGGGCAGTATAGGGACAGGCTCGGGCAGTATAGGGACAGGGCTAGGGAAGTATAGGGACAGGGCTAGGGCAGTATATGGGCAGGCTAGGGTAGTATATGGACTTGCTAGGGTAGTATATAGACAGGCTAGGGTAGTATATGGACTTGCTAGGGTAGTATATGGACAGGCTAGGGTAGTATATAGACAGGCTAGGGTAGTATATAGACAGGCTAGGGTTGTATATGGACAGGCGGAGCAGCCCGGGGGGCAGTTGTCGTCATAACACACAACTTCTAGAAAAAAAATCTTGGTAGTCAATTTGCTGCCCGGGTCCAATGGACCCACTGGGACCCATGGTAGGGCCGGCCCTGGCTGTAACGCATGCATTGGTGTGCGTTACATTAAACAGCCCGATCACAATAAATGAGCCAAATCGCCCCACAGCGCATGCAAAAATGGGGCGGCTTATATTTTCCTGTAACGCCCGGCACAGCATGCATTGTACTGCATTTCATGGCTTTGCGGGTGTGTTGGCGCTCATTAACCGAGAATGGCTCCGCAGTGCAGCGGCTTTTGCTGCAATATTTACCTTCAATCCAAAGCTGTCCCCTGCAGTACTTCTTTTTTTTGCTTCTAGGTGTCCTCAGTCTGACATCCTGTGTTGTGGATGGACTCGTCCTGTGATGTAAGGAGAGCTGTGCCGTAGTACACATATGGGACAAATGTGGAGTGAGAACACACATACGCGGCAGTGATCGATCGCTCACATTTGGAGCGTTGTGCAATCATTGGCTAAAAATCGCAGCTACACCTCACTTATAGACCAGACGGACGATCTGTCCCAAACGTGTGCAGCACACTACAGACTTCTCAGAACAGAAGGACACGTGTCCGATTTCCATCATAAATCCCAAAATTAGAGGATCATTCCTCATTTCAGGACAGTGGGCGGAGCCATGCAAATCATATCTGTACCCCCAGAACTACCAGTGTATGGTGGAAATATAGCCGAATATTATAGAGATATTTATTCCAAACGGCAAACGTATGATTCAGGTTTGTTGGCCATCATCAGTGCAGCGCATGGAAACCACGACTTTGATGGCGTAAGGGGAAGCTTCAAACAATGGAAACCTGGGACTGCAAGGCTGAAGGATGCCGTCACACGCGTTTCGCTAATTGCTTCATCAGGAAGCCACAATATTTAAAGAGACACTTCAATTACCAGGGGGGGGGGGGTTCTGTGTGCTCATAATCAAGAAAAAAAGAAACATACCCTGAAAATATTGACACCTTTCCCTGGATCCCTGGGGGGGGGGGGGAGAACCCCATAAGAGTAAGACTTGGGACCCAACGAGACAGAATAGAGGTAGAGATAGACAGACAGGATAAATGATGGATAGAATAGATAAGATTGATAGACAAATCGATAAGATAAGAAGATAAGATTGATTGAGTAGATAAGGATAGATGGATAGATAGATGGATACTGTAGACAGACAGATACGAGTGATAGACCAATAAATAAGATAAGGATAGATGGAAAGATAAGAAGATAAGATGGATAGAATAGATAAGTAGGATAAGCTTGATAGACAGAATAGATATAAATAGACAGATACTGTAGATAGAATAGATACAATTGATAGACAAATGGATGAGATAAGATTGATGGAATAGATAAAATAAATAGGCTAAGATAGATCAGATTTATTGAATAGATATGGGTAGATATATTGATAAGATAGATACTGTAGCTAGAATAGATAAGATAAGGATAGATCGAAAGATAATAATATAAGATTGATAGAATATATAAGGATAGCTAGAAAGATAGGAAGATAAGATTGACAGGATAGGATAGAATAGATAAGATAAGGATAGATGGAAAGATAAGTAGTATAAGATTGATAGACAGAAAAGATATGAATAGATAAAAATGATAGACAAATGGATGAGACAAGATTGATAGACAAAATAGATGAAGATCGATAAGATTGCTGTAATAGATGAGGATAAATTGATAGAATAGATAAGATCAGATCGATAAGATAGATGGATAAGATTGATAGACAAAATAGATAAGATAAGGATAGATAGAAAGATAATAATCTAAGATTGAGTAGATGGAAAAGCTAGATGGGATAAGATTGGTAGAATAGATCAGGATAGATAGGAAGATACGATTGATAGGATAGAATAGATAAGATAAGGATAGATGGAAAAGTAGGATAGATCAGATTGATCAGATTGATGGATAAGATAAAATAGATAAGATTGATAGACAAAATAGATAAAGATAGATAAGATTGCTGTAATAGATGAGGATAAATTGATCGAATAGATAAGATCAGATCGATAGGATAAGATAGATGGATAAGATTGATAGACAAAATAGATAAGATGGGGATATATAGAAAGATAAGATTTATGGAATAGATAGAAAAGATAAGATTGATGGACAAAATAGATGAGGATAGATAGAAAGATAAGATTGATAGAATCAAAATGCAGCATGCAGGACTTTTAGAAGCGCACGGCACCTGCAGCGCACGGGTACGAAGTGTTCCATAATATTTTGGGATACATTTTTTTTTTCCGTCTTTTTGTTCCGCTCGCATCTCAGAAGCGAAAAAAAGGGTCCCAAGTTGCGATCTCATAATAAATCGCTCTGATGACCTCTCGCTGCTCCGTACTGTGAAACAAAATGTTAAGTCCCCCCCCCCCCCATTCTTGCTCTCTTGAACCCGAATATACAAAGTTCGGATGGTAATGTAATTTTTTTTTTCTCACTCGGGCGACACACTCTCGCGGTTTCGCCTTGCGCTCACTTTCCGCCGTATTTTGACATTGGCATGGAATGGATGATCCCACAAAATCTACTTTGTATCCAAATTTCACAAAATAAAATGGACTTTTTAGCGAGTTCTTCGATTCTGTATTGTCGGCATTCTACTTTGTGCTGAAACCACAGCACTAAATGTTTTATAAACCTCCGGAGATTTGGCAGAAATACCTGACAAAGCGCAACGAAACGAAAAGTCAATATTGGGAATCCAGTATCGCCAAATCATCGCCGTATTGGACGCTTCTCTTCGCTGAAGCCTGAAATGTCTATTCGGAAGGGACGGTCGGTGAAGCGAACGCAGCAGATAAGAAGTTCCTCCTTACGATCCTCGGAGAAAACAATAGAGGTCCTGTTCTCCGAGCGCACAATGAGCGCCGCAAAACCAGCCAAGGGCAGCCAGTCATGTGAATTAACCCCTTCACTGCCTCGCTGGGATGTGAGAGAGGATCAATTTTCCAACTTGGCAGCACAAATGGAGGGGCTCATCCACATCACAGCGCATAAAAAAACGCATGTTCATTGACTGCGTTTTTTATTGGCACTGCGTTTTTCTGGGCATTATTCACACATTAAGCAGAGTGGCTCAGTGGTTAAAACTTCTGCTTTGCAGCACCGGGATCCTTGAATCAAATCCCAGATGATCGTATCTCCAGCTTGCAGCAACTGTATCAGATACAGACGGAGAGATTGTACCATTGGATACAGGCAGAGAGATTGTACATTGGATACAGGCTGAGAGATTGTACATTGGATACAGGCTGAGAGATTGTACATTGGATACAGGCTGAGAGATTGTACATTGGATACAGGCAGAGAGATTGTACATTGGACACAGGCGGAGAGATTGTACATTGGACACAGGCGGAGAGATTGTACATTGGACACAGGCGGAGAGATTGTACCATTGGACACAGGCGGAGAGATTGTACATTGGATACAGGGGGAGAGATTGTACATTGGATACAGGTGGAGAGATTGTACATTGGATACAGGTGGAGAGATTGTACATTGGATACAGGTGGAGAGATTGTACATTGGATACAGGTGGAGAGATTGTACATTGGATACAGGTGGAGAGATTGTACATTGGATACAGGTGGAGAGATTGTACATTGGATACAGGTGGAGAGATTGTACATTGGATACAGGGGGAGAGATTGTACATTGGATACAGGCGGAGAGATTGTACCATCGGATACAGGGGGAGAGATTGTACATTGGACACAGGCGGAGAGATTGTACATTGGATACAGGGGGAGAGATTGTACATTGGACACAGGCGGAGAGATTGTACATTGGATACAGGCGGAGAGATTGTACATTGGATACAGGGGGAGAGATTGTACATTGGACACAGGCGGAGAGATTGTACATTGGATACAGGCGGAGAGATTGTACATTGGATACAGGCGGAGAGATTGTACATTGGACACAGGCGGAGAGATTGTACATTGGATACAGGCGGAGAGATTGTACATTGGATACAGGCGGAGAGATTGTACATTGGATACAGGTGGAGAGATTGTACCATTGGATACAGGCGGAGAGATTGTACCATTGGATACAGGCAGTGAGATTGTACATTGGATACAGGCGGAGAGATTGTACATTGGATACAGGCGGAGAGATTGTACATTGGATACAGGTGGAGAGATTGTACATTGGACACAGGCGGAGAGATTGTACATTGGATACAGGTGGATAGATTGTACATTGGATACAGGCGGAGAGATTGTACATTGGATACAGGCGGAGAGATTGTACATTGGATACAGGCGGAGAGATTGTACATTGGATACAGGTGGAGAGATTGTACCATTGGACACAGGCGGAGAGATTGTTCATTGGACACAGGCGGAGAGATTGTTCATTGGATACAGGTGGAGAGATTGTACATTGGATACAGGTGGAGAGATTGTACATTGGATACAGGTGGAGAGATTGTACATTGGATACAGATGGAGAGATTGTACATTGGATACAGGTGGAGAGATTGTACATTGGATACAGGTGGAGAGATTGTACATTGGATACAGGCGGAGAGATTGTACATTGGATACAGGTGGAGAGATTGTACATTGGATACAGGCGGAGAGATTGTTCATTGGATACAGGCGGAGAGATTGTTCATTGGATACAGGTGGAGAGATTGTACATTGGATACAGGTGGAGAGATTGTACATTGGATACAGATGGAGAGATTGTACATTGGATACAGGTGGAGAGATTTTACATTGGATACAGGTGGATAGATTGTACATTGGATACAGGTGGAGAGATTGTGTCAGTTTCCTGGTGACTGTATCACTGTACACAGAGACGGACAGCCAGCGACTCGCTGATACACTGTTTGCTCCTCCCTGGCTCTGCCTCCTCCTGCCCTGCAGGGTGTCCTTCCATTCCTCAGCTCGCCTCTGCTCTGCACACTGTGTGTGTCTCTCTGTCTCTGGTGCCCTCGCTGTGCCCTGGTCATGAGAGGATTTAGGAGACGATGAAGAGTGGAAGTGACCCCCCTATCTGCTCCCCACGCTGGCTCTATGAGCGATGCTGCTGCTGCTTCCAGGGGAAAGGTGAGCAGGCGCTGGGGGGTCTCAGCTTCTTCTCTGGGGGGATCCTGTCATCTTCTCTGGGGGGATCCTGTCATCTTCTCTGGGGGGATCCTGTCATCTTCTCTGGGGGGATCCTGTCATCTTCTCTGGGGGGATCCTGTCATCTTCTCTGGGGGGATCCTGTCATCTTCTCTGGGGGGATCCTGTCACCTTCTCTAGGGGGACTCCCAGCTTCTTCTCTGGGGGGATCCTGTCACCTTCTCTAGGGGGACTCCCAGCTTCTTCTCTGGGGGGATCCTGTCACCTTCTCTAGGGGGACTCCCAGCGTCTTCTCTGGGGGGGGGGGGGGGGTCTGTATTTTTCTCCTCTGGGCTCTGGATGTTGCAATATTTTTTTATCAGTCATTGTAGAATTCCAGTGTGTAGCGGATATCTGTTGTGTTGATATTGGGGTGTGTATGGGGGGTGAGGATTGCACAGTGTGGATATTGGGGTGTATGGGGGTGAGGATTGCACAGTGTGGATATTGGGGTGTGTATGGGGGTGAGGATTGCACAGTGTTGATATTGGGGTCTGTATGGGGCTGAGGATTGCATGGTGTGGATATTGGGGTGTGAGGATTGCACGGTGTGGATATTGGGGTGTGTATGGGGGTGAGGATTGCACAGTGTGGATATTGGGGTGTGTATGGGGCTGAGTATTGTACAGTGTTGATATTGGGGTGTGTATGGGGGGTGAGGATTGCACAGTGTGGATATTGGGGTGTGTATGGGGGTGAGGATTGCACAGTGTGGATATTGGGGTGTGTATGGGGGTGATGATTGCACAGTGTGGATATTGGGGTGTGTATGGGGGTGAGGATTGCACAGTGTGGATATTGGGGTGTGTATGGGGGTGAGGATTGCACAGTGTTGATATTGGGGTGTGTATGGGGGTGAGGATTGCACAGTGTGGATATTGGGATGTGTATGGGGGTGAGGATTGCACAGTGTTGATATTGGGGTGTGTATGGGGGTGAGGATTGCACAGTGTGGATATTGGGGTGTGTATGGGGGTGAGGATTGCACAGTGTGGATATTGGGGTGTGTATGGGGGTGAGGATTGCACAGTGTGGATATTGGGGTGTGTATGGGGGTGAGGATTGCACAGTGTTGATATTGGGGTGTGTATGGGGGGTGAGGATTGCACAGTGTGGATATTGGGATGTGTATGGGGGTGAGGATTGCACAGTGTTGATATTGGGGTGTGTATGGGGGTGAGGATTGCACAGTGTGGATATTGGGGTGTGTATGGGGGGTGAGGATTGCACAGTGTGGATATTGGGGTGTGTATGGGGGTGAGTATAGTACAGTGTGGATATTGGGGTGTGTATGGGGGTGAGGATTGCACAGTGTGGATATTGGGGTGTGTATGGGGGTGAGGATTGCACAGTGTGGATATTGGGGTGTGTATGGGGGTGAGGATTGCACAGTGTGGATATTGGGGTGTGTATGGGGGGTGAGGATTGCACAGTGTGGATATTGGGGTGTGTATGGGGGGTGAGGATTGCACAGTGTGGATATTGGGGTGTGTATGGGGGTGAGGATTGCACAGTGTGGATATTGGGGTGTGTATGGGGGGTGAGGATTGCACAGTGTGGATATTGGGGTGTGTATGGGGGGTGAGGATTGCACAGTGTGGATATTGGGGTGTGTATGGGGGTGAGGATTGCACAGTGTGGATATTGGGGTGTGTATGGGGGTGAGGATTGCACAGTGTGGATATTGGGGTGTGTATGGGGGGTGAGGATTGCACAGTGTGGATATTGGGGTGTGTATGGGGGGTGAGGATTGCACAGTGTGGATATTGGGGTGTGTATGGGGGTGAGGATTGCACAGTGTGGATATTGGGGTGTGTATGGGGGGTGAGGATTGCACAGTGTGGATATTGGGGTGTTCCCAAAATCGATCTTGGCTTATGGACAGCTACATCACGGTTCAGCCGCTGGGGAACTACAAGTCCCAGCGTACCCTGGTATAGCTCATGGCTGGTAGGACATGCTGAGCCTTCTAGTTCCTCCACAGCCAGATGTGGACAGGTTATCGTGTGACTTTTACAAACAATGGCAGATAACGCAGACGTGCCGGATGGCGACTCTGACAGGAGCCAATCATCTTCCAAATAAAGATGGCAGATCTTCCTATAGAGCGTCTTCCTTGTCTCAGGATTGCATTATGTGGAACCTTCTATAATATATTCGATCCTCCCACCCACTGCGATTTCCCAAGAAGCCGATCAACTTTCTATATGATTACAAACGATCGGAAGGACTTCACCGGAGGAGCTCACCTGTCACCTGATCAGATATATACTGTATATATGTGGAATATATGGAGCGTGGGGGAGGGGTCCTCTGATCTCGGCACCCGGCGGATATTTTCATTATTACGCTTTCTCGACGATCTTTCTGATTGGATCTCATTCACATTTATCAGACGCCGCCGGAGAAATCGAGGAAAGTTGTAGAATTCCGAATATCCGGATACCTGTTGGAGTAAATACCATTATCTGGTTCCCCCAGGGTGGGGGTGGGGGGGATGTGCTGCGGCTGGACCTCCATAAATATTAGTACGGTGTGATATATATTTTGTGATCTGTAGGGTGATGACCCCACCCGGGCCTGGGGACGCTCCGCGGGGCCCATCCAGGTGATACTGACATTGTTGGGATCATTTCCATCTCTATTGGCTCTTTTTGTTTGGGGGGGGGAGGGGCTATCACCAACTGTTGTCCCAGAGTGAGAATGGGCCATTGTGCCTGTAGGAGGGGGCTGGGCAGACCCCCCCCCCCCGCCCCCCATATAGAGAGCGACAACCCCGAGAACTCAACTTCTAATCACTGCACAGATTTCCTCTCCTCCTTAATGTCTCTTTTCTTTTTTTCTCTTTTTGTTTCTTTTCTACTTTTTTTTTTTTTCTTGTCTTTTTCTCCTCTCCTCTCTCTCTTCTCTTCTCTTCTCTTCTCTTCCTCTTCCAGGTTTGGAGGAACTAATGTTTATTGGTCTAGGACTGGGTGACTGGGGGTCACTGTGAAGGTGTGGTGCCCGGGGTGTGTAGAGGGTGGCACTGGGTGTGCGGTGCTCTCGGTATGGGCAGAAGGTATGAGGAATGGTGAGACAGGTGGAGGCTTGTTCTGTGCATCTCCCCGAATCACTATTCATATCAGTGCTGTATACAGAGTGTATCAGTATACGGGTATCACACTCGTATATCAGTGCTGTATACAGAGTGTAGCTCAGTATACGGGTATCACACTCGTATATATGAGCTGTATACAGAGTGTATCTCAGTATACGGGTATCACACTCGTATATCAGTGCTGTATACAGAGTGTATCAGTATACGGGTATCACACTCATATATCAGTGCTGTATACAGAGTGTAGCTCAGTATACGGGTATCGCACTCGTATATCAGTGCTGTATACAGAGTGTAGCTCAGTATACGGGTATCACACTCATATATCAGTGCTGTATACAGAGTGTAGCTCAGTATACGGGTATCGCACTCGTATATCAGTGCTGTATACAGAGTGTAGCTCAGTATACGGGTATCACACTCATATATCAGAGCTGTATACAGAGTGTAGCTCAGTATACGGGTATCACACTCATATATCAGAGCTGTATACAGAGTGTATCAGTATACGGGTATCACACTCGTATATCAGTGCTGTATACAGAGTGTATCCCAGTATACGGGTATCGCACTCATATATCAGTGCTGTATACAGAGTGTATCCCAGTATACGGGTATCGCACTCATATATCAGTGCTGTATACAGAGTGTAGCTCAGTATACGGGTATCACACTCGTATATATGAGCTGTATACAGAGTGTATCTCAGTATACGGGTATCACACTCGTATATCAGAGCTGTATACAGAGTGTAGCTCAGTATACGGGTATCACACTCATATATCAGTGCTGTATACAGAGTGTAGCTCAGTATACAGGTATCGCACTCGTATATCAGTGCTGTATACAGAGTGTAGCTCAGTATACGGGTATCACACTCGTATATCAGTGCTGTATACAGAGTGTATCAGTATACGGGTATCACACTCGTATATCAGAGCTGTATACAGAGTGTAGCTCAGTATACGGGTATCACACTCATATATCAGTGCTGTATACAGAGTGTAGCTCAGTATACGGGTATCGCACTCATATATCAGTGCTGTATACAGAGTGTAGCTCAATATACGGTTATCACACTCGTATATATGAGCTGTATACAGAGTGTATCTCAGTATACGGGTATCACACTCGTATATCAGTGCTGTATACAGAGTGTATCAGTATACGGGTATCACACTCGTATATCAGAGCTGTATACAGAGTGTAGCTCAGTATACGGGTATCGCACTCCTATATCAGTATACGTATATATATATATATATATATATATATATATATATATATATATATATATATATGTATACAGCAGTGTGTGGAGCTCTGATGTCGATGGTTCTTCTGTACTCTGCTCTGCACATGCTCCCCTCTCTGTTTACTTTCACCTTTGCACTGTGTAGCAGATTTTTTAGTTTTGCATTTACTCCGCGTCCTCCGTCACCTTCAGCACAGTTTTTATAGTACGCGCCGTCCTCTGCATTCCTCTCCCTGAGCTGCCTGTGCCACACATTTCTCTTTGGGGTTGATTTACTTAAAGGCAAATGGCCTGAACACTCTGCGAGGGCAATTGGTCCAGGGCTTAGTAAATGGGGTGAAACTTCATACCCAATCACATGCAAGGAAAATAAAAACCAAATTTTTGCTTGCATGTGATTATATGATGGAAGTCAGCAGAGCTTCCCCTCAGTTACTAAGCTCTGGAGCAACTGCACTTGCAGAGTGCACAGTCTATTTGCCTTTAGTAAATCCACCTCATTGTGTGGCTGCATTGAGCTTTGTGTCGGGGTGCTGGCGTCCTGTCTGGGCACTGTGCCTATGTCCTGTGTACCCAGTGTGTACCCAGTGTGTGGACTGACATGTGGTCGGGGCCTTTGACACGGAGCAGAGAGCTCCCAGCAGAGACCTGACCCCAGCAGGTGCTACAATGGTTGGGTCGGCACATTCCTCGCCCTCTGGGCAGCTTTGATGTCTTCCCCTGGCTTCTGGATTCCATTATACCAGATATTTTATGGGGCCTTCTCAGATCCCCGGCACGTGTTTTCAGTTTGGACTGTGGAGTCGCTTTCCCCATTTGTTCCGGATATTATGTTCCATTGACTGATGAGTATCACAGCTTCCCAAACATTGACTTCAGCTGGCCATAGACCTCGCCATGCCCATCCCATTCTTCACTTATAGACCTCACCATACCCATCCCATTCTTCACTCATAGACCTCACCATACCCATCCCATTCTTCACTCCATAGACCTCACCATACCCATCCCATTCTTCACTCATAGACCGCACCATACCCATCCCATTCTTCACTCATAGACCTCGCCATACCCATCCCATTCTTCACTTATAGACCTCGCCATACCCATCCCATTCTTCACTCCATAGACCTCACCATACCCATCCCATTCTTTACTCATAGACCTCACCATACCCATCCCATTCTTCACTCATAGACCGCACCATACCCATCCCATTCTTCACTCCATAGACCTCACCATACCCATCCCATTCTTTACTCATAGACCTCACCATACCCATCCCATTCTTCACTCCATAGACCTCGCCATGCCCATCCCATTCTTCACTTATAGACCTCGCCATACCCATCCCATTCTTCACTTGTAGACCTCACCATACCCATCCCATTCTTCACTTGTAGACCTCGCCATACCCATCCCATTCTTCACTCATAGACCTCGCCATACCCGTCCCATTCTTCACTTATAGACCTCACACCATACCCATCCCATTCTTCACACCTTAGACCTCGCCATACCCATCCCATTCTTCACTTATAGACCTCACCATACCCATCCCATTCTTCACTTGTAGACCTCGCCATACCCATCCCATTCTTCACTCATAGACCGCACCATACCCATCCCATCCTTCACACCTTAGACCTCGCCATACCCATCCCATTCTTCACTCCATAGACCTCACCATACCCATCCCATTCTTCACACCTTAGACCTCGCCATACCCATCCCATTCTTCACTCATAGACCTCGCCATACCCATCCCATTCTTCACTCATAGACCTCACCATACCCATCCCATTCTTCACTCATAGACCTCACCATACCCATCCCATTCTTCACTCATAGACCTCACCATACCCATCCCATTCTTCACTCCATAGACCTCACCATACCCATCCCATTCTTCACTCGTAGACCTCACCATACCCATCCCATTCTTCACTCCATAGACCTCACCATACCCATCTTATTCTTCACTCCATAGACCTCACCATACCCATCCCATTCTTCACTCATAGACCTCACCATACCCATCCCATTCTTCACTCATAGACCTAGCCATACCCATCCCATTCTTCACTCCATAGACCTCACCATACCCATCCCATTCTTCACTCCATAGACCTCACCATACCCATCCCATTCTTCACACCTTAGACCTCACCATACCCATCCCATTCTTCACTCCATAGACCTCACCATACCCATCTTATTCTTCACTCCATAGACCTCACCATACCCATCCCATTCTTCACTCATAGACCTCACCATACCCATCCCATTCTTCACTCCATAGACCTCACCATACCCATCCCATTCTTCACTCCATAGACCTCACCATACCCATCCCATTCTTCACTCCATAGACCTCACCATACCCATCCCATCCTTCACTTGTAGACCTCGCCATACCCGTCCCATTCTTCACTCATAGACCTTGCCATACCCATCCTATTCTTCACTCATAGACCTCACCATACCCATCCTATTCTTCTCTCCATAGACCTCACCATACCCATCCCATTCTTCACTCATAGACCTCACCATACCCATCCCATTCTTCACTCATAGACCTCACCATACCCATCCCATTCTTCACTCCATAGACCTTGCCATACCCATCCCATTCTTCACTCCATAGACCTCACCATACCCATCCCATTCTTCACTCATAGACCTTGCCATACCCATCCCATTCTTAACTCATAGACCTCGCCATACCCATCCCATTCTTCACTCATAGACCTCGCCATACCCATCCCATTCTTCACTCATAGACCTCACCATACCCATCCTATTCTTCACTCTATAGACCTCACCATACCCATCCCATTCTTCACTCCATAGACCTCACCATACCCATCCCATTCTTCACTCCATAGACCTCACCATACCCCTCGCCATACCCATCCCATTCTTCACTCTATAGACCTCGCCATACCCATCCCATTCTTCACTCCACAGACCTCACCATACCCATCCCATTCTTCACTCCATAGACCTCGCCATACCCATCCTATTCTTCACTCCATAGACCTCGCCATACCCATCCCATTCTTCACTCTATAGACCTCGCCATACCCATCCCATTCTTCACTCTATAGACCTCGCCATACCCGTCCCATTCTTCACTCATAGACCTCGCCATACCCATCCCATTCTTCACTCATAGACCTCACCATACCCGTCCCATTCTTCACTCATAGACCTCACCATACCAATCTACCAATCCCATTCTTCACTCATAGACCTCACCATACCCATCCCATTCTTCACTCCATAGACCTCACCATACCCATCCCATTCTTCACTCATAGACCTCACCATACCCATCCCATTCTTCACTCATAGACCTCACCATACCCATCCCATTCTTCACTCTATAGACCTCGCCATACCCATCCCATTCTTCACTCATAAACCTCACCATACCCATCCCATTCTTCACTCATAAACCTCACCATACCCATCCCATTCTTCACTCATAAACCTCACCATACCCATCCCATTCTTCACTCATAAACCTCACCATACCCATCCCATTCTTCACTCCATAGACTCTTTTGTAGGACTTTATCAATCTGACATTCTACGCTCACATAACAGACGTGAAATGCAACCATTTAATTATTTTATAGACACACATTGACCAATATGAAATTATATTGAAAAAAGTCGATAGCCATGTCAGTAACAGCCATGTGTCCTCCCCCATGACCTGTATCTGCCCCCCATGACCTGTATCTGCCCCCCATGACCTGTATCTGCCCCCCATGACCTGTATCTGCCCCCCATGACCTGTACCTGCCCCCCATGACCTGTATCTGCCCCCATGACCTGTATCTGCCCCCCATGACCTGAGCTCTGCGGTCTACTCTGTTGTTATTGCAGAGTAATGTGATGGGCTCGGGGTCGGTCCCGCTCTGTGGTCATACTTTTTCCAAGGTCTCTGTGTATCTGACATTGTTAAATGTCCTGTAAACTGAATTATTCTATAATCTCATCACAGAGCCAATCATTTCCTTTCCAGATATGTGCAAACATTTCCACCGTCCACCACAATGGGAGATAAGAGAAGTGAAGGACATTTCCTGCACAGATCTGTGATCCCAGAATCATACACTGCAGGATACCGAGCCTCTCGTAGACCAAGTCCTGGCACCTGTGTCCTCTGTGCCTTGGTGCTGGCACCCCCCCTCCCCCCATCATGTCTGGCTGCTGGCGTCATCGGTGTCCTCTGTGTCTGGGTGCTGGCGTCCCATGTTCCTTGGTGCTGGCGTCCCATGGGTCTAGGTACTGGTGTCCCCTGTTCCTATGCGCTGGCGTCCCCTGTGTATGGGCGCTGGCGTCCCCTGTGTATGGGCGCTGGCGTCCCCTGTGTATGGGCGCTGGCGTCCCCTGTGTATGGGCGCTGGCGTCCCCTGTGTATGGGCACTGGCGTCCCCTGTGTATGGGCACTGGCGTCCCCTGTGTATGGGCACTGGCGTCCGCTGGGTCTAGGTACTAGCGTCCACCCCCCCCCCCAATCATGTCTGGGATCATTGGTGTACCCTATTCCTAGGTGCTGGCATCCCCTGTGTATGGGCGCTGGCATCCTCTGTCCCCTGTGTCTAGGTACTGGCGTCCCCTGTTCCTTGGTGCTGGCGTCCACCCCCCCCCCCACAATCATGTCTGGGCGCTGGCATCATTGGCATCCCCTGTGTCTAGGCGCTGGTGTCCTCTGTTCCTAGGTGCTGGCATCCCCTGTGTATGGGAGCTGGCATCCCCTGGGTCTAGGTACTGGCGTCCCCTGGGTCTAGGTGCTGGCTCCCCTGTTCCTAGGTGCTGGCATCCCCTGTGTCTGGGCGCTGGCGTCCCCTGTTCCTTGGTGCTGGCGTCCACCCCCCCCAATCATGTCTGGGCGCTGGCATCTTTGGCGTCCCCTGTGTCTAGGCGCTGGCGTCCCCTGTGTCTAGGCGCTGGCGTCCCCTGTGTCTAGGCGCTGGCGTCCACCCCCCCCCAATCATGTCTGGGCGCTGGCATCATTGGCGTCCCCTATGTCTGGGCACTGGCATCCCCTCTGGGTTTGGGCTATGCCTTCCGCTGCTTCTGGCACCCCCTGTGTCTCGGACTGCTTAGCCTCTCATATTGATATGAGGAATAATAAATAAGTGCTGCTGTGTGCAGATTTAAATACAAAGCTGACAACTTTCCACCTCTGATTACTCGGCATCACAGATACACAGCAGCCGCCCTCACGTTGCCCCGGCACAGCGCGCCCCTCACATGTGACGGATTAGCCTGCTGGACTTCCATGTTCCGTGTTTGTGGCGGAGCCTCGCGGCACGCTCAGCATCTGCATGTAATATAAATGGGATGACAGATGACTTGTAATCCATATAGAAGGTATTTCTGTCCACTTCAAAGAGCGGCAGAGCGATCGGAATCCGGCGCTGTGATTCCTCCATCGCATTACGTTTGATGTCATGGCGCAACGTTCTGCAGGTTTTTATTTTTATCTGACCTGCCAGAATGCAAAGACCTTCCAGAATTGTGATCCTTCAATTGTGTCTTGGATGGAGGGTGGAAGGGTTAGACCCTCTGTCAGGTCATCCCCATCCCTGTGTTTCGGTATTGTCCCCTCTCTGTATTTCACTGCTGTTCCCGTCCCTGTGTTTTGGGGTCATCCCCGTCCCAATGTTCCACTGTCATCCCTGTCCCTATGTCCCTGCATCATCCCCATCCCTGTTTCTGTGTTTCACAGTCATCCCCATGTTTCAGTGTTCCCATCCCTGTATTTTGGTGGTGTTGGTGCCATATTTCAGGGATATACCATCCCTGTATTTTAGGGTCATCCCCATCCCGATGCTTCACTCTCATCCCTGTCCCTATTTTTAATATTTCACTGTCATCCCCGTCCCCTGTGTTTTGCTGTCATCCCCGTCCCCTGTGTTTTGCTGTCATCCCCGTCCCCTGTGTTTTGCTGTCATCCCCGTCCCCTGTGTTTTGCTGTCATCCCTGTCCCCTGTGTTTTGCTGTCATCCCTGTCCCCTGTGTTTTGCTGTCATCCCTGTCCCCTGTGTTTTGCTGTCATCCCTGTCCCCTGTGTTTTGCTGTCATCCCTGTCCCCTGTGTTTTGCTGTCATCCCCGTCCCCTGTGTTTTGCTGTCATCCCCGTCCCCTGTGTTTTGCTGTCATCCCCGTCCCCTGTGTTTTGCTGTCATCCCCGTCCCCTGTGTTTTGCTGTCATCCCCGTCCCCTGTGTTTTGCTGTCATCCCCGTCCCCTGTGTTTTGCTGTCATCCCCGTCCCCTGTGTTTTGCTGTCATCCCCGTCCCCTGTGTTTTGCTGTCATCCCCGTCCCCTGTGTTTTGCTGTCATCCCCGTCCCCTGTGTTTTGCTGTCATCCCCGTCCCCTGTGTTTTGCTGTCATCCCCGTCCCCTGTGTTTTGCTGTCATCCCCGTCCCCTGTGTTTTGCTGTCATCCCCGTCCCCTGTGTTTTGCTGTCATCCCCGTCCCCTGTGTTTTGCTGTCATCCCCGTCCCCTGTGTTTTGCTGTCATCCCCGTCCCCTGTGTTTTGCTGTCATCCCCGTCCCCTGTGTTTTGCTGTCATCCCCGTCCCCTGTGTTTTGCTGTCATCCCCGTCCCCTGTGTTTTGCTGTCATCCCCGTCCCCTGTGTTTTGCTGTCATCCCCGTCCCCTGTGTTTCAGTGTCATCCCCGTCCTCTGCGTTTCACTATCACCCCCTGTCCCCTGTGTTTCACTGTCATCCCCATCCTCTGCGTTTTTCACTATCACCCCCCGTCCTCTGCGTTTCGCTGTCATCCCCGTCCTCTGCGTTTCACTGTCATCCCCCGTCCCTGTGTTTCGTTGTCATCCCCCGTCCCTGTATTCCACTGACATCACTGTGAGAAGCTGCACATGTGTGAGCCAGACTCCGCCTCCTTCACCCTGAATCTGTCATCAGATTGGATAATATGTATCAAGTTTCCCACAGATCTGTGTATTCATCTTGTTATGTGACTCCCCATCTACGGGGGGGGGGGGGAGGGGGGGGGGGTTCTGCGTCTCTCGTAGTTTGTTGATCCATAAAAAATAACACGTTCCCTCGCCGTTCCCTTTATGTTATTTTTTTATTTTATTTTTTTACGCACATTCTTCTGCGTCTTGCCGTGTTTGTGTTTTCCTCGCAGTGAACTTTTTCCCGCATTCTTCTGATTGTACGTGAGAAAGTTCATCACGTAACATAGAACCCGGCGGGGGCGTGCGGTGCGTTCAAGCAGAAGACGTCCCGCCATTCACCCGTATGCGGTGCACATGCGGCTCACATGCGGGACGCGGCTTCACGAGAATTCAGTTTCGTCTGTTCACTTTCCACTCGTATTCTCCTCTCTCATCCAATCAGGAGGCAGCACAGAGATCAGCACGCCACGAGGGCGAACCGCTAACGCATGCTGCGCCAACTTTTCTCACCGAATGTCCCCTTTTTCTTTTTTGGACGCCGTTTCTGTAACCGTCTCAATTCTGGGGAATGTATTTCACAATGTCGACACATTTCCTGATCGACGTGGAAAAGAACGAGAAGAGCGAACGCACTTTTTATTTTTTTTCTTTATTCTGGGGAAATGAAAGGAGAGATGAGCCAGGAAGGTCCGCGCTGGGGGTCATTCACTTAGCGGTCTGCTGACAGACGGGGGGGGGGGGGGGTCACCCTTTCCATGAGTGTCGGCAGAATTCCCGCAAATCTGTCGCTGATTTTACAAAGATTTTATTCAGTTTTTTCCGCACATAAGTTTGCTGTAACAGCTTTGTCTCTTCTGGGAAGGCCGTCCACAAGGTTTAGGAGGGTGTCTATGGGAATGTTTGACCATTCTTCCAGAAGAGCATTTGTGAGATCAGGCGCTGATGTTGGAGGAGAAGGTCTGGCTTGCAGTCTCCGCTCTAATTCATCCCAAAGGTGTTCTATGGGGTTGAGGTCAGGACGCTGTGCAGGTCAGTCAAGTTCCTCCACCCCAAAATCGCTCATCCCTGTCTTTATGGACCTTGCTTTGGGCAGTCATGTTGGAACAGGAAGGGGCCGTCCCCAAACTGTTCCCATAAAGTTGGGAGCATCAAATATTTATTGGTGGACGTGGCGGCGGGTTATACACGCTCGTTGGGTCACGCAACGTGTCGGCACAGAGTAGCTGTAATGAATTATCCGCCTCCCAGTTCTCTGGTAATGTGATTAGAGTGTTCAGAGGATTACATTTCACACCTGATGCCGGAATTATCCGATATTCACAGCCTCACTCCGGAAATATCCTTGGGGATAGAGACCTTCATCCTCATCCCATCCTCATCCCCAGATCTCCCCCTTCATCCTTCCTGATCCCATCCTCATCCCCAGATCTCCTCCTTCATCCTTCCTGATCCCCATCCTCATCCCCAAATCTCCTTCATCCTTCCTTATCCCCACCCTCACCCCTAGATCTCCTCCTTCCTGATCCCCATCCTAATCCCCAGATCTCCTCCTTCATCCTTCATCCTTCCTTGGGGATAGGGACCTTCATCCTGATCCCCATCCTCATTCCCAGATCTCCTCCTTCATCCTTCCTGATCCCCATCCTCATCCCCAGATCTCCTCCTTCATCCTGATCCCATCCTCATCCCCAGATCTCCTCCTTCATCCTTCCTGATCCCCATCCTCATCCCCAGATCTCCTCCTTCATCCTGATCCCCATCCTCATCCCCAGATCTCCTCCTTCATTCTTCCTGATCCCCATCCTCATCCCCAGATCTCCTCCTTCATCCTTCCTGATCCCCATCCTCATCCCCAGATCTCCTCCTTCATTCTTCCTGATCCCCATCCTCGTCCCCAGATCTCCTCCTTCATCCTTCCTGATCCTCATCCCCAGATCTCCTCCTTCATCCTTCCTGATCCCCATCCTCATCCCTCCTGATCCCCATCCCCAGATCTCCTCCTTCATCCTTCCTGATCCCCATCCTCATTCCCAGATCTCCTCTTTCATCCTGATCCCCATCCTCATCCCCAGATCTCCTCTTTCATCCTGATCCCCATCCTCATCCCCAGATCTCCTCCTTCATTCTTCCTGATCCCCTTCCTGATCCCCAGATCTCCTCCTTCATCCTTCCTGATCCTCATCCCTCCTGATCCCCATCCTCATCCTGATCCCATCCTCATCCCCAGATCTCCTCCTTCATTCTTCCTGATCCCCATCCCCAGATCTCCTCCTTCATCCTTCCTGATCCCCATCCTCATCCCCAGATCTCCTCCTTCATCCTTCCTGATCCCCATCCTCATCCCCAGATCTCCTCCTTCATCCTTCCTGATCCCCATCCTCATCCCCAGATCTCCTCCTTCATCCTTCCTGATCCCCATCCTCATCCCCAGATCTCCTCCTTCATTCTTCCTGATCCCCATCCTCGTCCCCAGATCTCCTCCTTCATCCTTCCTGATCCTCATCCCCAGATCTCCTCCTTCATCCTTCCTGATCCCCATCCTCATCCCTCCTGATCCTCATCCCGAGATCTCCTCCTTCATCCTTCCTGATCCCCATCCTCATTCCCAGATCTCCTCTTTCATCCTGATCCCCATCCTCATCCCCAGATCTCCTCTTTCATCCTGATCCCCATCCTCATCCCCAGATCTCCTCCTTCATTCTTCCTGATCCCCTTCCTGATCCCCAGATCTCCTCCTTCATCCTTCCTGATCCTCATCCCTCCTGATCCCCATCCTCATCCTGATCCCATCCTCATCCCCAGATCTCCTCCTTCATACTTCCTGATCCCCATCCTCAACCCCAGATCTCCTCCTTCATCCTTCCTGATCCCCATCCTCATCCCCAGATCTCCTCCTTCATCCTTCCTGATCCCCATCCTCATCCCCAGATCTCCTCCTTCATCCTTCCTGATCCCCATCCTCATCCCCAGATCTCCTCCTTCATCCTTCCTGATCCCCATCCTCATCCCCAGATCTCCTCCTTCATTCTTCCTGATCCCCATCCTCATCCCCAGATCTCCCCCTTCATACTGATCCCATCCTCATCCCCAGATCTCCCCCTTCATCCTGATCCCATCCTCATCCCCAGATCTCCTTCATCCTTCCTGATCCACATCCTAATCCCCAGATCTCCTCCTTCATCCTTCCTGATCCCCATCCTCATCCCCAGATCTCCTCCTTCATCCTTCCTGATCCCCATCCTCATCCCCAGATCTCCTCCTTCATTCTTCCTGATCCCCATCCTCATCCCCAGATCTCCTCCTTCATCCTGATCCCATTCTCATCCCCAGATCCCCTCCTTCATCCTGATCCCATCCTCATCCCCAGATCTCCTCCTTCATCCTTCCTGATCCTCATCCCCAGATCTCCTCCTTCATTCTTCCTGATCCCCATCCTCATCCCCAGATCTCCTCCTTCATCCTGATCCCACCCTCATCCCCATATCCCCTCCTTCATCCTGATCCCCATCCTGATCCCCAGATCTCCTCCATCATTGCTCCTTGGTGATAGGGACCTTCATCCTGATCCCATCCTCATCCCCATATCCCCTCCTTCATCCTGATCCCATCCCCATCCCCAGATCTCCTCCTTCATCCTGATCCCATCCTCATCCCCAGATCTCCTCCTTCATCCTGATCCCATCCTCATCCCCAGATCTCCTCCTTCATCCTTCCTGATCCCCCATCCTCATTCCCAGATCTCCTCCCTCATCCTTCCTAATCCCCATCCTCATCCCCAGATCTCCTCCTTCATCCTTCCTAATCCCCATCCTCATCCCTACTTCATGTCTCACATTTCTGTTGGCTTCTGTTTTCCATATTGCGAAGTCTGAGCCCCCCCCCCCCCCCCGGAGACCCCCCTGACCCTCATCTGATCACTGCGAGCCTCAAAGGTCGCATTTCCATGCAATCGGATCCATCGCGGCCTAACGAGGAGCAGACCATCCGAAATCTGTGACCTTTCACCTCCGACAATATGGAACTGATCTGCGTCGGTATTCTTTGTTCCCGGGAGTGTCCGGGGACTTTCTCTAATGAGGACAATGAAATGCGACTCGAGGACCTTCTTCATCATCTCTGATCTATGGAGGGTCTCGCTGCGGACAGTCTTCTCAGTGACAGTTGTATGAGAGCGCTGTGCCTCCAACTGTCAGACACGTGTCCTCAGGCTGTGTGCATTCCTTGTGTTGGGCCAATAATCCTCAGCAAGTCGTATCTGATCCAAAAGGGAGAGACTCCTCCTCCTCCCGCCCCCTCCTCCTCCCTAATACTACCGCAGAGGAACGTGTCCACCCCTTCCAGATCTGTGCCGTCATCCGGTGTGAGACTTCCTGTAATAAAGACCGCCCACTGCTGCTCTCTCTTCTTGTGCAGGGGGACTGGTCTTGTCTCCACCCCCTCCTGTACTTCTCTGGAGTGGGTGGAGCCTGCTGGGCCCCTCCCACAGCTCTGCTCTCTGCACAGGCTATGTGCATGATGTGATGATGTCACTGCTCCTTTTACAAGTTAATAACTGGGTTTGTGAAGGAATGTATGTGAGCAGAAAGTGGATTTATTATCCTTTGTGGCTATTGAGGAACATGTTAGATGCCTTCTAGTTGCAGCCGAGGGTTCCTCAGTGATCTCCTAGATGAGGGGAAGCTCTGCAGAGGAGCTCCCCTGTGACCACCCTTCTTATTGTTTTTTCCGCAGACTGTCGCACATTGGGGGGGGGGGCAGTGGTCACTCCTGGTGAAGCCGTGGGGGTCACAATATACCTGACGTTTTTATCTTTCAGCTGTGCTACTACCTCCTTCAACTTACCCCCTCTAATTACCCCCTCTACTACCACCCACTACTTACCCCCTCTACTACCTCCTTCAACTTACCCCCTCTACTTACCCCCTCTACTACCACCCACTACTTACCACCCCAACAACCACCCACTACTTACCCCCTCTACTACCACCCACTACTTACCCCCTCTACTACCACCCACTACTTACCCCCTCTACTACCACCCACTACTTACCCCCTCTACTACCACCCACTACTTACCCCCTCTACTACCTCCTTCAACTTACCCCCTCTACTACCACCCACTACTTACCCCCTCTACTACCTCCTTCAACTTACCCCCTCTACTACCACCCACTACTTACCCCCTCTACTACCTCCCTCTACTTCCCCCTCTACTACCTCCTTCAACGTACCCCCTCTACTACCTCCCTCTACTTCCCCCTCTACTACCTCCTTCAACTTATCCCCTCTACTACCTCCATCTACACACCCTCTCTAGTACCCCCCTCTGCTACCCCCTCTATTTACCCCATCTGCTACCTCCATCTGATTACCCCCCTCTACTAAAGCCCTCTACTACCTCCATCTACTTACCCCTCTCTCTCTACTTATTTCCCTCTACTGCCCCCATCTACCTATTTCCCTCTACTACCCCCATCTACTTATTCCCCTCTACTACCTCCATCTACTTACCCCCCCTCTACTACCTCCATCTACTTACCCCCCCTCTACTACCTTCATCTACTTCATCCCTCTATTACGTCCCCCTCTACTAGCTCTTTCTACTTACCCCATCTACTTACTTTCCTCTACTACCTCCCTCTACTTATGACAACCCAAATTCCAAAAAAGCTGACCTGCTCTATAAATTCTACGTGAAAAGTTGACAAATCTTGAAATTAAAATATGACAAAGAGCCGGGAGTGTTGAGGCGTTAGAATCCGATATCATTCAAGAATGAGACGACATTCCTCTCCCACAACTCCACTTCTTTGGCGTTGGAAGTGAGAGGAAATTTGTTATCATCAAAAGTGAAAGTATAAGAAAATCCCAAATTTTTGGTTGTCACCAGAACAGGAATAGAGGGGAAATCTTCCAATGGGGACACTAATTCTGGTAACAGCCAGGGGTAGGTCGAGGGGAAATCCCTGGCTGTTACCAGAATTAGTGTCCCCATTGGAAGATTTCCCCTCTATTCCTGTTCTGGTGACAACCAAAAATTTGGGATTTTGGAGAGCACAGACCGCAATACAAAGCTCCTCTCTACCCAAAACTAAACACACAAAGTTTTGCTTTCAGTTAAACTTTAAATAAAGGAGATATATTTTTGTTCGATGGCGGGGGAGGTGATGTGTGATGGAGGGGGGTGCACACCCCGTGGGGTGGGTGGTGGAGTACAGCTCCGGGTGTAATGACATAATCCGCCGTACTGTAAATCATCTTTATCATGGCGCGGTGCGTGAATTACAAGAAGTCGGTCCGGTTTCCTATCCAGGTGAGTCAGGTGTGATGACAGGTGAGAGTCACATGGCACAGATCTCAGTCTGCAGACGGAGGAGACGGGAGAATGACGGCTCGCCGATGGAGAGGTCTGTCTGTCTGTCTGTCTGTACTCCTCACATTGCTGGTGGTTGGCGGGGATTAGATACAAGATCTGTCGGTTACATTGTAACAATTGCGGTTTTGTTCCGATACACGAAGGAATTCCCTTCTATTTACATGACTCGTGTTTCCTGTATTGTGGCTTGTCAGGAATTCAGGTGAATGGATAGGAATCCTAAAGGTGTCGTATCGACGGGAGAGGCGGGTGTGTCGTCTTAGGGCTCATTCACACAGACATCCGTATTGTCTGCACAAAAAGCGGGTTCTGTAAGTAGAGTGGTGAGTGGAGGGGGTCAGTAGAGTGGTGAGTGGAGGTGGTCAGTAGAGTGTGGAGTGGCGAGGTTGCAGTAGAGTGTTGAGTAGCAAGGGTGCAGTAGAGTGTTGAGTGGAGGGGGGCAGTAGAGTGGTGAGTGGAGGGGGTGCAGTAGAGTGGTGAGTGGAGGGGGTGCAG
The DNA here is from genome assembly GCA_028564925.1 of Lithobates sylvaticus. Classification (NCBI taxonomy): domain Eukaryota; kingdom Metazoa; phylum Chordata; class Amphibia; order Anura; family Ranidae; genus Lithobates; species Lithobates sylvaticus. The sequence goes on along the minus strand of CM053031.1, from coordinate 5,077,774 downwards.
TAGAGTGGTGAGTGGAGGGGGTGCAGTAGAGTGTTGAGTGGAGGGGGGCAGTAGAGTGGTGAGTGGCGGGGGTGCAGTAGAGTGGTGAGTGGAGGGGGTGCAGTAGAGTGGTGAGTGGAGGCGGTGCAGTAGAGTGGTGAGTGGAGGCGGTGCAGTAGAGTGGTGAGTGGAGGCGGTGCAGTAGAGTGGTGAGTGGAGGGGGTGCAGTAGAGTGGTGAGTGGAGGGGGTGCAGTAGAGTGGTGAGTGGAGGGGGTGCAGTAGAGTGGTGAGTGGAGGGGGTGCAGTAGAGTGGTGAGTGGAGGGGGTGCAGTAGAGTGGTGAGTGGAGGGGGGTGCAGTAGAGTGGTGAGTGGAGGGGGGTGCAGTAGAGTGGTGAGTGGAGGGGGGTGCAGTAGAGTGGTGAGTGGAGGGGGGTGCAGTAGAGTGGTGAGTGGAGGGGGGTGCAGTAGAGTGGTGAGTGGAGGGGGGTGCAGTAGAGTGGTGAGTGGAGGGGGGTGCAGTAGAGTGGTGAGTGGAGGGGGGTGCAGTAGAGTGGTGAGTGGAGGGGGGTGCAGTAGAGTGGTGAGTGGAGGGGGGTGCAGTAGAGTGTTGAGTGGACGGGGGTGGACCTAGCAGAAGATGCTGTGTTATATATGCGCCTAATGTACTCGTATTTGGACGCGCACAGCGTTTAGAAATGTCGTTCTTCTTTTATTGAATGACTACACAAATGTACATGTTTATGTGCATAAAATCTGCATATCTGTGCAGCCCTAAATGACAGGGGGTAAGTAGAGGGAGGCAGTAGAAGGGGGTAAGTAGAGGGAAGCAGTAGAAGGGGGTAAGTAGAGGCATGCAGTAGAAGGGGGGGTGGGTAAGTAGAGGCAGGCAGTAGAAGGGGGGGGGGTAAGTAGAGGGAGGCAGTAGAAGGGGGTAAGTAGAGGGAAGCAGTAGAAGGGGGTAAGTAGAGGCATGCAGTAGAAGGGGGGGTGGGTAAGTAGAGGCAGGCAGTAGAAGGGGGGGGGGTAAGTAGAGGCAGGCAGTAGAACGGGGGGGGGGGTAAGTAGAGGCAGGCAGTAGAAGGGGGGGTAAGTAGAGGCAGGCAGTAGAAGGGGGGGGTAAGTAGAGGCAGTCAGTAGAAGGGGGGTAAGTAGAGGCAGTCAGTAGAAGGGAGGTAAGTATAGGGAGGCAGGCAGTAGAAGGGGGGGTAAGTAGAGGCAGGCAGTAGAAGGGGGGTAAGTAGAGACAGTCAGTAGAAGGGGGGTAAGTATAGGGAGGCAGTCAGTAGAAGGGGGGTAAGTAGAGGCAGGCAGTAGAAGGGGGGTAAGTAGAGGCAGGCAGTAGAAGGGGGGTAAGTAGAGGCAGGCAGTAGTAGTCTCTGAACTAAAAGGTTTTGAACAGTTGAGATTGATGGACATGTGTCTTAGTTCCAAACCTTTTCTTGACATTGAGTTTGCTCTGTGCTCCGTGTATTATAAACAGTTCCCACCTCTTCTTCCCATACCAGTGCTGCTGATCTCCTCCAGTCTCTATTAGCCACTTCCTGACTTCATGTGCTCCAGGGTGGACATTTTTACTCTTGGGAAGCCTTTCTTAGGGCTCCTCCAGAGGTTGCTGGGGCTTCCTTGAGCAAGAAGCACTTTCTGCCTCTCAAATGAATGGCCACTTTGTAACTATCTGTAAGGGGGTAAGTCTCCCCACTGACCGCCATTGTAATGAGTATTCATCCCTGAGACGTGAACCTTATTTTAAGGGTCCTTCGTATTAAAAAAGTTGAGAAAGGCTGCTCTAGGGTCTGGATCAGCTTCCCAGATGGTGATGTTGGTGGACCATGTCTGAGCTATGTGGATGGCATGGTTACTTGTAGCCTCCACCAGGGGGAGCATGTGACAGGGTGACCACACAGGAGTACTGCTGTTAGACGGACAAACCGTTGTCACCTTATAACAGGAAGTGTCAGAACAGGGACTATCATGAAAGGATCACTGGGAGTTATAAAGGGGAAGGGGATCCGGGGACTTGTTCCTCAGCCACACATGGAGCGGAAAGAGGCCCCTGGCCCATCCTATGGTCACCACACCTGGTCTGAGCTCTGGGCCAGGGCTGTCTTAATGACTGGGCACACCTGGGCACTGCCCAGGGGCCCAAGCTGCATGGGGGGGCCACTGCACTTTCCCCAAAGCAGCTGGTCCTTGAGCCCACGCTGCCCCATGGGGGCCCCATGATGGCACTGAAAGTGATGGATACACAGGGGAGGCAGGCTGTGCACAACAATACCTATTATTTTACAGCCAGCAGGGCGGGGCCGGAGCACCAGTGATACTCAGTGATACCAGTGATACTCAGTGACCCCGCCCCATGTAGCTTAAATGCTGCGGGGTAGGAGCTGAAGTGGGACCCACAGAGTCGGCAGCACTGAGAGCCCACCTGCAGAAGTAGCATTGTGGATTGTGTCATGGTGATCCCAGCTGTCCAGCACTATTTGCACCGATGGAATACCCGAAGGAATGCCTGGAAGTATGCTCCCTCCTCCGCCCCTCCTTCTGCCTGCTTGATTGGTATAGGTGAGTCCAGTGCTGGAGGTGGGCACATAGCCAAAAGTTTACATGCACTGTATCTGCACTGGAAAAGGGGGTACTATATGGATGGAATAATGGTGCTGGGAGATATCAGGGGGGTACTGGGGTGTATAGGGGGTAGCTTGGGTGGCTATAGTGCTAGAGGTATCAGGGATGTAGAGAGGCCACAGTTTAGGGGTTATCAGGGATATAGTGTGGTCACAATACAAGGGGTATCTTATGGTATATGGTGACAGTGCTGGGGGGATATCTGGGGTGTAGAAGGGTCAGAGTGCTGGGGGGATATCTGGGGTGTAGAGGGGTCAGAGTGCTGGGGGGATATCTGGGGTGTAGAGGGGGGATATCTGGGGTGTAGAGGGGTCAGAGTGCTGGGGGAATATCTGGGGTGTAGAGGGAGGATATCTGGGGTGTAGAGGGGTCAAAGTGCTGGGGGGATATCTGGGGTGTAGAGGGGTCACAGTGCTGGGAGTATATCTGGGGTGTAGAGGGGGGATACCTGGGGTGTAGAGGGGCCATAGTGCTGGGGGGGATACCTGGGGTGTAGAGGGGCCATAGTGCTGGGGGGGATACCTGGGGTGTAGAGGGGCCATAGTGCTGGGGGGGATACCTGGGGTGTAGAGGGGCCATAGTGCTGGGGGGGATACCTGGGGTGTAGAGGGGCCATAGTGCTGGGGGGGATACCTGGGGTGTAGAGGGGCCATAGTGCTGGGGGATATCTGGGGTGTAGAGGGGTCATAGCATAGTGCTAGGGGGATATCTGGGGTGTAGAGGGATATCTGGGGTGTAGAGGGGTCAGAGTGCTGGGGGGATATCTGGGGTGTAGAGGGGCCATAGTGCTGGGGGGATATCTGGGGGGTAGAAGGGTCAGAGTGCTGGGGGAATATCTGCGGTGTAGAGGGGTCAGAGTGCTGGGGGGATATATGGGGTGTAGAGGGGTCAGAGTGCTGGGGGGATATCTGGGGTGTAGAGGGGTCAGAGTGCTGGGGGGGATATCTGGGGTGTAGAGGGGTCAGAGTGCTGGGGGGGGTATCTGGGGTGTAGAGGGGTCAGAGTGCTGGGGGGTATCTGGGGTGTAGAGGGGTCAGAGTGCTGGGGGGATATCTGGGGTGTAGAGGGGGGATATCTGGGGTGTAGAGGGGGGATATCTGGGGTGTAGAGGGGGGATAGCTGGGGGGATATCTGGGGTGTAGAGGGGGGATAGCTGGGGTGTAGAGGGGGGATAGCTGGGGTGTAGGGGGGGATAGCTGGGGTGTAGAGGGGGATAGCTGGGGTGTAGAGGGGTCAGAGTGCTGGGGGGATATCTGGGGTGTAGAGGGGTCAGAGTGCTGGGGGGATATCTGGGGTGTAGAGGGGTCAGAGTGCTGGGGGGATATCTGAGGTGTAGAGGGATATCTGGGGTGTAGAGGGGTCAGAGTGCTTGGGGGGATATCTGGGGTGTAGAGGGGTCAGAGTGCTGGGGGGATATCTGGGGTGTAGAGGGGCCATAGTGCTGGGGGGATATCTGGGGGGTAGAAGGGTCAGAGTGCTGGGGGAATATCTGCGGTGTAGAGGGGTCAGAGTGCTGGGGGGATATATGGGGTGTAGAGGGGTCAGAGTGCTTGGGGGATATCTGGGGTGTAGAGGGGTCAGAGTGCTGGGGGGGTATCTGGGGTGTAGAGGGGTCAGAGTGCTGGGGGGGTATCTGGGGTGTAGAGGGGTCAGAGTGCTGGGGGGATATCTGGGGTGTAGAGGGGGGATATCTGGGGTGTAGAGGGGGGATATCTGGGGTGTAGAGGGGGGATAGCTGGGGGGTAGCTGGGGTGTAGAGGGGGGATAGCTGGGGTGTAGAGGGGGGATAGCTGGGGTGTAGAGGGGGGATAGCTGGGGTGTAGAGGGGGATAGCTGGGGTGTAGAGGGGTCAGAGTGCTGGGGGGATATCTGGGGTGTAGAGGGGTCAGAGTGCTGGGGGATATCTGGGGTGTAGAGGGGCCATATTGCTGGGGGGGGGGATAAATCTAGCAGATATATTATATGCACAGGACAGCTTTGTTACTTTATGTAGTATTTTGTTTCTTTGCTGTACAGAATGATCATGTAGTTAATGCGGAGCTCCACCCAAAAGGCGGAGCTCTGCTTGCCTCCTACTTAATGTCTGTTTACCGGCGCTGTCTCTATTGTAGGGGCCCCATTACTTTGCCCAGGGGCCCATGATGCTTTTAGGACAGCCCCGCTCTGGGCTTTGCCTTTAGTTTGGTTTCTCGTTCATCTTAAAGTGAAACCTCCAAAGCTGAGACTTTCACAATTCGACCCCCTTGCCCTCCCCTTGCCCTCCCCTTGGCAGTTATGAATATAATTCTGATTACGGGAGGAATGCCAGTCATACCGCCCCAAGCTGGTCTGAGGGAATAGCAGTGTTGTCAGGTAAACCCCCCCCCCCCCCCCCCCCCCCCCCCCCCCCGGAGAGATTTCCAAAAACACAAACCTGCTGAACAGGAACCAAGTGGCGACCAAAAACACAGCGGGGAACCAGGCGCAGCCTGAGGGCTGTTTATCCGAATACCAACTGTCTGCCCCCGAGGCATGGATCCCAGTCATGTGACTGGCCAGGAATGGGTCACTGCTCGCCCTTCCTGGTCACCACCTTTGTGGCGTCTGCGTCCTCTCATTGATCTGCGCTCTGATCTGTAAGAGACATTCATGTGCTGCTTGTTATAGTGGGGACTACAAGAACCAGCACACCCTGTACTGCTAGACGGGGATCAAGAGGTACCACCTGCCCACAGGTGCTCCGTCATCTACCAGGCTATTTACACTTATCCCAAAAAATTTCAAAGATGAAAGATGGTCATCAAATCGAGCCAGATAGGAGGTGATCTAATGTTTGTGACCCCGGTAGACCTGCCAGCTGGGGCTTATTGGGGGGGTTCAGAAATGTTGTCCAATAGGTTTTGTTCCCATGATCCCTCCTTCTCCCCAATGATCCCTCCTTCTCCCCAATGATCCCTCCTTCTCCCCAATGATCCCTTCTTCTCCCCAATGATCGAAAGCATTACCTCCTGCTGCCCCAATGCTAATATTGTGTGATCCCACCATAAATCACCATGAACAGTTGGTTTGTGCAAAAAGCCCAGTCCAGCTATGGTGCCCATGGTATGGCGCTGTGTACATGGTGCCTACAGCCCAGTCCAGGTGTGGTGCCCCTAGGATGGCGCTGTGTCTGTGGTGCCCCTAGGATGGCGCTGTGTCTGTGGTGCCCCTAGGATGGCGCTGTGTCTGTGGTGCCCCTAGGATGGCGCTGTGTCTGTGGTGCCCCTAGGATGGCGCTGTGTCTGTGGTGCCCATTGGATGGCATTGTTTGGTGCCCATACCATTGCATACCATGGGTGTGGTGCCCATAGGATGGCGCTGTGTGTGTGGTGCCCATAGGATGGCGCTGTGTGTGTGGTGCCCATAGGATGGGGCTGTGTGTGTGGTGCCCATAGGATGGGGCTGTGTGTGTGGTGCCCATAGGATGGCGCTGTGTGTGTGGTGCCCATAGGATGGCGCTGTGTGTGTGGTGCCCATAGGATGGCGCTGTGTGTGTGGTGCCCATTGGATGGCATTGTGTGTTTGGTGCCCATAACATTGCATACCATGGGTGTGGTGCCCATAGGATGGGGCTGTGTCTGTGGTGCCCATAGGATGGCGCTGTGTGTGTGTGGTGCCCATAGGATGGCGCTGTGTGTGTGTGTGTGTGTGTGGTGCCCATAAGATTGCATACCATGGGTGTGGTGCCCATGGTATGGCACTGTGCAGGGTGCTATTAGGCCAGGTGTGGTGCACATAGTACTGAACAGGTTTGATGCCTTTAGGATGGCTTAGTGTGTGGCCAATTGAGTGGCACTATGTGAAGGGTACCCGTAGCATGGTGCTATATGCAGGGTGCCCATGCCAGGCATGGTGCCAATAGTGTGGCACTATGTGCGATGTTTCAACAGCCCAGGAGTAGTTTCCATAGAATGGCAGCGTGTGTGGGGTGGCCATAGTTCAAGCCAAGTTTGGTGCCCATAAGATGGCACTGTGTGGGTTGCCCATAGGATGGCACTGTGTGGGTTGCCCATAGGATGGCACTGTGTGGGTTGCCCATAGGATGGCACTGTGTGGGTTGCCCATAGGATGGCACTGTGTGCAGGATGCCCATAGGATAGCGCTAGGTGTGGTATCAGCATATCGCCACCTTTTTGCTGTGCCCTGTATGTGAGGACGGTGTATCTGGCTGTACAGAATATCCGCTGTAATCCGGCATTAGTCGGTGACTCGCCCAGCTGGTGAGGAGGTTGTAGAAGTGGCAGCTCTGAGCTCAGCATTTCCAGGATAATCCGTCCAATAGAATCATTTCCAGGACTCGGCTCTTTCCCCGAGTGTGAGAATCATATCCACTAATCCAGCTGATGGGAAGAGTGAGCGGGATCCCCCCATAATCTGTGGTCACTCTTCCGGAAATCCCCCATCATCCCCATGTCACTACGACAATCCAATCACCCAAGAGAGATGGACAGAGACTGCAGACATGGTACAGGAGATGATCAGAGACTGCAGACATGGTACAGGAGACGGTCAGAGACTGCAGACATAGTACAGGAGATGGTCAGAGACTGCAGACATGGTACAGGAGATGATCAGAGACTGCAGACATACTACAGGAGATGGTCAGAGACTGCAGACATGGTACAGGAGATGGTCAGAGACTGCAGACATAGTACAGGAGATGATCAGAGACTGCAGACATACTACAGGAGATGGTCAGAGACTGCAGACATGGTACAGGAGACGGTCAGAGACTGCAGACGTAGTACAGGAGATGGTCAGAGACTGCAGACATAGTACAGGAGATGGTCAGAGACTGCAGACATGGTACAGGAGATGGTCAGAGACTGCAGACATGGTCCAGGAGACGGTCAGAGACTGCAGACATGGTACAGGAGATGGTCAGAGACTGCAGACATGGTACAGGAGATGGTCAGAGACTGCAGACATGGTACAGGAGATGGTCAGAGACTGCAGACATGGTACAGGAGATGGTCAGAGACTGCAGACATAGTACAGGAGATGGTCAGAGACTGCAGACATAGTACAGGAGATGGTCAGAGACTGCAGACATAGTACAGGAGATGGTCAGAGACTGCAGACATGGTACAGGAGACGGTCAGAGACTGCAGACATAGTACAGGAGACGGTCAGAGACTGCAGACATAGTACAGGAGATGGTCAGAGACTGCAGACATGGTACAGGAGACGGTCAGAGACTGCAGACATAGTACAGGAGACGATCAGAGACTGCAGACATAGTACAGGAGATGGTCAGAGACTGCAGACATAGTACAGGAGATGGTCAGAGACTGCAGACATAGTACAGGAGATGGTCAGAGACTGCAGACATGGTACAGGAGACGGTCAGAGACTGCAGACATGGTACAGGAGACGGTCAGAGACTGCAGACATGGTACAGGAGACGGTCAGAGACTGCAGACATGGTACAGGAGACGGTCAGAGACTGCAGACATAGTACAGGAGATGATCAGAGACTGCAGACATAGTACAGGAGATGGTCAGAGACTGCAGACATAGTACAGGAGATGGTCAAAGACTGCAGACATAGTACAGGAGATGGTCAGAGACTGCAGACATGGTACAGGAGATAGTCAGAGACTGCAGACATGGTACAGGAGACGGTCAGAGACTGCAGACATGGTACAGGAGACGGTCAGAGACTGCAGACATAGTACAGGAGATGGTCAGAGACTGCAGACATGGTACAGGAGATGGTCAGAGACTGCAGACATAGTACAGGAGATGGTCAGAGACTGCAGACATAGTACAGGAGATGGTCAGAGACTGCAGACATGGTACAGGAGACGGTCAGAGACTGCAGACATACTACAGGAGATGATCAGAGACTGCAGACATACTACAGGAGATGGTCAGAGGCTGCAGACATAGTGCAGGAGATGGTCAGAGACTGCAGACATGGTACAGGAGACGGTCAGAGACTGCAGACATGATACAGGAGATGGTCAGAGACTGCTAGAGATCACGGACATCGCAGGCCTCTGAAAAGTCCTCATTTAGTCAGAAGATGAGATGATAAATAAGAATATTATTCTTCAGTCATTATCCTCCACCTGCTATAAATCTCATCTCTGCTAATTATTGTCATTAATGTGAGGGATTTATGATGTGTGACACTCGGCGCCGCGTCACCTCATCACAAAAGAAGGCGACTCGCCGGTCCGGTGTACTTGTCATGTCTGCAGTCCTGAATTCCGATTATTTCATCATTTTACTGAACTCCGGGCTGATATGAGGAACATACAGGAATGCAGCGCTGTCATTAGCATTAAATACAGGCTGTGCAAGTCCCCGAATGTGACCTGGTATCCACCTATCGCTGTCACTGTACAGCAGGGCTAGAGTGTGAGAGGAAGGATTGGTTCACGTGCTGACAAAGAGCTCATCGCAGTGCTGCTTCTCTTTTCACTGTTCAGTCACAGACAGATCCAGGATGACCTGGGCTAAGAGGAAGTGGGTTGAATAATGCTGGCCCACCAGACTGAGGACATCTAGTGGCAGAAAGAAGAAATGCAGGATAAATCCTTGGACTGAAAATTAATATTGCAGCAAACACTTTTTTATTTTATATATATATATATATATATTGTGTGTGTGTATATATATATATATATTTATATGTGTGTGTGTGTATAATATATATATATATATATATATATATATATATATATATATATATATATATATATATATATATATATATATATATATATATATATATATATATATATATATATAATATAATATAATATAATTTTTTTTTTTTTTAATCGGCTTATGTTATCTTGTTGTTTTTGGAAGGCGTGCTATTAGTTCGGTGGTTACTGGCATGTTGAATCACATATTAACTCACACAGCTAAGACACCAAGATAAGGATCCTTATTATTATTATTATATATATATATATTTTTTTTTTTTAAGGTTCCATAACATACAAGGATACAGTTTTCCAGATATAGCATGTTATAAAGCAGTCCATAAATACATTTTTAAGGATTACTATTTACAAAGTAAATTTTTAGATTGTAGGTATTGTTGTCGAGGAGGTCCACAAAGCTATCCAAAGCTTGTGGTGTACTGGTCCACACGATTAATATATCATCAATATACCTAAGCCACACCAGTGCATAGCTGGTGTGGCTGGCTAGGGCCTCACTGGAAAAAATGTCACTTCCCCCCCCCCCCCCCCCCCCCCCCCCCCCCCCCCAGGTACAGAATATCCATGCACATTTTGGTATATAGTTTATTGGTAAGTAAAACAATATTCCCACCTTTGTCGGCCTGTTTAATCGCCAGGTCCGGATGATTCCGTAACCTGGTGATAGCTTGTAATTGTTGGACGGATAGATTTTTGGACATCGGATCCAAAACTAGATGTTTAATATCACTGATGGTAGCCATCAAAAAATGTGGGGATTGATGGTGAGATCCAGAAATTTACTGGATTTGGGTTTAAACTTGTTCACCGGTATGGACACTGGTGGGGGCGCTGATTCTTCGGCATCTATGGTCGGTATCGCGGGGCCAGAGGTCTCGCTCTCCTCTAAAATCAGGATGAGATACTTTCTGAATGCTCCCTGTCCTGTTTGGAAGGTATCCGGTAATGATGAAACAAAGATTTGGAAGTTATTTTTCTGGTAAACAGAGGTCTTTAATGGCTTCATGTTTATCCAACTGAAATGTTGGGCAAAAAGCTTAGCCCATATCTCAAAAGGTCAAGATCATCCTGTGAAAAAGTGTAGGGAGTGAGATTGATAATGTTTAATTCTACGTGTGAAGGGTTTGGGTCGCTACCAACGGAAACTTTGTAGCTTGTGATCCTGTAAGTGCTAAACGTGGGTCAAATGTACTTTTGTTTGGTAGGTACCAACAAAGGAGTCATGAGGTTATGTGATAACAATGGCGTACTCAACTAAGAACGTGCCAAGGGGTTATCGGTGTTGGGGAGTCCAATAGAAGTGGGACTCGTGGTTACAACGGGTGTGTTGGTGGAATTGTTTTGTAGCAGTTTCTACCCTAGCCTGTCCATATACTACCCTAGCCTGTCCATATACTGCCCTAGTCTGTCCATATACTGCCCTAGTCTATCCATATACTGCCCTAGCCTGTCCATATACTGCCCTAGTCTATCCATATACTGCCCTAGCCTGTCCATATACTGCCCTAGTCTATCCATATACTGCCCTAGCCTGTCCATATACTGCCCTAGTCTGTCCATATACTGCCCTAGTCTGTCCATATACTGCCCTAGTCTGTCCATATGCTGCCCTAGTCTGTCCATATGCTGCCCTAGTCTGTCCATATGCTGCCCTAGCCTGTCCATATGCTGCCCTAGCCTGTCCATGTGCTGCCCTAGCCTGTCCATGTGCTGCCCTAGCCTGTCCATGTGCTGCCCTAGCCTGTCCATGTGCTGCCCTAGCCTGTCCATGTGCTGCCCTAGCCTGTCCATGTGCTGCCCTAGCCTGTCCATGTGCTGCCCTAGCCTGTCCATGTGCTGCCCTAGCCTGTCCATGTGCTGCCCTAGCCTGTCCATGTGCTGCCCTAGCCTGTCCATGTGCTGCCCTAGCCTGTCCATGTGCTGCCCTAGCCTGTCCATGTGCTGCCCTAGCCTGTCCATGTGCTGCCCTAGCCTGTCCATGTGCTGCCCTAGCCTGTCCATGTGCTGCCCTAGCCTGTCCATGTGCTGCCCTAGCCTGTCCATGTGCTGCCCTAGCCTGTCCATGTGCTGCCCTAGCCTGTCCATGTGCTGCCCTAGCCTGTCCATGTGCTGCCCTAGCCTGTCCATGTGCTGCCCTAGCCTGTCCATGTGCTGCCCTAGCCTGTCCATGTGCTGCCCTAGCCTGTCCATGTGCTGCCCTAGCCTGTCCATGTGCTGCCCTAGCCTGTCCATGTGCTGCCCTAGCCTGTCCATGTGCTGCCCTAGCCTGTCCATGTGCTGCCCTAGCCTGTCCATGTGCTGCCCTAGCCTGTCCATGTGCTGCCCTAGCCTGTCCATGTGCTGCCCTAGCCTGTCCATGTGCTGCCCTAGCCTGTCCATAGACTATCCATGTCTATCGATAGACATCTATCCATTAGAGCCTGAGGCTCTCATTGGCTTAAAAAAGGGGTGGGCTCGGGCGCAGAGCACTGTGCCCCTGAGCCTACCCAGTTGTGTGACAATAGCAAATTAATATTCTCCTCCTGGAAAATCAGAAAGCGGGTGTTAAGACCCTGCTGAGGGGAAAAACAACCGTATTGGCCGCCAAGGAGGAGAAGGGGGACGCCACAGAGGAGACAGGGGGGGGGAGGGATTTCGACTGTCGGGTTGGACCCACCAAAGGAGGGGGGGTGTTTTACTGATGAACTGACCGGGGGGGGTGGTGGTTGGTTTGTTTGTTTAACGCCCCCCCCAAAAATCGAACATCAGCCGCCACTGTTACACCCACTTAAGGAATCTTTCTGAAGTCCAACGTTAGAGAAACTGCGCAGTCCACGTGTCTTTTCTGTGATCTGGCAGGGTGTGCCTTATTTCTACCATATTTGGTTTGGCCCAATGAATGTAGGTGAGGTGGGCGGAGCAATGAATGTCTTGTTGGTGAAATGATTGGTTGGAGATCTCCTGGTTTCCTGGTAAAGCGCAGTCACTGTGCGGTCTTTATGGGGGTGTCATGGCGGCTCCTCTGTACGCTTAGTAAGATGTATAAAACATGAACACAGAGATAAGAGATTTCCATAAAACGGATACTTTGTATCTTTATTGGTGGAGACTTCCCCTTGAACTTTGTACAATAAAGAAATGATGGGAGTAATTATTATACATAATGGTAATTGGGTGTCAGCGCTGTGCGGGGGGGGGGGGGGGCGGGGGGACAGTGGGCCTTTCATCCGCAGGCCTCAGTCCCGGGCCCCCCGTGTCACACAGTCTGGGGCCCCTTATCTGGCTGCCCTGTGGGAACGGCACACAAAAGCCGCCTTATCCCGGGAGCTGCGCCCACTATTAAATCGCCCCTCTGTTCTACTTCAGGCATTGGGGCGGGGAGGGAGGGGGAGGTACATTTTCTGCTGGAATATTTCAACCGCAATTAAATAAAATACAAATATAAAATCATAATAAATATTTACATTTCATCCTTTCATCGATAACACGCACAACGCCGCCTTCTGATTGGGCTGCCATTGGGCCCAATACAGGAAGCCTGTGCTGATGTGATTGGCTCAGTGATCTCTGTACAGCGCTGCGGTATATGTCAGAGCTATATAAATGTATAATAATAATAGTGTGTGACTGTGGGGGAGGGGACATTAGAGTGTAAGCTCCTCTGGTGCAGAGACTGATGTGATTGGCTCAGTGATCTCTGTACAGCACTGCGGTATATGTCAGAGCTATAGAAATGTATAATAGACTATGGGGGGGACTGTGTGTTTTGACCACTTCTTACTTTGTGCTTGTAGTTCCCCAGCCTCTGATTGGTTGGGAGCTATGCTGTGGCTGTCTGTATAGTCTGAGCTCCATTGATCCTGTCTCTCCTCTCGCTGTGCTCAGTATTGATCTGCGATGTGATTTGCTGATTTCTGCCCATTAGGGGTTAATGACGAGCGTCAGTGGAAAGCATTGATTGGCAGCCTGTGTGTCCCCTGGCACGGTCCAGTGAGGGCCCCCGGGCTTTGCTCTGCTACCAGAAGCTTATCAGGGCCGTTGTTTGCATAGAGAAGGGAATTGGGTCACCTCTTCAATGTCATAAGAACAATGACATTTCCGCCTGGACTGATGATTGGCCTGAAAACCTAAACTGTACGAAACACGTTTCCTGAACCAGCCAACCAGGCGAGTGCCTGAGACAAGGACCGCCCATTTCTGTGTCATGTTATTGAGAATATAGAAGACGCACGCAGAGCGCCTCATGTGACCTTCTTATCTTTTTTTCTTCCAGATGCTTTTTCCATCACGGGAGAAAACGGAGGCAAGACCGACTCGGTGGCCAACCTGCAGCCGCACTCCTCCCTGAACTCCATCTCCAGCTCTCCGGGGCCCAAACGCTCCACCAACACCCTGAAGAAGTGGCTGACCAGCCCCGTCAGGCGGCTCAACAGCGGCAAGGCCGAGAGCAACATCAAGAAACAGAAGAAGAGGGAGGGGCGCAACCTGGGCTCCCCGCGGGCCAACGACGACACCACCCCACAGGGCGACAGCGCCGACGAGGTGCGACCGCACTTCTTCTTTTTTTTTTTATTTCTTTTTTTTTACATTTCAACTTGGAAAGAAAAAGCTTTTAAAAATAAAGCTATATATATATATATATATATATATATATATATATATATATATATATATATATATATATATATATATATATATATATATATATACATACAGGGCTGTCTTTAACATGGGACAAAAGGGCAGCTGCCTCGGGCCCAGTCATTGTTGTGACGACCAAAGCAGCTGCCCCTTGAGCCCCCCCCCGCCTGTAAATAGTTGATGGGTAGATTCGAGGGGGCCCAATGTTTTCCCAGGGTCCAATTAATATTAAAGACGGCCCTATATGTATGTGTGTGTGTGTGTGTGTATATATATATATATATATATATATATATATATATATATATAATATATAATATGGGATGCCCATCCGGTCCTGTGATTTGAACAGCTCTGCCGCACAGTCCTGTCTGGCAGGGCAGGAGACCTGATGCAGTAAAGTACCTACAGATCCTGTCCTCCTCCCCCCAGCCTGTGACTGAACAGTGAAAGGAGAAGCAGCAAGATCATCTGATGAGCTCAACTCTCTGTCACTCTGCTGTCTCCTCCAATCAGTGGGCATCTTGAGAGCACTGCAGTTTGCACCTCGTGCAACTTTTCCTTCCCAATGTCGATCCTTGCTCTGCAGCACACCTCACTGACTCCAGGTGCTGCTTCTCCCTCCCCCAGTCTGAGCTCTGCTGTACAGGGACTGCTAGAGGCTGATTTCAAGTCCGTTTGGGGGGGAGAGGGAAACTGGCACATAAATCTGCCCTCGGCTTCGTTTTCACTGTGTTTCATTTTTTTCAGAAGGGCAAGAAAGGTTGGGACGAGGAGGCGGATGACGACTCGCACACTCCGCTACCGCCGCCCATGAAGATCTTCGACAACGAGCCGGTGCCGGTGCCAGACGACAAGGTACTGAGATTAGGTGATCCCGATTTCACTGCTGAATGAGCCATGCAGATTACAATCTGATTGTACAATCTCTATTCCGCCTGCAGTTTGTATAATACATGGTGGGGATACTCCGATACCATTTTCTTTTATGAGTACCGATTAGACGAGCAATTTGTTTAGTTCCAAATTAGTTTTTTAACAAATTTCCACAAATTATTTAGTTCAGAAATATCTGCAAAACGAAAACCCGTTTAACTAATTACTCCGAATGTTCGAATATTTGGAAATTCGAATATTCTGAAATTAAAATATTCTGAAATTAAAATATTCTGAAATTTAAATATTCTGAAATTTAAATATTCTGAAATTTAAATATTCTGAAATTAAAATATTCAGAAATTGGAAATTATTTGGAAATTCGAATATTTGGAAATTCGAATATTTGGAAATTCGAATATTTGGAAATTTGATTATTCGGAAATTCGAAAATTCGGAAATGCAAAAATTTGAAAATTCGGAAATTCAAAAATTCAGATATTCAGCAATTCGTAAATAAGAATGAAAATTCAAAAGAACGAAAATCCGAAAATAAGAACGGGAATTCAAAAACCTGAAAATCAGAAAATCAGAAAAAATAACTAATAATAACTTAACTATTACTAAACTATTATATTAATTGGAATTTGGCTGTTAGTGAATGCAACAAATTTATCCGAAGTTACGAATTATCCGAAATAACGAATGCCGCATCTTAACGAATTTAAAGTAAAAAATTACTTTTTATTATAATGATGATATTATTTATTATTAATTTGTTCCATTTCGTTTGTTTAGATACGGCATTCGTTATTTCGGATAATTTGTGACTTCGGTAAAATTCGTATTCGTTACGTTCACTAACAGCCAAATTTGAAAGGAATTTCCAATACCTATAATTTAATAGTTTAGTTATTATTAGTTAGTTAGTTATTTTGGAATTTCTTATTTTGGAATTTCCGGATTTTCGAATTCCGAATTTTCGAATTTTACGAATTCCGAATTTACGAAAAAACAAAAAATGAATGAAACTAAATTGTACAAATTTTCCGGCAGTTGTTTTACTTGACAAGTTTGGGTAAAACTGACTTCATCTGCAGATAGTTCATCCCTTTGATCTGTAGATGAATGAACAGAAAGATACAAAAAGAAAACAATGTATTTTTTTTTTATCTTCCTGTTTTAGCAGCTGAGCGATGTTGTTGATAAATATTGCCGGGCTTTTTTTTGACAACTCCAATTGCCAGGACTTAGTTTACACTTCAGCTGTCGACGGGGAAACCCCACTGACAGCTGAATTAGTCATCGGTTGTTAATGACGCAGCAGCCCCACTCAGATCTGGAGATAATCTCTCCTCTACCTTTTTAAAAGCAAAAGATCAAAAAAAAAAAAAACTTGATCTTTTGCCTTAAAAAAAAAAAATAGTTTACTTCTGCCCTAGACCGGACACGACGTCATGACGTCACTCTGGACCTCAGAGATCATAGAGGTGATCAGAGACGATCTGGTCTCTCTTCACCTCTATGACCAGCCATGCCAATCGTCTTATCGTTTCCTGGGCTCGCCGGTAAAAGAAAAACGGTAACCCCGAAAAACAGCGGCGGGAAGGGACAGTAAACCACTTGCAAACCGCACAGTATTTATGTATTGTGGTCAGAAAGTGGATTTATAGTGCGGTGGCTTTGGCACCTTTTAGTACTCTTGAAGGACTAGTATATAAAATCTGGAGATTCCCTTTAAGGACCGGTTCCCGCGACAATTTCTGCGTTCCCGATGCGTCTCGGCATGTGCATTTATGATGCGTTTTTGATGCATTCCGGTGTGTTTAAATGTTTTTTTGGTGTCTTTCGGTGCATTTTTCCCTCTTTATTGTCTTTCATCTCACTTCATAAGGTGTATTTCCGGTGCGTTTTCAATGCGTTTTGCCGCGTTCCAGACAGAAGAATTGCAGCGTGTTGTACTTTTGTTGACTGCTCCGGAACGCACTGGGCGGCATTTCGTGTGAACGAGCCTTGAGGCCGGAGACCCTTCTGGTTGGGAGGATGTGATTGGCCTGGAATGTTCTGCCATGATCGCAGACACCGGCGGGGTTACCGGAGGCGTTTTATAAATGCTGAGCCGGCGGAATCCAAATCTGCTGGTTCTTCATCGGCCTGACTCACCGGCCGGCGGTGTGCGGCTCAGCCCTGAATAGATAAGAATTATCTGAAGTCTCCTCCCCTGTAATCAGAGGGCAGCAGAATAAATAATATAAAATGAATATTCCGCTCCCCAAAACCAAATAAAAATGTTATTATTATACAGGATGGATAATGTAGCAGCAGTGTGCACAGCGCTCTACAATATACAGGGAACCTTCCATAAGATCAATACGATCGAAACAATACGATGAGAGTTCATCCAGAATAATAATATCATTGTCCGCGTCCTTCAATAGAAACGATCCGTGTCCATCTATAAATAGAACAATGTAATCATTCCGAGGACACCGTCCCTTCATCATCATGTCCGTTATACCGACGTATTGCTATGTTTATAAATGGACTATTCATGGGTTGTGAAATTTATGTTTGAAAACTGTTTATGAATTATTTTGTTTATGAATGGACCGGGTTTACAGATTATTCAGTTTATAAATGGACTGTGTTTATGGATTATGGTACTGGTTGTATACATTTCATGAATGGACCCCATTAATATATTATCATGTTTATGAATGAACCCTGTTTATGGATTATTCTGTTTATGAATGGACCGTGTTTATGAATGGACTGTGTTTATGGATTTTTCTGTTTATGAATGGGCCGTGTTTATGGATTGTTCTGTTTACGGATGGACCGTGTTTACAGATGGACCGTGTTTATGGATTATTCTGTTTATGAATGGACCGTGTTTATGAATGGACTGTGTTTATGGATTTTTCTGTTTATGAATGGACCGTGTTTATGAATGGACTGTGTTTATGGATTTTTCTGTTTATGAATGGGCCGTGTTTATGGACCGTCTTTATGGATTATTCTGTTTATGAATGGACCGTGTTTATGGATGGACCGCGTTTATGGGTTTTTCTGTTTATGAATGGGCCGTGTTTATGGATGGGGCGTGTTTATGAATGGACAGCGTTTAGGGATTATGTTTCTGGTTGAACCCTGTTTATGGATTATTCTGTTTATGAATGGGCCGTGTTTATGGATGGACCGTGTTTATGGATTATGTTTATGGATGGACCGTGTTTATAGATTATTCTGTTTATGAATGGGCCGTGTTTATGGATCGTGTTTATGGATTATTCTGTTTATATTGGTTATGGATAGACCCTGTTTATGGATTATTCTGTTTATGAATGGGCCGTGTTTATGGACCGTGTTTATGGATTTTTCTGTTTATGAATGGGCCGCGTTTATGGATTATTCTGTTTATGAATGGACCCTGTTTATGGATGGGCCGTGTTTATGAATGGACCGCGTTTTAGGGATTATGTTTCTGGTTGAACACTGTTTATGGATGGGTCGTGTTTATAAATTATTATGTTTATAGTTGGACACAGATCATTTATATTATTGGACCCTGGCAATGATATTATTTATTTGAATTATTTTATGTATAGTATAGATTCAGTTTTTTGATATTTTTAGCACCACAATAAAAGATGAACTCCGATGAGGTCAGTGAATGATCCCGCCCACAGGTCAGCCCCAGAGTGACCCGAGAATATATAGGATGTGTCTTTATATACCTCCTACTGCCCCATACCCTCCCCCCGCCAATATACCTGCAACCTGAACTATGGAACCTGCAATTAAAATGAATATCAGCAACATATAACACAAATCTATACGATCGATCTTACTCTGCTTTCACTGCTTTTAATACTGCTCTATCATTGGCTCCTACACGCTGTAATGTTGCAAGGGACACGCTGTCACATGACCTGCAAAACAATCTTTCAGCAAGATCTGCTTGTGCCTCTTATTGTGTGTTTGACGAATGCTGCGGAGAGTCGTGGATGTTGCTTGGAAGTGTCCCGTGGAGCAGTATTCTGCACAGCATGCTGGGAATTAATTAGCAGAGTCTATGGGGAATTATATGGCAAAGCATGGCAGCTGTTCAATGGCAGTTGGACAGTGCAGTGGGTGGGAGTTGATCAATGGAAGTTGGACAGTGCAGTGGGTGGGAGTTGATCAATGGAAGTTGGACAGTGCAGTGGATGACAGTAGGACAGTGAAGTGGGTGGGAGTTATTAGATGGAAGTTGGACAGCGCAGACAGTTGCACAGTGAGGTGGGTGGTGGTAGTTCACTGGCAGTTGGACAGTGCAGTGGTTTAGGTATGTGTAATGGCAGTTGGACAGTGCAGTGAATGGCTCTGGGACAGTGAGTTAGTGGTAGTTCAATGGCAGTTGGGCAGAGCAGTGGGTAGGACTGGGACAGTGAGGTTGGTGGGGGTTGTGCAATGGCAGTTGGACAGTGCAGTGGTAGTTCAATGGCAGTTGGGCAGAGCAGTGGGTAGGACTGGGACAGTGAGGTTGGTGGGGGTTGTGCAATGGCAGTTGGACAGTGCAGTGGTAGTTCAATGGCAGTTGGGCAGAGCAGTGGGTAGGACTGGGACAGTGAGGTTGGTGGGGGTTGTGCAATGGCAGTTGGACAGTGCAGTGGTAGTTCAATGGCAGTTGGGCAGAGCAGTGGGTGGCACTGGGACAGTGAGGTTGGTGAGGGTTGTGCAATGGCAGTTGGACAGTGCGGTGGTAGTTCAATGGCAGTTGTGCAGAGCAGTGGGTGGCACTGGGACAGTGAGGTTTGTGAGGGTTGTGCAATGGCAGTTGGACAGTGCAGTGGTAGTTCAATGGCAGTTGGGCAGAGCAGTGGGTGGCACTGGGACAGTGAGGTTGGTGGGGGTTGTGCAATGGCAGTTGGACAGTGCGGTGGGTGAGACAATGTGCTGAGTTGCTTGGCTGCGGGTGAGAGCACGGCATTGTGGTCATTTTATGGATGGATGGGTATGGCAGCGGTGTGATGGGTGAGGATTCACCTTTAGCCTCTGACTAATCTCTCTCACCCTTTCTTCCCCCATAATCCCTCTGTGTCTCCCGCCTGGCAACGTGCTGCTTCCTCCTCCCTGGCACCCGCTAACCTGCTTTCCCTCCACACATCTACGGCCTGCAGCCCTCCTTACTTGTGGCCCGTCAGAGCTCGGGCGAGGTCCCCAGTGCGGCCGAACTGGTCAGTGCAATTGAGAACCTGGTCAGGAACAAAATGGTAAGTGCCAGGATAGCCATGCCAATCACAGCTCTTCGTGGGCTCAATCCGGTTGCTCGGGGGCGGGTCTAATTCTGCTTTTCAGAGCATGCAGTTGGCTTTGGGAATCACAATCTGTTCTCTATGTGTCCTTTTTATTGTTTGTCTTGGTGAAGATTTGATCTTGTAAATGTGTTTCCTGCTGGTGTAATTGGACCGGCATCAGAATAAATCACACAAATCAATCCAGCTAAAGCTCATATTTTATCTCTAAATGGAATCTTCTAGGCTGGGTCACATGATGGCTTCTTCAACCCCCATAGACTCCAGAAATGTGATCTCCCTGCAATAAGTTGCTCTTTTTTTAATGTATGTTGATGTTGGGAACCCCTCATAATGGGCACAGCGGGTGTACAGACCCGGAAACTCAGCCCATGGATTGTGGGAACCACTCATAATGGGCACAGCGGGTGTACAGACTCAGGAACTCAGCACAGGGATTGTGGGAACCACTCATAATGGGCACAGCGGGTGTACAGACCCGGGAACTCAGCACAGGGATGGTGGGAACCCCTCATAATGGGCACAGCGGGTGTACAGACCCGGGAACTCAGCACAGGGATGGTGGGAACCCCTCATAATGGGCACAGCGGGTGTACAGACTCAGGAACTCAGCACAGGGATTGTGGGAACCATTCATAATGGGCACAGCGGGTGTACAGACCCAGGAACTCAGCCCATGGATTGTGGGAACCACTTATAATGGGCACAGCGGGTGTACAGACCCGGGAACTCAGCACAGGGATTGTGGGAACCCCTCATAAGGGGCACAGCGGGTGTACAGACCCAGGAACTCAGCCCATGGATTGTGGGAACCACTCATAATGGGCACAGCGGGTGTACAGACCCGGGAACTCAGCACAGGGATTGTGGGAACCACTCATAATGGGCACAGCAGGTGTACACACTCGGGAAATCAGCACAGGGATGGTGGGAACCCCTCATAATGGGCACAGCGGGTGTAAAGACCCGGGAACTCATCACAGGGATGGTGAGAACTCCTCATAATGGGCACAGCAGGTGTACAGACCCGGGAACTCAGCCCAGGGATGGTGGGAACCACTCATAATGGACACAGCGGGTGTACAAACCCGGGAACTCAGCACAGGGATGGTGGGAACCCCTCATAATGGGCACAGCGGGTGTACAGACCCGGGAACTCAACACAGGGATGGTGGGAACCCCTCATAATGGGCACAGCGGGTGTACAGACCCGGGAACTCAGCACAGGGATGGTGGGAACCCCTCATAATGGCCACAGCGGGTGTACAGACCCGGGAACTCAGCACATGGATGTGGGAACCCCTCATAATGGGCACAGCGGGTGTACAGACCCGGGAACTCAGCACAGGGATGGTGGGAACCCCTCATAATGGGCACAGCGGGTGTACAGACCTGGGAACTCAGCACATGGATGTGGGAACCCCTCATAATGGGCACAGCGGGTGTACAGACCTGGGAACTCAGCCCAGGGATGGTGGGAACCCCTCATAATGGGCACAGTGGGTGTACAGACCCGGGAAATCTGCACAGGGATGGTGGGAACCCCTCATAATGGGCACAGCGGGGGTACAGACCCGGGAACTCAGCACAGGGATGGTGGGAACCCCTCATAATGGGCACAGCGGGTGTACAGACCCTGGAAATCAGCACAGGGATGGTAGGAACCCCTCATAATGGGCACAGCGGGTGTACAGACCCGGGAACTCAGCACAGGGATGGTGGGAACCCCTCATAATGGGCACAGGGGGTGTACAGACCCAGGAACGCAACATGCAACTTGTAGGTTGGTGCTCCACATTGGCACATAGTCTCAGCAGATCTCGCTGCATTGGTCAGATTTCTGGGATTGCAGCAACACTCTGATTGGGACTGAGATAACTTTATTTAGTTGTACAATTTCACACTCGAGCTCCGCCCTGTGACAGAGGAGAAACAAACAACCACCGCTCCAAGACTCTCCTTCCCAAGCGAATGCTCCTGCTCCTGTGTGGGAGCCCCAGGTGCTGGCTAATAGCACAATGATTGGAAATCAAAAAAGGAAGAACTCCG
Source organism: Lithobates sylvaticus (assembly GCA_028564925.1). NCBI lineage: Eukaryota > Metazoa > Chordata > Amphibia > Anura > Ranidae > Lithobates > Lithobates sylvaticus. The sequence continues at coordinate 5,055,628 of CM053031.1, read as the reverse complement.
GACAGCCGCACACCGAGAAAATAAAATCCAAAAAGTTTATTTAAAAGCAAAAAACACTGCAATCCATACACGGCAAAAAAGGGGGGTACAGAGCTGACGCGTTTCGCACCACAACTAGTGCTTACTCACAGCTATGAGTAAGCACTAGTTGTGGTGCGAAACGCGTCAGCTCTGTACCCCCCTTTTTTGCCGTGTATGGATTGCAGTGTTTTTTGCTTTTAAATAAACTTTTTGGATTTTATTTTCTCGGTGTGCGGCTGTCCGGAGTTCTTCCTTTTTTGATTTCCAATCACTGTGACAGAGGAGCCGCGATGGTTGAACCTCCGAAATGCGTGGCGTAATTTGATCACATGCTTTCACATCTTTTCCAGGACTGAGAGCGCAGAGCTCTGCAAGTTCTATAAATATAAATTGATTTTGTACTTTGTATTTACTAATTGGTTGTTTTAAGCTGGCTTGTGATTGGCTGGTTCTAGTGTCTGTCCTTTTCCTGCCAGTCCTTCGTTCCTGCACTTGGCCGGTCCCCCATGTTCTGGTGATATGTGATTATTTCTGTTCTGGAGGTTGGAGGGTTAATAATGGCTTCTCGGGGTCTCAATCCATTTTCCTGGCATCTCTCCCCAGACCATAGACGGAGGCTCGTACTCGGGCTCTCAGGGAAACTCGGTAACAGACGGGTATTCTAACGAGGGGATGATGCCAATGCCTGTACCCAGGAACCACGAGGAGGAGCAGAAGGCGAAGGCTCTCCGAGGAAGAATGTGAGTTTAAATTTTTGATTCTTTTTTGTCTTTCTTATCTGATGCCTTGGTCTACCCAACCCCCCCCCCCCCCCCCCAGGCCTTCTCACTGCCCACGCTGTGCACATGGTGGGGGGGGTCACGTTGGGGCTGGTCAGTTGGCATTGATGCTTCCAGGGAACGTGGAGTAGGTGCCCCAGCAGCTTGTTTCTAGTTACGATGATTGTCGTCCGTCGGAACAAAAGACTTTCTATGTAGGAGAAACCTAATAACCTCTGTAGACAATGGAGACGTTGTGTGCCAGTCGGGCCCCGGGGGCTTTGTTATACCAGCTGTGCAGAGAAACCGCTAATGCATAGCACTTCTGCCAGTATCCAAACCTTATGCTTCCAGAACCTCCAAACTTCCCACCATCTAGAACCATTAAGACCCTCTATCATCCAAAATACTGCCTGGTCTACTGTAGATCTACCCACTCACCCCCCTTCTCTGATCTAGAACCAACAATACCCCCTACCATCCCCCTAAATTGCCCAGTTTCTGATCTGGACCTCCCCACATACTTCTGATCCCTGATCTAGAACCCACAATTCATCCTCTCCACGACCACTGATTCCGGATCTAGAACCCACAATTCATCCTCTCCACTACCATCGACATCATCCCCCTAAATTGCCCAGTTTCTGATTATTGTGACCACCCCCATCTCCACACTTCATGATTGCTGATCTAGAATCTTAAGTCCCTCAACTACCTCCTATATGCTGCGCAATTTATTGTCTATAACTAATAAACTCTTCCATCATACCCCATACCCCTCCATACCAGGTCTTTTGACCTTTCTACAATTCCCATTCCAGGTCTAGGACCTCCCTTTTATTCCCATATGTACACAATGCCTTGCCCGGGGTCTAGAGCTTTCCTACCATTCCCATGTGTGCTCACAGTCCCATTGCGTGTCTGGGACCTCCATGCCATTCCCATGGGTGCTCACAGCCCTCTTCTGGGTCTAGCACCTACCTCCCTTACCCTGCCGGCAGCACTCATTCCAGCCCCGCCGGTGTCTTGTTCGAATCCTGTCCCCCATCGGATAGTGTCCGCCCTATACTGCGCTTGCGCAGTACGGAGGACAAAGGAGATGCCGAATGTCTCAGAAGATGAACAGCTGATCGTCAGCTCTACACGGCGCCTGCGCACTTATTCTGCCCTAAGTCCAGGTTCAAGCCCCACCATCCAAGTGGACATAGAGTTAGAATATAAATATGCCGAGCGCAGCGAGGCCGTGCCCGAAGTGTGGCGAGGGGCCCTGTTACAAAGCGGTAACTATTAAGTGCGCAGGCTCCATGTACAGCTGATGGTCAGCTGTTCAACTTCAGAGACTTTCGGCATCTCCTTGTCCTTCGTACTGCGCAAGCGATGCGCCTGCGCAGTACGGGAGGACACTATCCGATGGGGGGACCTTTCTAGTCAGAACACCGGCACTGGGGAGCTACAGCTCATTGAAGGAACCATGAATGCCAACATGTACTGTGACATACTGAAGCAGAGCATGATCCCCTCCCTTCAGAGACTGGGCCGCAGGGCAGTATTCCAACATGATCACCACCCCAAACACACCTCCAAGACCACCACTGCCTTGTTAAAGAAGCTGAGGGTGAAGGTGATGGACTGGCCAAGCATGTCTCCAGACCTAAACCCTATTGATCATCTGTGGGACATCCTCAAACGGAAGGTGGAGGAGCGCAAGGTCTCCAACATCCACCAGCTCCGTGATGTCATCATGGAGGAGGGGAAGAGGACTCCAGTGACAACCTGTGAAGCTCTGGTGACCTCCATGCCCAAGAGGGTTAAGGCAGTGCTGGAAAATAATGGCGGCCACACAAAATATTGACACTTTGGGCCCAATTTGGACATTTTCACTTAGGGGTGTACTGACTTTTGTTGCCAGCGGTTTAGACATTAATGGCTGTGTGTTGAGTTATTTTGAGGGGACGGCAAATTTACACTGTTATACAAGCTGTACACTCACTACTTTACATTGTAGCCAAGTGTCATTTCTTCAGTGTTGTCACATGAAAAGATAGAAGGAAAGATGTACAAAAATGTTAGTGGGGGGTGTACTTACTTTTATGAGATGCTGTACTTCCCTGTCCCAGGTCTAGAACCCCCCCTATCATTCCCATCCCTGATCTAGGATTGGATGCTTGCCAAGTACTGGGGGATACTATGTAGACGGGGTACGCCTTTCGGCAGGAAATCTGTTTGCCATCTAATCTCGGCCTGGCAGACCGCTGATTGGTTCTCCCTGTTGGTTGGTTCTCCCTGTTGATTGGTTCTCCCTGTTGATTGGTTCTCCCTGTTGATTGGTTCTCCCTGTTGGTTGATTCTCCCTGTTGATTGGTTCTCCCTGTTGGTTGGTTCTCCCTGTTGGTTGGTTCTCCCTGTTGGTTGGTTCTCCCTGTTGATTGGTTCTCCCTGTTGATTGGCTCTCCCTGTTGGTTGGCTCTCCCTGTTGGTTGGCTCTCCCTGTTGATTGGCTCTCCCTGTTGGATGGTTCTCCCTGTTGGTTGGTTCTCCCTGTTGGTTGGCTCTCCCTGTTGGTTGGCTCTCCCTGTTGGATGGTTCTCCCTGTTGGTTGGTTCTCCCTGTTGGATGGTTCTCCCTGTTGGATGGTTCTCCCTGTTGGTTGGTTCTCCCTGTTGGTTGGTTCTCCCTGTTGGATGGTTCTCCCTGTTGGATGGTTCTCCCTGTTGGATGGTTCTCCCTGTTGGATGGTTCTCCCTGTTGGATGGTTCTCCCTGTTGGATGGTTCTCCCTGTTGGATGGTTCTCCCTGTTGGATGGTTCTCCCTGTTGGATGGTTCTCCCTGTTGGATGGTTCTCCCTGTTGGATGGTTCTCCCTGTTGGATGGTTCTCCCTGTTGGATGGTTCACCCTGTTGGTTGGTTCTCCCTGTTGATTGGTTCTCCCTGTATGGATGAATTATAATTCTGATGTCCTTTCTTGCAGGTTTGTCCTAAACGAGTTGGTTCAGACGGAGAAGGATTATGTGAAAGATCTGGGGGTGGTGGTAGAGGTAAGTGACCATCCTCTGTGTTCTCTGATCTGCTGCTGAGACTGGCAGTGCCACTGACTTGGAGGATGGCAGAAATATGAAGGGTGCCAATGGGGACCTCCTGGAAATGCTGGCAGGTGGTTCTGAAAGAAGGCCAATACAACTCTTCTATGACAGGTTTGCTGTAAAGAGACCCTGCCACCGCCAGACCCTTCATTTCAATAACAATTTCCCCCATGATATGTGTTTTAACATATTTGATGCCTTGTGCTTTACCTGTAAAATCCTCCCTTGTGTAGAAATCCAAAAGCCCTGAGACTTCTGTCGGGTGCCGCCATCTTGGATGTGATGTCAGCAGCCCTCCCTCTCCCAGTCTGAGCAAGGAGGGAGGGGGCTGTACTAGGGAATTGACCCTTCCTGGGGTAGTCAAATTTCCTAGGTACATTGCAAGTCAATAAAAATGGTTGTCTATGTAATAGAAGGGGGGTTTTTGCAGATTGGGCAATTACCAACTTTACCACCTAATGGACCTCAACGGGGACATTAGACGTGTTTTCTAATGTTGATTAAAAACTGCTGTCATGTTAATCCGCATTCTCCTCCTCCCCCATTACAGGGCTTTATCCCAAGGATAGAGGAGAAAGGGACCCCAGATGACATGAACGGGAAAGAGAAGATCGTGTTCGGCAACATTCATCAGATCTACGACTGGCATAAAGAGTAAGCTTTGCTACACACGTTGTCTTACCATGGAATATGCAGCATACATAATACTGTAATGTGTACCTTGTACTATTTTGTGCCTCTGCCCCTCCCACAATGGTGACATTTCCTGCAGTAGTTTGTGTCTCTGCCCCTCCCACAATAGTGAGATTTCCTGCAGTAGTTTCTGTCTCTGCCCCTCCCACAATGGTGACATTTCCTGCAGTAGTTTGTGTCTCTGCCCCTCCCACAATGGAGAGATTTCCCGCAGTAGTTTGTGTCTCTGCCCCTCCCACAATGGTGAAATTTCCTGCAGTAGTTTGTGTCTCTGCCCCTCCCACAATGGTGGGATTTCCTGCAGTAGTTTGTGCCTCTGCCCCTCCCACAATGGTGACATTTCCTGCAGTAGTTTGTGCCTCTGCCCCTCCCACATTGGAGAGTTCTCCAGCAGTAGTTTGTGTCTCTGCCCCTCCCACAATGGTGGGATTCGGTTTCGGCATGCAGGTCGGAGCGGTGATTGCGTCCTTCTCTCCTGCAGTTTTGGCGTGCAGGTCGGATCGGTGATCGCGTCCTCCTCCTCTCCTGCGGTTTCGGCATGCAGGTCGGAGCGGTGATTGCGTCCTTCTCTCCCGCGGTTTCGGTGTGCAGGTCGGAGCGGTGATTGCGTCCTTCTCTCCCGTGGTTTCGGCGTGCAGGTCGGAGCGGTGATTGCGTCCTCCTCTCCCGTGGTTTCCGCGTGCAGGTCGGAGCGGTGATTGCGTCCTCCTCTCCCGCGGTTTCGGCATGCAGGTCAGAGCGGTGATTGCGTCCTCTCCCGCGGTTTCGGCATGCAGGTCGGAGCGGTGATTGCGTCCTTCTCTCCCGTGGTTTCGGCGTGCAGGTCGGAGCTGTGATTGCGTCCTTCTCTCCGGACACAGCGGAGCGGCAGGAAGCCGGAACGGTTAGGAATCATTATCTGGGAGTTTGTCATTACAAGGAACAATAGCTCCCAGTGTTCTCGTATTTCAACATGTAGTCATTGAGGAGGGGGGCGGCCTGGACGATCCCCTCCTCCGCCCTCGCCCCGACACCCTCCGATAACCAGAGCTTTCATGTCACACACAGTTCCAGCAATAAAGTAACAATCCCAGAAATGTTCATTAAACGATGACACGGGAGAGATCGGAATTTATTCATTTCCTTTCATTTCTCTCCTTTTAACCCTTTAAATACAACTATATAATTTCCTGGATGTAACTTCTCAGGCTGTTGTCATTTCTCTGTGCAGCAGAACTTAGTCTAGGGAGAGGAAGGGGCAGCACTAAGAGCCAATCAGGTGCCTTCAAAGAATTTACAGAAGGACAAGTCCTCAATCTATTGCTGCTCCTCCTCTGTACAATCGCCTCACCGTTGTGGAAGAGGTGGAGATTTATTCATCTGCAGATTTATGTAAAAAGGTAGATACAAAAGTGAGAACGTTGCTTTGTATCTCCCGTCTGATCGATGTTTATAAACAATGTTACTTTGTATCTCCCGTCTGATCGATGTTTGTTTATAAACAATGTTACTGTGTATCTCTCCATCTCCCATCTGAACAATGTTTATAAACAATGTGTCAACAGCTTCTACAACTGTTGCATTTGCGTAGCCAGTCCCGGCTGTCATGTTGAGATAGAGATTGAATATATATATATAATCTCTAACTCTAAATACACGGATTGGACTTGGTTTCAGCCTCATGTAATCTCTTAGCATAGAGGAGCTTAGACTGGGAGAGGGAGGGGCAGCACTAAGAGCCAATCAGATATTCTGAATTCACAGAAGAGCAGAGAGACGGCCTCATCAATCTCTTGCTGCACTATCAGTGTCCAGTCACAGTCTGGGGGGGGGGGAGCTATGTTTCCTAAAGAGACCCTGTCACCAACTTCAAGATCTGCAGGTGAAAGCAGAGAAAAACTTAGAAAATTGGAGTGTTAAATGATTACTTGCTGCGTTTTTTCTTTCCATAAATGATTTGCTATTCACTTGCTTTGTGCCGCTCAACTTGCTGGAAGTTTTGAGTTGTGACTTCCCTGGCACAGCTCCTCCTCCTCGCACGTCATCTTCTTTTACGGAATTGTGTAAATTGCTGGCCCAGCTCCTCCATCCCTCACCTCCCTACACAACTTTTTTTTATGTAGCTATCAGGGGAGGTGAGAAGGGGGAATACTATAGAGGGTCCCCCTTGGGTGACAGATCTGGGTCTGTTGGAGCAGCTGACATCACATCCAAGAGGGCGGCACCCAACGGAAGTCTCTGGGCTTTGAATGTCACAAGGGAGGATTTAACGGGAAATAACGGGAACGCTCGTATTATCCAATGGGAACATTGCTGTCTGGTGACAGGGGCTCTTCTACTGCCAATTCTAGAAGAGAATCAACTTGCCATTTAGAAGGCAAAATGGGGATATTGGTTTATGGTGGAGTTGGCCTTTAATGTCCTTATTATTGGTAGACCAGAGGTGACGTCTGTCTGTCTCTGTCTGTCTGTCTGTCTCTCTGTCTGTCTCTGTCTGTCTGTCAGGCTCTCGGTCTGATGGGCTCTGGATAATCTATTTCATTATTTTTCCCTCTTCAGTTTTTTCATGGCAGAATTAGAACAATGCCTGAAGGACCCGGATCGCCTCGCTCCACTTTTCATTAAACAGGTGAGCATGTCGTACAGCTTGTCCTGTGTGTGCGGACTGTGAACTTGTGGGGGGTGTGGTCTGTGAACTTGGGGGGGGGGGGGGGCGTGTGGTCTGTGAGCTTGTGGGGGGCGTGTGGTCTGTGAGCTTGTGGGGGGCGTGTGGTCTGTGAGCTTGTGGGGGGTGCGGCCTGTGAACTGGGGGGGGGGTGGTCTGTGAGCTTGGGGGGTGCGGTCTGTGAGCTTGGGGGGTGCGGTCTGTGAGCTTGGGGGGGTGGTCTGTGAGCTTGGGGGGTGCGGTCTGTGAGCTTGGGGGGGTGCGGTCTGTGAGCTGGGGGGGGTGCGGTCTGTGAGCTTGGGGGGGGGGTGTGCGCGGTCTGTGAGCTTGGGGGGGTGTGTGGTCTGTGAGCTTGGGGTGTGTGGTCTGTGAGCTTGGGGTGTGTGGTCTGTGAGCTTGGGGTGTGTGGTCTGTGAGCTTGGGGGGTGTGGTCTGTGAGCTTGGGGGGTGTGTGCGCGGTCTGTGAGCTTGGGGGGGTGTGTGGTCTGTGAGCTTGGGGTGGTGTGTGGTCTGTGAGCTTGGGGGGGGGGTGTGGTCTGTGAGCTTGGGGTGTGTGGTCTGTGAGCTTGGGGTGTGTGGTCTGTGAGCTTGGGGGGGGTGTGTGGTCTGTGAGCTTGGGGTGTGTGGTCTGTGAGCTTGGGGGGGGGGGGCTGTGTGGTCTGTGAGCTTTTAGGGGGTGCAGTCTGTGAGCTTGGGGGGGTCGTGCGGTCTGTGATCTCTGTGGGGGAGGGGCTGTGTGCGTTATGTCATCACCATTACACATATTTACAAATATCATGCTGATGGGGGCGGCAAAATATAAGCGTATGAAAGGTCAGCTTTAATCATGTTGATTAGTTCTCCTATCAGGCCCTTTATTTCCGTTGTTCTTGCAGGAGAGGAAGCTGCTGATGTACGTCGTCTATTGCCAAAACAAACCTCGCTCAGAATACGTCGTCGCAGAATATGACTCCTATTTTGAGGTAGGAAATTTTCAGCCTGCGTTATTTTATTTCGCAGATCTTCCAACGCTCAGCTTGTCCATTCAGCTGCCGGGGAGCAAAGAGTGCAAGCCGAGGAATCTCTATTCATCCCCATGTGAAGGCGCTGGGTGCTTGAGCGGCCAATCAACAAGCAGCAGCACCAGCGCTGGGACAAGGCCATCCATTGCCCAGGGCAAAGATGCCAAACTGCCCCCCTTTTCCCTTAGGGTTTGGGGTCAGGGGGCTCAGATCCCTGCAATAAGCTATTGCGCCCAAGGCAGCCGCCCGTCCTGCCCACCCCTTCTCCCAGCCCTGAGCAGCACCTTCACATGGGATAAAGGCGAGGGAGTCCCCAATAGAGGACCACCCAGTATATTCATGGTGTTTGAATCGAACATCACACTCTGGTAGCGAAGTGTCAGAATTGGCCCGCATAGGAAGTGGTTAAAGAAGGTTTCCACTTTCGCTAAGAAACATTTTTATGGTCTAATGCTAACAAAGCTTTATTATCAGTCCCACTAAGATGGACAAATGAAGAGTAATAGAAGTAATGAATTACTGGATAACAATGCTGCTCCTGGCTTCCTTCAGTACCAACCACTGCCCCAAAGGCCTAGGCCAGCCATTCCCAGCCGGAGGGTTTGTGGAACCCTGGGGGCTCCTCCAGAAGTTGCTTTAGGTGGTTCCTTGAGCTATGGCTGATTTGAATGTCCATTTGGTGGTGCCGACGTAGTTACGGGGGCCTCCACCACTTGGCAGAGCCAGCTGCATGACATCAATGATCTTATGAACTGTCTGATAGGGTGGCATTCTTACCATTAAGTACAAGTAGAAGTTCACTGTAGTACTAACTATCATCCCTATATAAACAATATATAGCAAAAAGGATCCCCCATATACTGGGACCTTAATGGCTCAAAAAAGTATATATAGTATAAATGTTATTGTAATCACATAGAAAAAAGTTACTAAAAAACTTTTTTACAATAGAAATTACATGATAGATATATGCAAGGGTACAATATACTTATTTGTACATAATAGAGCATAGTCAGAATCACAAAGAACATCCGACGTGTTTCGGAGGCATTTGGCTACTTCCTCAGGGATTGTTCTGTGAGCAGTCTATTGTGTACAAATATTGTACCCTTACATATTTCATTCATGTAATTTCTTATGTGAAAAAGTTTTTAATTACTTTTTAATGTGGTTACAATATATACTTTTTTGAACCTAGTCTTACTATTAAGTGAAATCTTTCCCACTGACCCCCTAATGAATATTGAGGGGATTCCTCAAGAGCTGAAAATTATGTCCTCGGTGGAGAAAGGCCGGCCTAGGCACTTGGTGATGTGATCTCTGCAAAAGGGGAAGACAACCAAATCCGATCCCCAAGAGTCACATGATTGTGTCATCTCTTGAGCCAATATCTAACTCCAGGAAGTAGATAGATGGTGACCATGGATGATGCCTGGACAAAGATGGGACCTGTCCTTCCAGAGAGAAAAGCATTGTCAGGGGGATTACTGAGCATTCTGCCCCCCAAAAAAAATCTGATGACAAGTCCACTTTCAATGGCTAGTTGTTTACAAGTCCGTCTGTTCACCACTGCAGCCTCTTGTCACATGTCTTTGCTCATGTCTTTGTTATTGAGAACCGTCTCTAATGTCTGATTCTCTCTTTCTGTAGGAGGTGAAACAGGAGATAAACCAGAGATTCAATATCAGTGATTTCCTCATTAAACCCATCCAGAGAATAACCAAGTACCAGCTGCTGCTAAAGGTAAACTCCGCCTCTCACCCAGCCCATCCCCCTTGTCTCCTGCCACCATGATCTATAACCATCATCTCCACCTCCGGCAGTAACGCGTCTCTCTGTCTTACAGGATTTCTTCAAGTACAGTCAGAAGGCCGGTCTGGAATGCTCTGAGCTTGAGGTTTGTATTTGGGGGTGTCAGGGCGATGCGGGCGTTCACCAACAGGCGGGTCACTCTCATACTGCCGTGTAATGGGGACGAATGTGTCATGGGAGCTAATAATTGGAAATCAGAGAGATACAAATAATAATTGGATATCAGATCCAAAGTAATGATTGGATATCAGAGAGATCCAAATAATTATTGGATATCAGAGAGATCCAAATAATGATTGGATATCAGAGAGATCCAAATAATGATTGGATATCAGAGAGATCCAAATAACGATTGGATATCAGAGAGATCCAAATAACGATTGGATATCAGAGAGATCCAAATAACGATTGGATATCAGAGAGATCCAAATAACGATTGGATATCAGAGAGATCCAAATAATGATTGGATATCAGAGAGATCCAAAGTAATGATTGGATATCAGAGAGATACAAAGTAACATAATTGCACAGGTGTAACCTCTTATCTGGACGCCGCATTGGCTGAATGTTTATTAATCCAAAACAAATCTGCTGCAAAGAAATAAATAAAAATCGCGGTTCAGACCTTTGTGGTGACACCAGATTGTTCAAAGATCCAATATATCTCTTTATGCAAGTTCAACTAAAAGTGATATCTCAGCTAGAGCAGGAGTCCACATATACAAACTTTTTTTATTTTTGGGTTGGGTAGCGTATGGGAAGAGGGTAAAGGTGAATTTTGGAATCTCCAGTTGGAGGAATAGACGAGGACATGATTAGATGATAAGACGGGGGGGGGGCGCGTGGACTTCCTATAGGAAATCAGCCATACAGGAATATGGGTTGCTAATCTTGGTGATTGAAATAGTTTTGTTGTAATGTTGATCCTCTGGCTTCGTTTGAGTAAGAATGAACAATCTCTGCCATGTTTTCCTATCTGATAGAAATCCGTGGAGTTAATGTGCCTTGTACCCAAACGCTGCAATGATATGATGAACTTGGGGCGACTTCAGGGATTTGAGGTGAGTCTGATCCCCCCCCTATATCCCATTGCATCCTTCAGGTTCCCCAATACTTTTTGCTGTGTCCTTCAGAATGCCAAATCTCCCTTCTGCATTCTTCAGGCCATGAAACTCCCTGCTATGTCCATCAAGTCCCCAATACTTTCTGCTGCATCCTTCAAGTCCTTAATACTCCCCATTGTGCCTACCAGATCCTCAATAGTCCAACTGTATCCTTCAGGACCCCAATGCTCTCCACTGTGTTCTTCAGATCCTCAATTCACCCATTGCATCCTAAAGGTCCCTCAATACTCCCCACTGTGCCCTCCCGGTCCCCAATACTCCCCACTGTGCCCTCCCGGTCCCCAATACTCCCCACTGTGCCCTCCCGGTCCCCAATACTCCCCACTGTGCCCTCCCGGTCCCCAATACTCCCCACTGTGCCCTCCCGGTCCCCAATACTCCCCACTGTGCCCTCCAGGTCCCCAATACTCCCCACTGTGCCCTCCAGGTCCCCAATACTCCCCACTGTGCCCTCCAGGTCCCCAATACTCCCCACTGTGCCCTCCAGGTCCCCACTGTGCCCTCCAGGTCTCCAGTACTCCCCACTGTGCCCTCCAGGTCCCCAGTACTCCCCACTGTGCCCTCCAGGTCCCCAGTACTCCCCACTGTGCCCTCCAGGTCCCCAGTACCCTCTGCTGTATACTTTAGGATCCTAATAATCCCAGCTGCATCCTTCAGGGCTTCAATATCCCCCCGCTGTGTCCTTCAGGCCCCCAGTCCCATTGTTGTATCCTTCAGGTCCCCAGTACTCCCTGCTATCTACTTCAGGGCCCTGACAATCCCAACTGGTGCCAAGTATTTCCAATGTGTCCTTCATAACACCAATAATTCTGGCTGCATCCTTCAAGTCCCCAGTAGTTCCTGCTGTGTCCTTCAGGTCCCCAGTACTCCCTGTTCCGTCCTTCAGGTCCCCAGTACTCCCTGTTGTGTCCTTCAGGTCCCCAGTACTCCCTGTTGCGTCCTTCAGGTCCCCAGTACTCCCTGTTGCGTCCTTCAGGTCCCCAGTACTCCTTGTTGCGTCCTTCAGGTCCCCAGTACTCCCTGTTGCGTCCTTCAGGTCCCCAGTACTCCCTGTTGCGTCCTTCAGGTCCCCAGTACTCCCTGTTGCGTCCTTCAGGTCCCCAGTACTCCCTGTTGTGTCCCTCAGGTCCCCAGTACTCCCTGTTGCGTCCCTCAGGTCCCCAGTACTCCCTGTTGCGTCCCTCGGGTCCCCAGTACTCCCTGTTGCGTCCCTCAGGTCCCCAGTACTCCCTTTTGCGTCCCTCAGGTCCCCAGTACTCCCTGCTGCATCCTTCAGGTCCCCAGTACCCCCTTCTGCATCCTACAGGTCCCCAGTACTCCCTGCTGCATCAATCTGGATCCTCCCGGTGCATTGTTTAGCTGGATCGCTTGGATCATTGTATACTATAATTTACAGTATAGATATAAGATCTCAAAGTTGACATCTTCAAGATGTAAGGAGCCGGGGATGGGTCAGTTTACAGACTCCGCCTATAATTGTAGTATGAATTTTAGGTGGAATGGCAATGACTGTTTTATCCGCTGAGCTCTGTTCAGATCACACAGACGGCATCCTCAGAATACACATATATTATACATGTGCTGTCCCAACGTGTCTGGACAGAACACAGCCGCCGCACATGTCGGTGCTATTTTTATAATCTGCAGAATATTTTGGTAAAAGAGGCTCCGCCCTTCTCGCTCACCGACACCTCTTCCTCCTCCTGCTCTGAACTTTTACAAATGCCGTTTCCCTGTAATCAGTAAATATGTTCATTTGGATTGGGTATTAAAGTTGTCAACAATGTAATGATGTAACGCGCTGAGCTGGTTTAATCGCTGCGGTGAGCCATCGGCGGTGATATGCAGAGTGTTCATGCCATTGTTATGTAGACTGGGCGTGCTGTGAAACTTTTCACTATAAAAGAAGGTGACGGTAATAATCCGGAAATAACTTGTCGGTGATCTGTAATCGGAGGTTTCAGCGGATGGGATTACATTGTAGCCGTAGGTTGATAAACTAAAAATCAAGTGTGTGCTGCCCCCTACTGACTGAAAGGAGGCGCTGCTGTTTTTAGGTCAGTTTGTATCTGTTAAGAATTCTTACAAAAAAAAGTAATTATCAATATATTGATGAGCAGTGTTTACAAAAAAAAAAAATGTGTGCTTTTACAAATATAAAATGGGGTTTATCGCAGTTTGATACGAATTGTGAATTTTTGAAATTGCATAAAGAATAAAATGAATGTCTTTTATCCCTGGAGTCAGGCTGACATTTTAGACACCGCTTTTGCTATAGGATACAATGTAGCGATATCTTCTCAGAAGTAGCTAAAGCTTTAACGTTCCATTGTACATAGGAGGAGAGAGGCATCAATAGTGTAGCAAATTGCATTAGTAAAAATAGTTCAAATGCAAAGCGTATGCACTCCCAGACATGGCTGGTGTAAAGCATTGACACAAACTCCATGCAAGTCATCCGTTCCCAATCCACGTCCACACCAGAGCCACTGACAGGAGCGCAATGAAGCCGGGGCAGGACTCCAAGCAGGCAGTCAAGGGAGACTCCATCTGTCAAGGAGCTGTCAGGAAGACCAATCAAACCACCTCCTTCATCAGCCTGACCTTTACCCCGACCTCCAGGGATTATAAACTCATTGCCATTAATCCGACTGTGCAAAAAACAAATGTCAGCACAGGCACATTAAAGGGGCAGTGCAGTGAAACCATATTATACCATAAAAAAATAATCTATATGAAGCTTAAGTAAAAAAAAAAAAATATATATATATATATATATACACATACACACACACACACACACACACACACACACACACACACACACACACTCTCTCTCTCTCTCTTAAATGTCTAAACCGCTGGCAACAAAAGTCAGTACACCCCCTAAGTGAAAATCTCCAAATTGGGCCCAAAGTGTCCAATATTTTGTGTGGCCGCCATTATTTTCCAGCACTGCCTTAACCCTCTTGGGCATGCAGGTCACCAGAGCTTCACAGGTTGTCACTGGAGTCCTCTTCCCCCTCCTCCATGACGACATCACGGAGCTGGTGGATGTTGGAGACCTTGCGCTCCTCCACCTTCCGTTTTGAGGATGTCCCACAGATGATCAATAGGGTTTAGGTCTGGAGACATGCTTGGCCAGTCCATCACCTTTACCCTCAGCTTCTTTAGCAAGGCAGTGGTGGTGTTGGAGGTGTGTTTTGGGAGGTTATCATGTTGGAATACTGCCCTGCGGCCCAGTCTCTGAAGGGAGGGGATCATGCTCTGCTTCAGTATGTCACAGTACATGTTGGCATTCATGGTTCCCTCAATGATCTGTAGCCCCCCAGTGCCGACAGCCAGGGGCGTAACTAGAAATCATAGGGCCCCATAGCAAAATGTTGTATGGGCCCCCGCCCCCTGCAAATAGCCCCCCCCACGAAAAAAATGAACTAATGCCACTGAACAACAGATTTCCACACTCATGTGGCACAGTACCCAGGCAACAGCTTATATTAATTTTGAAGGACACACATTGCTGATCTCCATGCCTTCTAACCAATTTATGTTCTGTTATATAAAATGAAATAGTTCAACTCACCATAATGCAGAATCAGTGGGAGCCCAGAGCGTGTGCCACTTGCCACCATCGCCGGCCACCAGATGCAGATTGTCAATTGTCACACGTTGCAGAATGTCACCTGCCACACATAATGGATTGTAACTTGCCATGTCACCTGCCACACATTACTGATGGTCACTTGCCACGTCCCAGGTTGTCACTTGCCACACATTACAAATTGTCACTTGCCATGTCACGGATTTTCACTTGCCACGTCACCTGCCACACATTATGGATTGTCACTTGCCATGTCCTGGGTTGTCACTTGCCACGTCACCTGCCACACATTATGGATCGTCACTTGCCACACATTACGGATTGTCACTTGCCACACATTACGGATTGTCACTTGCCACATCACCTGCCACACGTTGCGGATTGTCCACTTGCCACGTTGCCTGCCACCAGATGCAGATTGTCACTTGTCACATGTTGCGGAATGTCACCTGCCACATGTTGCGGATTGTCCACTTACCACATCACGGATTGTCACTTGCCACGTCACCTGCCACACATTATGGATTTTCACTTGCAACGTCCCGGGTTGTCACTTGCCCCGTCACCTGCAACATTACAGATTGTCATGTCACGGATTGTCACTTGCCACGTCGCCTGCCACACATTGCGGGTTGTCACTTGCCACGTCGCCTGCCACACATTACGGGTTGTCACTTGCCACGTCGCCTGCCACACAGTACGGGTTGTCACTTGCCACGTCGCCTGCCACACATTACGGGTTGTCACTTGCCACGTCGCCTGCCACACATTACGGGTTGTCACTTGCCACGTCGCCTGCCACACATTACGGGTTGTCACTTGCCACGTCGCCTGCCACACATTACGAGTTGTCACTTGCCACTTCGCCTGCCACACATTATGGATTGTCACTTGCAACATCCCGGGTTGTCACTTGCCCCGTCACCTGCCACATTACAGATTGTCATGTCACGGATTGTCACTTGCCACGTCGCCTGCCACACATTACGGGTTGTAACTTGCCACGTCGCCTGCCACACATTACGGGTTGTCACTTGCCACGTCGCCTGCCACACATTACGAGTTGTCACTTGCCACTTCGCCTGCCACACATTATGGATTGTCACTTGCAACGTCCCGGGTTGTCACTTGCCCCGTCACCTGCCACATTACAGATTGTCATGTCACGGATTGTCACTTGCCACGTCGCCTGCCACACATTACGGGTTGTAACTTGCCACGTCGCCTGCCACACAGTACGGGTTGTCACTTGCCACGTCGCCTGCCACACAGTACGGGTTGTCACTTGCCACGTCGCCTGCCACACATTACGGGTTGTCACTTGCCACTTCGCCTGCCACACATTACGGGTTGTCACTTGCCACGTCGCCTGCCACACATTACGGGTTGTCACTTGCCACGTCGCCTGCCACACATTACGAGTTGTCACTTGCCACTTCGCCTGCCACACATTACGGGTTGTCACTTGCCACGTCGCCTGCCACACATTACGGATTGTCACTTGCTACGTCGCCTGCCCCACATTACGGGTTGTCACTTGCCATGTCGCCTGCCACACATTACGGGTTGTCACTTGCCACGTCACCTGCCACACATTACGGGTTGTCACTTGCCACGTCGCCTGCCACACATTACGTGTTGTCACTTGCCACGTCGCCTGCCACACATTACGGGTTGTTACTTGCCACGTCGCCTGCCACACATTACGAGTTGTCACTTGCCACGTCGCCTGCCACACATTACGGATTGTCACTTGCTACGTCGCCTGCCCCACATTACGGGTTGTCACTTGCCATGTCGCCTGCCACACATTACGGGTTGTCACTTGCCACGTCACCTGCCACACATTACGGGTTGTCACTTGCCACGTCGCCTGCCACACATTACGGGTTGTCACTTGCCACGTCGCCTGCCACACATTACGGGTTGTCACTTGCCACGTCGCCTGCCACACATTACGGGTTGTCACTTGCCACGTCGCCTGCCACACATTACGGGTTGTCACTTGCCACGTCGCCTGCCACATATTACGGATTGTCACTTGCTACGTCGCCTGCCCCACATTACGGGTTGTCACTTGCCATGTCGCCTGCCACACATTACGGGTTGTCACTTGCCATGTCACCTGCCACACATTACGGGTTGTCACTTGCCACGTCGCCTGCCACACATTACGGGTTGTCACTTGCCACGTCGCCTGCCACACATTATGGGTTGTCACCTGCCACACCATTACGGATTGTCACTTGCAGCAGGTTAGCAGTCAGGCAGCAGAGAGATAATGTCATCTCTCTGCTTCCCGGCTGACTGCACAGTGAAGGGGGAACTTCACTGCAGGGATGCAGGGCGGGCACCAGGCGGTGAGAGATGTCATCTCTCTGCTCCCCCCGCCCCAGATCCCTGATTGGCCAGACCGCTCACGTCCACGGACCTGCCCGCTCTCACCCGCCGGAGCCACCCGCAGACCCGCCGGAGCCACCCGCGGCGCCTGTCCTCAAGGGCCCCACTGGGCTGCGGGCCCCATAGCGGCTGCATGTGCCGCTATGGCGGTAGTTCCGCCACTGATTGATATACATAAAAGGTTAATATAAAAAGACAAATGCAGCACAGAAAGGATGTGTCTTTCCATGAAATAGAGATCCACCTGAATGTACTGCCAGTAAATAGTGGAGTGTATTCCAGCCTATGTGTGTGAGAGAAGCTAAGGAGGAAACACGTCTGCTCTAATACCAAATGGACGGTTGGGGGGGAGGGGGGGTGGATCAGGAATAATGTTCTCCAGGATAGGTGGAACCTCCAATTCCTCTAACATGGATACATTGAGGTACATTGAGTTTTAGCCACATCACAAAGCCAGTGTCCTCACAGGATATAAAGTTTTCCTAATTTATGAGTTTATCGGTAATCGGGATACGGTAGTAATTATTTGTTGGGGCTGAACATGTGACCAGATAAAGCCCCTCCCCCAATAATCGCCTATTCTTGTCCTCAGGGAAAGCTGACCGCTCAGGGGAAGTTGCTCCAGCAGGACACGTTCTTTGTGATTGAGCAGGAATCCGGACTCCAGTCCCGGCCTAAAGAACGGAGAGTTTTCCTGTTCGAACAGATCGTCATCTTCAGTGAACTTCTCCGGAGGGGATCGTCCAACCCCGGCTACATGTTCAAAAAAGGAATCAAGGTGAGGCATCTACCGTCATCTGCCTGGAGGTCTTCCTAGGGGGAGTCTGAGTGAGGCGCTCCATCTCTGGGGTCTATAGTGGTGGTCTCCAAATTCCGGCCTGTGGATCGAATACAGACCTTTACATGCCTTTATCCACCCCTTGGGGCACTATTCCTCTGACTGACACCAACAATGGGGCAATAATTCCTGCACTTACACCAATGGTGGGGAACTATTCCTCCCGCTGGCACCAAGGATGAGGAACTATTCCTCCCGCTGGCACCAAGGGTGAGGAACTATTCCCCCCGCTGGCACCAAGGGTGAGGAACTATTCCTCCCGCTGGCACCAAGGGTGAGGAACTATTTCTCCCGCTGGCACCAAGGGTGAGGAACTATTCCTCCCGCTGGCACCAAGGGTGAGGAACTATTCCTCCCGCTGGCACCAAGGGTGAGGAACTATTCCTCCCGCTGGCACCAAGGGTGAGGAACTATTCCTCCCGCTGGCACCAAGGGTGAGGAACTATTCCCCCCGCTGGCACCAAGGGTGAGGAACTATTCCCCCCGCTGGCACCAAGGGTGGGGAACTATTCCTCCCGCTGGCACCAAGGGTGAGGAACTATTCCTCCCGCTGGCACCAAGGGTGGGGAACTATTCCTCCCGCTGGCACCAAGGGTGAGGAAATATTCCCCCCGCTGGCACCAAGGGTGAGGAACTATTCCTCCCGCTGGCACCAAGGGTGAGGAACTATTCCTCCCGCTGGCACCAAGGGTGAGGAACTATTCCTCCCGCTGGCACCAAGGGTGAGGAAATATTCCCCCCGCTGGCACCAAGGGTGAGGAACTATTCCTCCCGCTGGCACCAAGGGTGAGGAATTATTCCTCCCGCTGGCACCAAGGGTGAGGAACTATTCCTCCCGCTGGCACCAAGGGTGAGGAACTATTCCTCCCGCTGGCACCAAGGGTGAGGAACTATTCCTCCCGCTGGCACCAAGGGTGAGGAACTATTCCTCCCGCTGGCACCAAGGGTGAGGAACTATTCCTCCCGCTGGCACCAAGGGTGAGGAACTATTCCTCCCGCTGGCACCATGGGTGAGGAACTATTCCTCCCGCTGGCACCAAGGGTGAGGAACTATTCCTCCCGCTGGCACCAAGGGTGAGGAACTATTCCTCCCGCTGGCACCAAGGGTGAGGAACTATTCCCCCCGCTGGCACCAAGGGTGAGGAACTATTCCTCCCGCTGGCACCAAGGGTGAGGAACTATTCCTCCCGCTGGCACCAAGGGTGAGGAACTATTCCTCCCGCTGGCACCAAGGGTGAGGAACTATTCCTCCCGCTGGCACCAAGGGTGAGGAACTATTCCTCCCGCTGGCACCAAGGGTGAGGAACTATTCCTCCCGCTGGCACCAAGGGTGAGGAACTATTCCTCCCGCTGGCACCAAGGGTGAGGAACTATTCCTCCCGCTGGCACCAAGGGTGAGGAACTATTCCTCCCGCTGGCACCAAGGGTGGGGAACTATTCCTCCCGCTGGCACCAAGGGTGAGGAACTATTCCTCCCGCTGGCACCAAGGGTGAGGAACTATTCCCCCCGCTGGCACCAAGGGTGAGGAACTATTCCCCCCGCTGGCACCAAGGGTGAGGAACTATTCCCCCCGCTGGCACCAAGAGTGGGGAACTATTCCCCCCGCTGGCACCAATAGTGGGGAACTATTCCCCCCGCTGGCACCAATAGTGGGGAACTATTCCCCCCGCTGGCACCAATGGTGGGGAACTATTCCCCCCGCTGGCACCAATGGTGGGGAACTATTCCCCCCGCTGGCACCAATGGTGGGGAACTATTCCCCCCGCTGGCACCAATGGTGGGGAACTATTCCCCCCGCTGGCACCAATGGTGGGGAACTATTCCCCCCGCTGGCACCAAGGGTGGGGAACTATTCCTCCCGCTGGCACCAAGGGCGCGGAACTATTCCTCCCGCTGGCACCAAGGGCAAGGAACTATTCCTCCCGCTGGCACCAATAGTGGGGAACTATTCCTCCCGCTGGCACCAAGGGGGAGGAACTATTCCTCCCGCTGGCACCAAGGGCGCGGAACTATTCCTCCCGCTGGCACCAAGGGCAAGGAACTATTCCTCCCGCTGGCACCAATAGTGGGGAACTAGTATTTCCCTTAATACCAGAGATGGGACATTTTCTACTCCCACGAGCCATGATCCCCTAAAGTCTGAAGCACAGTAAACGGGCCCTTTCTTTAGAAAGTTTGGAGACCCCTTATCTATAGCAAGTTCCTGTTTTGTTGGCTCAGTGTCACCCCTGAATGTGTGGCCCCTACCCAGGAGTCCCTCTTGAGCAGGCCATTTTCTTGGTAGATAAGATTTGTCCCTTTTGAGGGAGCCTTGTACAGAAGGTTCCTCCCATAAGTGGCTTTGTGCAGCCCCTTCCTATAAGTCCCACCGTATCAGGAACCCATCCCTAGGCCTCCTGTACTGCAGGCTCCTTCTCATTGAGGCTCTATGTATATGGGTTCCTTCTTCTGTAGGCTTCTTACCTAATGGCTCAGTGTGGCCCCCCATCTTTGGAGTCCCTCGGTAGCAGGCCCCTTCTGTAGGTTCCCTATACAGCAGCTTACCTTCTCGGTGGCTCAGGGTGTCCCCTACAGGAGTGGCATTGTGTGGCCCATTCCCAGGGGTCCTTCTAAAGCCTGTCCCTTCCCTAGTGGCTCAGTGTGGCCCCCATCTTTGGAGTCCCTCAGTAGCAGGCCCCTTCTGTAGGTTCCCTATACAGCAGCTTACCTTCTCGGTGGCTCAGGGTGTCCCCTACAGGAGTGGCATTGTGTGGCCCCTTCCCAGGGGTCCTTCTAAAGCCTGTCCCTTCCCTGGTGGCTCAGTTTGGCCTCTTCCTCAGCCTCCAGCTGTAGCCGGCCTCTACCCTAATTCTCAGTACTGCAGGCCCCTTTACTGGTGGCTCAGGCTGGCCCTTCCTCAGGTTCTCTTGGTAGAAGGTCCCATCAATGGGGTTTCTCTACAGAAAGTATTTCTCCATGGTGGCTCATGCTGTCTCCTACACTAGTGGCTCTATGTGGCCCCTTCCCTGGAATCCCTTTTCAGTTTGTCTCTCCCTGGTGGCCCCTTTCCTGGGGTCTCTGGGACTATCACAAATTTATAAAAAGTGTTGAATACTGTATGTATTTAACATTTTTACTTGTTACTCTTTGTATGGTGCCAGCATATACTGTAGTGCTTTATATCATTTATTGAACCATTTGTACAGGTCTTCCATTCGAAGAACCCCAATATGATCTCATACACCCCTCTGATATGCTCTTAATATTGGGGCCCCATTTGGACCCTTTGCACGGTCCTCGAAGGGAAAAAAAACGCTCGTGTTGTAGTTTTCTGCCCTGTAACCTCTTCCTGCCTTTTGCTGACAGATGAACTATCTCGTCCTGGAGGAAAACATTGACAATGACCCCTGTAAGTTTGCTCTGAGGAGCCGCGAGTCCACGGAACGTGTCATTCTCCAGGCCGCCAACCCCGAGATCAAACAGGCCTGGGTGCTGGACATCAGTCAAGTGTTGGAAACCCAGAGGGACTTTGTGAATGGTGAGTGGGGAGCCGAGGGACGTGTTTTGTAGATTTGCTGTTCTTGGTGGTTGTGCTCAGTGGGGGGAGGGCCTTATGCCATGGGTGCTCCACCTGTGGCCCTCCAGCTGTTGCCGGACTACAAGTCCCATCATCCCTCAGCCTTTGGGAGTCATGCTTGTAACTGTCAGCCTTGCAGTGCCTCGTGGGGTTAGCAGTTCTGCAACAGTTGGAGGGCCTCCGGTTGAGCACCCATGCCTTATGCTATGCTGCCACCTATAGACATTCATCCGGCATTGCCGTGTTGTGCTGAGAGTATGACCAACCTGCTCCCCCAACACTGACTGCGCTGTCCCTGACAGCAGTGACAGTCGGGAGCCGGGGGCGATCACTGTGACAGTCAATGATTGAGTCCACGTAACACCGTCAGCCTTACTTTCTCTTAAAGGGCCGATGCCCAGCAGCAGGAAAGGCTTAATCCAATACATTGGGAAGAGGAACCTGCTTGAAATCTCCATAGATTCCATAGGGCTCCATTTGTTGAGAGGTAAAGGGGGGGGGGGGTTCTGTAGCCTAATTACATTAAAACCTTTATAACATAAAAAAGAAAAGTATTAAAAACACAAAAGGGCGTATTTACAAAAAAATAAGTTTGCATAGTTGCTCATCATTCGAAACTGCATGCAAATTCGAATCGAATGTTCTCGGGCTGTATTCTCTGCAATTCAAATGTGTGATGTGAACAATACCACATTATGGCCACTAGATGGTAGTGAGGAGCCTACCTGTTTCCTATAACAGCGCTATCTAGTGTCCAAATCACATTTTTGACCACTAGATGGCGATAATTAGCAAAGGAAATGAGGAATAATAAGGAATATAACTCGGAAGCATGTTGGGATGCATCAAAGAAACTCATGTGGACTGACCACAGTAAATCTCTGGCAGTATTTGGGGTGCATTTGCTACCAATTGGGTATTGGTCTCACATGACCATATTTAATCATTGTAAAAATTGTTACATTGTCTTTTTTTTTTTTTTTACTATTAGGGCCTATACGTCCCTCTATTTGTACTATAAAAAGTGTCGTTGTTGCCTTTTAAACAAATTTTTATTTTCGTACAATTTTTCTGCCTACAAAGTCCATGTTCTATAATGCACTCCTGTGCAATTGCATATATGTTTAAATTTGGATGGTGACAGTTCAGTACAATCTATCCCTAAACACAATTGTTATATCAAAGTAAATAAGTATTCTCTTTAGCTCCTCCTAGTGGCCATAATGTGGTATTTTCAACATTCACACATTCGAATTGCAGAGACCATATAGAGGCTGCATTTACACCTCGAAACTCCAAAACGCTGGAGTGGGGGAAAAAAATCAATTGTTCTCTATGGAGACGGTTCACATCTCCACTCCGAGTCACCTGAAGCCAAACGCCTGAAGCTCAAAAAAAGTTCTGGAGCTCGAAACGGGCAGATTTGAGCATTTTTGGCGTGTTTTTAATCTCATAGAGATGAATGGAAACAAACCATTTGCGCGTTTTTGTGCGCATTCATGCATTTTTGCGTGATTTTCTGCTCAAATTATTATTTTTTTAAACAATTAAATAGTAATAATATATGAATAAATAAATGTAAAATAAATACACAACTAAAAATCTTCATAAATACCTTAAGTAAAATAAATTAATGATATGTAATGCATGAATAAATAAAAATTAACATTATTATTATTTTTTTTATTTTTTTTATTAAATGGTACTAATATATGAATAAATGAATGTAAAATAAATGGACAACTAAAAATCTTCATAAATAAGTAAAATTAAAAAAACCCTAACCTTAAAAAATATTAAATGCATTAATAATTTGTATTTATTATTAATAATAATGACACCGAAACCCGGAAAAAATATATTAATAATAATTTATTTATTTTGGTTTTGTGTGTTTAGTTATTTATTATTATTTTTTATTTTTTTATGGGGTAGGGGTTAAAGTTAAGGGTTAATTATTTATTGTTACTTTGTATTCGTTGAATGTATTTATTTTTTTATTTATCTGTGTATTTATTTTATTATTATTATTATTATTATTATTATTGTTAGTAGTAATAATAATAGAAATAATAATAATTATTATTATTATATGGACAGGCTAGGGTAGTATATGGACAGGCTAGGGCAGTATATGGACAGGCTAGGGTAGTATATGGACAGGCTAGGGTAGTATATGGACAGGCTAGGGTAGTATATGGACAGGCTAGGGCAGTATATGGACAGGCTAGGGCAGTATATGGACAGGCTAGGGCAGTATATGGACAGGCTAGGGCAGTATATGGACAGGCTAGGGCAGTATATGGACAGGCTAGGGCAGTATATGGACAGGCTAGGGCAGTATATGGACAGGCTAGGGCAGTATATGGACAGGCTAGGGCAGTATATGGACAGGCTAGGGTAGTATATGGACAGGCTAGGGTAGTATATGGACAGGCTAGGGTAGCATATGGACAGGGCAGTATATGGACAGGCTAGGGTAGTATATGGACAGGCTAGGGCAGTATATGGACAGGCTAGGGCAGTAAATGGACAGGCTAGGGCAGTATATGGACAGGCTAGGCAGTATATGGACAGACTAGGGCAGTATATGGACAGGCTAGGGCAGTATATGGACAGGCTAGGGTAATATATGGACAGGCTAGGGTAATATATGGACAGGCTAGGGTAATATATGGACAGGCTAGGGTAGTATATGGACAGGCTAGGGTAGTATATGGACAGGCTAGGGTAGTATATGGACAGGCTAGGGTAGTATATGGACAGGCTAGGGTAGTATATGGACAGGCTAGGGTAGTATATGGACAGGCTAGGGTAGTATATGGACAGGCTAGGGTAGTATATGGACAGGCTAGGGTAGTATACGGAAAGGCTAGGGTAGTATACGGAAAGGCTAGGGTAGTATAGGGCAGGCTGGGGTAGTATATAGACGGGCTAGGGGAGTATAGGGGCAGGCTGGGGTAGTATATAGACAGGCTAGGGTAGTATAGGGGCAGGCTGGGGGGACAGTTGTCGTCATGAGACACAACTGCTTGAAAAAACATCTTGGTCGTCAGTTTGCTGGGTAAATAGAAGAGAAGGAGAGGCGGTTGTGGTTCAATTTGCTGCCCCTCTCAAAGTGATGCCCGGGACCCACTGGTACCCATGGTAGGGCCGGCCCTGGGGACCGTCCACCAACCCCGTCCAGAATGTCTGATTTTAGAAGTGATAAGTTTCTCTCTTCCTGTGTTCTCTCCTTTTCCTAACTCTGTGCTTCTCTCTCCCTCTCATGGCTGCCCTGCCCCCTCCTCCTAGTAAGTCCGCTTTCTTACCTCTGTGTGATTTATGAATGTCGTATCGGAATGATAATCTCACCGCGTGCGATAATACGTAATCCGTGCCGCCTCCGGCCTGTGCATGCACTGAGAGTGACGGCTGGGTTCCCCCTAAGAGAGACGGCTGGGTTCCCCCTATGGGAGCTTTGGGGGGTAAAAATCAGCATGCGATAATTCACAGGGCGGTGGTTTCCGCGTCCTTAGTCCACTCAAGGGGAGATGAATTCTGATTGGCTGTTGGGGGTTCACCGCTTTTTGCGTTGTCATAGTGAACAAGCGTGCATGTGTATTTCCGTGACTGGATCCTCCTCGAAGGAATCTGTTACAAGTTAACAAAGAAAGTTCCTTTTAAAATACTAAAAACAAAAGAATGTCGTTTCTTTATTGCCCGCCGTCATGTCCTCGGCGAACGTTGCGGGATTTGCGGCAGATCAATTAAATGTTAGACAATAATGTTTCTGTCTGTGCCGCCTCCAGCTCTGCAATCGCCAATAGAATATCAGCGGAAGGAGAGTAACGCCGCCATGAACAAACCCCAGTTAAGTCGGGCGCCGACTCCCAGCAGCAGACCCGTCTCCACCACCCCCATCAGCTCTGAGAAATGCGTCAACCTGCCGCGAAACCCGTCTCTACCGCAACGGAAAGCACCTACCTCGAATGGCAGCCCAGGGTATGATCTGTACCAGCCTCCCGACAAGTACGACTCCAGTCAGGTAAGCTGTATGTCCAGGTGAACTGTTCTGTGTAACCCCTCCCCTTCTACCTGTGCAGCTATCAGTCTCTAACCCCTCCCCTTCTACCTGTGCAGCCATTGGTCTCTAACCCCTTCTACCTGTGCAACCATTGGTCACTAACCCCTCCCCTTCTACCTGTGCAGCCATCGGTCTCTAACCCATCCCCTCCTACCTGTGTAACCATTAGTCTCTAACCCCTCCCCTTCTACCTGTGCAGCTATCTGTCTTTAACCTCTCCCCTCCTACCTGTGCAGCCATCGGTCTCTAACCCCTCCCCTTCTACCTGTGTAACCATTGGTCTCTAACCCGTCCCCTTCTGCCTGTGCAGCCATCGGTCTCTAACCCCTCCCCTTCTACCTGTACAGCCATCGGTCACTAACCCCTCCCCTTCTACCTGTGCAGCTATCTGTCTCTAACCCCTCCCCTCCTGCCTGTGCAGCCATCGGTCTCTAACCCCTCCCCTTCTACCTGTGTAACCATTGGTCTCTAACCCCTCCCCTTCTGCCTGTGCAGCCATCGGTCTCTAACCCCTCCCCTTCTACCTGTGCAGCCATCAGTCTCTAGTCCCTCCCCTCCTACCTGTGTAACCATTGGTCTCTAACCCCTCCCATTCTACCTGTGTAACCATTGGTCTCTAACCCCTCCCCTTCTACCTGTGCAGCCATCAGTCTCTAACCCCTCCCCTTCTACCTGTGCAGCCATCGGTCTCTAACCCCTCCCCTTCTACCTGTGCAGCCATTGGTGTCTAACCCGCCTTTTCTACCTGTGTAACCATTTAATTCTATACCCGCCCCTTCTGCCTGTGTAACTATTGGTGTCTAATCTACCATTCTTATTCGGGGTGGCGTTGTGTGCTGAGACTTTTTTGGGGAGAATTAAGGTGACACTTCCAGAGCCCAAATCAACATGTACAGGAAACCAGTACAGAGCTTCCAACACGCCCCTCCCCCAGCCCGTGCAGTAATATTATGGTGGTGGGGGGGGGGGGGGGGGCTCAGTGTATGTATTTAGCATTCCCAGCCTGAATGAAAGCTGTTCACTCCTCTGCAGGGTCTGCCATTGCTTACTTATGAAAATGCTAATTGCCTGGCTGTTATGCTGATCCTCTGTCTTCAACACTGGACCTGACATCCGTATCGGGAAAGTCAGAGCAAAGTCCGGCGTCCTTGTTTGTTCTTTACAGCATTGAAGCCAGAGAGTCGACATAACAGCCAGAAAAGTAGGATTTTCAGAATGAAAAGTCAGCAATTCCAGCCTTAGTCTTACACAGTCTGTTGCAGCCAGACTCAGCAGGCTTTTCACGGGGCTTCTGGGTAATGAGTGTGGCCCTTTAATCCAGTCCGGTGCCACTTCCCTCTCCAGTAGGCTGAGAAAGCAACCAGAAAATGGCAGCCAGGTGCACTAGATGAATGTCGGGGTGTATATGAAGGCAATGAGGGCCCCCCTAAGTGAATGTAAATGTGCAATTTCTGTGTTTCTCCGGAGTGCCCCTTTAATCCGATCCCATCTTCTGTCTCCTTTACGTTTTCTTTCCCTCCTGGTTATAACCTGTTGCGGTCCCGGTGTTTGCCGTTGAACAGCTCGGTGGCGATTCCCGCTTGTGTTAACGTCCGTTCTCTCCTCCTCCCCCTCCCCCCCCTCATCCCTCAGAACGAGGTGTCCGGCTGTAACGGAGCGGCGTCCATGGCGATTGTTCAGGACTACTATGCACTGAAAGAGAACGAGATCTGCGTCTACCAGGGCGAGATTGTACAAATCCTGGCCATCAACCAGCAGAACATGTTCCTGGTCTACCGGCCCGCCAACAACCACTCCCCGGCGGCGGAAGGCTGGATCCCCGGCTCCGTTTTGGGGCAAATTACTAAGACCTCTGCGGACAGTAGCGACAGAAGCATCAAGTAAGTGCCACACACGGCTGCCCCAGAATGCAGTAGTGGATTATGGGAAAATATCTGCTGGTTTTTTTGTTCACAGTGCTGTCGGAAGAAATGCGTTTTTGAATGTGGAGCCCTGCGAGCGCGGCACCCTCCCCCGCCGTGCAGGAAACTCAATTTCCTTTTTTTTTTTTCTTTTTTTTTTTTTTTTTTTTAATTTTAATTTTTTTTTTTTATGTTGATAATTTGTACAGATTTACAAGAAGGTTAAAAAAAATAAAAAAAAATAAAATAAAAATAAAGACAAGTTCTGTCATCGGTTTTGTACAGAACGTGGAACTGTCTGAACTGGACTTTGTGCCATATATTACGATTCTGTAAATTGGTGGCTTTACGTCGGACTAAAACCCAACTCCTCGAAGAGGAGATTTCTATATATTGTCTGTGGCAATTTTAATGTACAGCCTGTAACTTCTTTTTTTTTTTTTTTTCTTTTAATTTGGACTTTTATTTTATGTTTTATTTTAATATATGTTCACGGTAGAACTGTAAAATATTTGGTTTTTGCGAAGAGCCCCCTCTCCCCTGCCCCCTCCAAGTACATTCCTGTATAAAGTATTTTGCACTATTTAAGAAAAAAAAATAAAAAATTTAAAAAATAAAATCCCCCCCCCTCCCCCACCCTTCGGTCCTATTGATGACGTCAGATCGTGCAATATATAACGCTAGTCGCAATGTTCATCATTGTACCTGTATTGTAACTAATAATTTTAAATGTACTATTTTAAATATGTAAAATAAATTTTCACCAGGATGCGCATGTTTTCACGAGGTACTCACAGTTTTTGGACTTTTGCTTGTTTGGTTTTCTTGGTTGTATCACTAATGCTTGTTAACTGTGGGGGTGGGGGAGGGGATTGGTTGGTGTGAAGCACTACGTTTTTTTGGAAAATGTTTTTGCAAAATTGTTAAGAGATATATTGCACATTAGGGGTCCTCAAATTGTGGTCTGCCAGAGTTGTACCCAGAAAAGATATGGTTCCTGCCTATATATAATTGGTCAAAGAATACAGCCAACACTTTTCAGGGGGTTTGGAGCCCCTTCTTCAAGGCTTTCACTGATAATGTTGGGTGTTGCATTTGGAGGCCATTACACAGTCCATGGGTTATTGTAGAGGGTCATTGTTATATCACTGTGGAAAAATGGGCTTTGTTACAACCCGTGGAGCAACTATTCTCAACCTGGGTTTCAAGGAACTCTAGGGTTCCTCCAAAGGTTGGTAAACGTTCCTTGAGGAGAAGCAGATTGTCCTTCAGCCTAATGGTGCCTACAAAGTTCCAGAGCCAGCAGCTTGATGCCGGTGATCTTTTTAGCTGTCTAAGTATGGCACTCTTCCCACTGACCACTAATGTAAGGGACGTTCTTCCCACTGACCACCAATGTAAGGAACATTCTTCCCATTGGCCACCAATGTAAGGAACATTCTTCCCATTGGTCACCAATGTAAGGAACATTCTTCCCATTGGCCACCAATGTAAGGAACATTCTTCCCATTGGCCACCAATGTAAGGAACATTCTTCCCATTGGCCACCAATGTAAGGAACATTCTTCCCATTGGCCACCAATGTAAGGAACATTCTTCCCATTGGCCACCAATGTAAGGAACATTCTCCCCACTGACCACCAATGTAAGGAACATTCTTCCCATTGGCCACCAATGTAAGGAACATTCTTCCCATTGGCCACCAATGTAAGGAACATTCTTCCCATTGGCCACCAATGTAAGGAACATTCTTCCCATTGGCCACCAATGTAAGGGACATTCTCTCCATTGGCCACCAATGTAAGGGACATTCTCTCCATTGGCTACCAATGTAAGGAACATTCTTCCCATTGGCCACCAATGTAAGGAACATTCTTCCCATTGGCCACCAATGTAAGGGACGTTCTTCCCACTGACCACCAATGTAAGGAACATTCTTCCCATTGGCCACCAATGTAAGGAGCATTCTTCCCATTGGCCACCAATGTAAGGGACATTCTTCCCATTGGCCACCAATGTAAGGGACATTCTTCCCACTGGCCACCAATGTAAGGAACATTCTTCCCACTGGCCACCAATGTAAGGGACATTCTTCCCATTGGCCACCAATGTAAGGGACATTCTTCCCATTGGCCACCAATGTAAGGGACATTCTTCCCATTGGCCACCAATGTAAGGGACATTCTTCCCATTGGCCACCAATGTAAGGGACATTCTTCCCATTGGCCGCCAATGTAAAGGACATTCTTCCCATTGGCCGCCAATGTAAAGGACATTCTTCCCATTGGCCGCCAATGTAAGGGACATTCTTCCCTTTGGCCACCAATGTAAGGGACTTTCTTCCCACTGACCACCAATGTAAGGAACATTCTTCCCATTGGCCGCCAATGTAAGGGGTATTCTTCCCACTGACTTCCATTGTAAGGAACATTCTTCCCACCGACCTCCAAATGTAATGGACATTCTTCTCACTGACCACCAATGTAAAAGGCATTCCTCCTCTCACTAAACGTATATGTAAGGGAGAGACTCTTACTGACCATAATATAAGGATGCCTTTCATCCACTCACTGCCCCTCGCTGAACACCAATTCAAGCAGTTGTTTCTCTACTGACCAGCAATAGAAGGGATGAGGTGGAGGGTAAATCGCAAGTAGCTTGGGTTTGGTGACTCTCCAAAAAAAATGGAAGACCCTCAGAAATGGGGGTCACCCAGACTTGGTGCTCTATATAAAGTTTCACCAGAAAGGGCACCAAACCATTCAAGAGCCCAACAATGATTTATTGATTCATAATGACCACAGAAAGAAGGACAGACATCCAATGGGGGCCCATAGATATCCCCCTTTCTCACGGCAGGCAATGAAATGGTTTATGGACTCAGAAGGGTTTAATTGTGTCAGATAAGACCAGAATCAATGGATCAGCAAAGACCCCATTCACTGATCCTGGTCATATCTGTAAATTTGTTTCCTGGGTTCCTCTAGGGTAGAAAGGTTGAGAAAGGCTGTAGAATGTGAAATGGTCTTCAAAAAGTGGTTCTACGGCAATGCCCAACATTAGTGACAAAGCTCATAGCAAAACAGAAAAGAGTAGGATGGAATGTAGACAAACCAAACAACAACAATGTAACCAAGACAAAGAAATCAAGAGAAGCTGTATACTATAGCGTATATAATGTCTGAGGTTAACCCTTACTGGTAAATGAATAGGGAGTATGGGAGTTGGCATAGCTGTGACTTGTTATTAAGTTCTCCGCAGACCAAACAGATTTGAGAACCCCTGAGACCTGAATGGGGAACGTTCTCTATATTCTACAGCCATAGGAAAAACGCTGAGCTATCCAGCAGAGAATAACATTATTCACCAATCACTTCTCCAGATCTAGAACTTTCAGATCTATTTCAGGTACTAAACTGGAAAAATAAGTTCTGTAAATTCTGTAAACTTTGTATAAAATGTTCATTTGAGGAGCTGTTGATTGTAAAGATTTCCGGGAGGCTTTTCCCTCTGCAGAGACACAGCGTGGCATCCTGACTGGGGTATCAATAGGGCAGTAAGAGTTTGCAGAAAGCCAGACAGCTACAAAGTATCTCAGTAGATGGTAGAGAGATTTGCAATATTCTGTGTTTGAAGAATTCATTTTCATCTCCACTCATCAGAATAGAAATGTGGGAGTTTCCATTACTGACTTGTATTGAACAACTGCAGTTCCCAGGGCTGTTATTCTTATCCATCCTTCACTGCTATGCAAGTCACAGACCTGGAACAAGCATGTATCTAGTGAAATCTGGGGTCTGTCTTGCATACTACTTCCAATAGGTTCCATTCGCAGGTGTGGTGAACTGCAAATTATTGGATTCCGCCAAATATCCAAGGGTAGATTTATCTGTAGAGATTCATATAATTAATGAAAAGGATTGGCTGGATTCCTGATTAGCACATCTCACTGCACATATCTAGGTATACCATTCATTTTCAGTTCACAGCTTTGCCCAATGGGTTCATCACTAGTGCTAACCAAGTAGTGAAGTAATGTTTGAGGATTGACAGCCCCAGATCCTCAGTCAGAACTGGTTGGTAATATTTCTATCTTGACAGGTTCCCGTTAACAAATAACCCTTTGTTTCCTTTAAAAAACGTAGGTCCGCATTAAGCAGACTTTGAGTGAGGATCTTCTGAGCCCATCAAGGATATTCTTAGCCCAGCGAGGACTTTCTTAGCCCAGCAA
This sequence comes from Lithobates sylvaticus, assembly GCA_028564925.1. Taxonomy (NCBI): domain Eukaryota; kingdom Metazoa; phylum Chordata; class Amphibia; order Anura; family Ranidae; genus Lithobates; species Lithobates sylvaticus. The sequence continues at coordinate 5,023,899 of CM053031.1, read as the reverse complement.
AAATCGAGTCCATTGGGATCCTTGTGAGTCCATTGGGATCCTTGTGAGTCCATTGGGATCCTTGTGAGTCCATTGGGATCCTTGTGAGTCCATTGGGATCCTTGTGAGTCCATTGGGATCCTTGTGAGTCCATTGGGATCCTTGTGAGTCCATTGGGATCCTTGTGAGTCCATTGGGATCCTTGTGAGTCCATTGGGATCCTTGTGAGTCCATTGGGATCCTTGTGAGTCCACTGGGATCCTTGTGAGTCCATTGGGATCCCTGTGAGTCCATTGGGATCCCAATTCCTCGTGAGTCCATTGGGGTTCCTCGTGAGTCCATTGGGGTTCCTCGTGAGTCCATTGGGGTTCCTCGTGAGTCCTTTGGGGTTCCTCGTGAACCCACGGAGGACCTTCTGTGCCCATCGAGAACTTTGTGAGTCCAGCAATGCCGTTAATGTGCTTCATCTGCTTGAAGCTAGCGCAGTGTTTTCAGCAACCAGAGTTTCTGATCGGTTGATAAATGTTGAAATGTCTGGGACTAGTCTGGTCTGTATTTCATCATTCTCTGAGTTAGGCTGGGTTCACACCTATGTGAATTGAAAAAGAGTTTCTCCGCATCCAATTCGCATAGCAGGAGAATGTGACCGGCTCTCTATGGAGCCGCTTCACATATCTCCAGGGTGGGCTGCGGAGCGCACTGCACAGAAACGCTGTGCGTCTTTGGCTCCGTTTCAGGGCCGAATTCAGGCATAGATTCGGCCCTGACTCGTCCCTAAAAAACGGAGAACAGGGACGCACATCGTTCCTGTGTGATCAGGTGTTTAGGTGTGACCCAAGCCTAAACCTGATACAAACCCCACCCAATGGCTTCAGCTGTGAATGCTGCACTTGCTGCATTGCTGAGCTCAGAAGCTGCTCAATTGATTACAGAGCAGCCTGAGGGTGGTATGTTGGGTTATTGAAATTCTGGCCTGCCCATGTCTCTGACCTCCAACCTTAACTGGAGACTTAACTGGACTCTTACCTGAGCTTATACCACCCTAATCCTGAAAGTGAACCTTATCCCTGACCCAATTATTAACCCTTAACTTCAAGCTAACCTTGGAAACCATTCATCCTAAAACTTGATAGATCAGCTAAGCCTTAACATTTTATCCCCTGACCTTTACCTTAATTAACCGTACTTATCTTGTCTAGTAGTGCAGCCATCAACACAAAAAAAACCTTCTTGTGTGCAGAAACCTGCCAACACCCAAACTCTGGGATTCTGTCTAATGCTGACTTACTTTTTTTAAAGAAGCAAGTGGTTATCCTTTAAGGAAATTCTCCACCCAGAAGTGGGTTTGTAGTCCTATTAAGGTGGAAGTGGTCTCATTGAAAATTGCAGTGTTTTTGAAACGAGAGCCCACAAAGGCTGGGTTACTATCTGTGTAAAGACGGGAAATGGGCTCAATATGGTAACATTCAGAAAGAAGCAATGGTTTATACAGAGGCCGCCAATAGTGATTTCTTTCTGAGCATGCTATTTGCCGGGCTTTCTCTAATTTCCATGGTTTCTGGGCCATTGACCTTAAACTAGCATGCATCAAGTAAAATCAGAGTGAATTCAGAAATTTTCATCCTGCATCCTTGCTCCAGGTCAGCAATTACCAGATTATTAGAGCTGGTGGATCAGCATCTATATGGGGTATGAGGTGGTGTTTGTAGGATGGGATTGGAGTATTTTTGTTGGTTCTGTGGTGAAGAGGAAAAGCCACATGGGTGGAATCTATCCTGCTACTCTACTATACAGGTGGCCTATGGATGTAATGGGAACCACACCTGTGTAGCTTTGGTTTGGTGGGTGAGGAGAACCGCAAAGTGTAGTCAGAAGGCTTTTAAATGTGCAGAAACTTTTTTCATAAAAATAACAGTATGGCCAACAGAATTTTGCGGCACTCACTTCTTCAGGACTGGAGCTTAGGACTGTGCTCCAAACCATGGCTGCTACCTAAGAGCATGCCCCAAAAGATCCAGGGGACCAAAAGGAGGTGCCCGAACCCCCCCAAAATCCCAAAATGTGTCAGCCCTACTTGCTTTTCCTTTACTTCTAGTTCTGTTTATGAGTTTATTGGTCCCCTGGATTTTTTGGGGGGCTTGCAGACAGTCTGCGCTCTGTTCTGTGGCTGCCTATAGAAGCCAGCTTGACCTTTTGGCCACATATTTGTGCAAAGACTGCTCCAGTTACCAACTGGATCCCAACTAGCATCATTTTCTAGGGCCCTGAAGAAGTAGGCACTCCAAAAACCCTCTGGAATGTGTTGGCTGAACCTATAATTGTTTTGATAAAAAAAAAAAACAATTAGGTGTTTCACATTTAAAAGCTTTCTTTGTGGCACTCCTCCCCCACCAAGTAGTGGACAAAGGACATTCAGGCAGCCAGCATTATCAGAAGGTGAGGTCAACAATGGCAAACTCCATATTTTTGTCAATACGGGTTCCCTTTGAATATATATCTTCTATAAATATATTTTATAAATATTCTGGTTCATGTCAAAGCTAGAGAAATTTCCCTTGTCTCAGGTGAAGAGATCCTGAATACTGGTATTATGGGAATAACATTTGTCAAATGTCTTCAGTGCTATTAATACTGCGATGGCAAGGGTTTAGCAAATGAAAGGCTTAGTAACTTGTGGTTTTTCAGCTACTGTGGAACTACAAGTCCCAGAGGGTCAAGAGGCATGCAGGGATCCATAGTTCTTCATCTGCTGCAGGGCCACTTTGCATTTAAGCTGGGATGTAATGCTGAAGACCCTCAAAAGATCAGAGAATCTCCAGTATAACATTCTCTGGCAGCATCTGGTACCATAATGTTGGCAGTTCTAATAGTGTCCTATAGCACACAGCATTCAATCACATTGGATCTTTGTTGCATACTTATGTGGGTTATAGGATTTTCAAGCTACCCCCCTCAAACTGTAAATTGGGAACAATCCACAGGGTGCTGCAATGGGTGCGGACGACATCCCTGATTTGTATATTGTATGTTACTTGGGTGAATTTATCTACTGTATGTCATTAAACTCATGTATGGTCCACTTTGGATGGTTTAAAGCATTCGGTTTGGTGTTCATAACTGCTAACACTGCATGATGTGTGGCTGAAATGTTTTCAGATGTTCTTTATTAGGATCCTGCCCTGTGTGGATTCCGGCCTAGCTGCCCCTCTCATTTCAGTTCTGCCATTTGATTGGTGCATTTTTTGGTACAACAGGAAGTCATGTTCTTGGCACACTCTCCGCATGAGGAAACGGGATGGCAAGGAGCCGAACGGCCAGTGTAAAAGCGTGGAGGGTCTGGGCAGCAAGGTGAAAGTGAGTAAGGCGCTAGATCACTACACGGCGCTCGTACTGCAAGGATGCAGGTGTTATCGCATTTCTTTTTTTTTTTTTTTTCCCTCTTATTTCATTTCTGCAGGAGTTTGCATGGCGCTCATCTGGCACTATTGTTTAATTTGATATTTTGCATCCGGTACGAGCAGCCACCTCCACTCTGCATGCCGATCAGCCTGTCCGCTGACATCCTGGGATTAACATTGAGATCTATAGATGACTCTTAGCCAAAATGTTTAAAACTTAATACATGATGGTCCCTTCATATTTATCTCCCAGTAATTAAATATGTAAATCTAATATAAATGTCTGAGAAAAGTCACGTCTTAATATATAGAAATCAACACGAATACCACTGATGGCCTTCCAGCCAACAGTTAGTTGCCAGGCCCAATTCAAAGTTATAGATGTCATGTTTTGTGACGCAAGTGATAAAAATAAAGATTTTTTGCACCTTAAACGTCCAATGGAAGTTCTCAGATTCCCAAAACATGTACTGCACCTGGAGCGGCGACTCTATGGGGAGGTTGAAGAGGCAAGTCTGCCCCTTGCCGTACCTTGTATGTGGTTTGGGTGTTCGAGAGTGGCAGCTTTTCTTTTGAAGCTTCTTACAAAACTGTGCTAAGCATTATATATATTTTTTTTTTAACAAATTCAGTCTTTAAAGGGCATCTAAACCCGAGAATCCCACAACTCATCAGTCTGGATGTGGTGGTTGTGTTACTTTCCTTTTTTCAGGCTTTTTCTCACCTGGGGATCCTGCCAGTAACACACAGCATGTTCTATGGTGATAAACCCTCAGTCAATAAACTGTATCTATGGAGGAGCATCTTTGTCACCCTTGGAGATGACTACAAAACACCTCGCACCTCCTCACCTCCATCTACAGAGGGGAGTTCTCTAGTAGTTCCCATGCTATAGCTGGGAAGGCTGATAACATTGTTTGAAATTTAAAGCAGGAATTCAGCAACTCTCTGGCTTAAGCCTGTCCATAGATTGTTCGAATCTCAGTAGGTTCCGCAGGGCCCGGCCGAGATTCGAACCATCTATGGACAGGCTTATTATACCCAATTCAATCCATCGAGGAATCATTGTGTTCCCCGACAGGGACGGCTCCCTCCGCCCCCCCCCCCTCAAGGAGAACATAATAGTTCCACGGGAGGAATTTCCCCATCAACACTGACTATGTTGATGGAGAAATTGAGGGACTTCACCAGTGGTGGAAGGAAAAAAAATCAGTTCATCCCTGGGCCGGTCTTCCTATGGGTAAAGTCAAACAAGGTGCATAGCATTCCATGGACTTCTCTCTTGTATTTACAACTGACAGTTTTTCTGAGTGCAGGGAGTACAGCTATTGCTATACTCCCAGCGCTCTGACAGGTGAGCCTCTGCTTTCTCACACGGCAGTCGCTCTGCCTGCCCCTCTTCTGCACTGTCCATTTACAGAAGGCTTTGTATTTTGCAAATGGGTTCACATAATACAAAGTGCTCCATGATTTGGGCAGGAGGAGAGGAGGGGAGCTCCAAGTGGCTACACATGACTGCAGCTGCAGAAGCTCTCGGCGTCCAAGCACCAGAAGTTTTATTTAGCGCAGGGAGTACAGCTATTGCTATACTCCTAGCGCTCTGAAATATGAAGTGCTCCTTTCTCACACAGCAGCCGCTCTGCCCGCCCCTCCCCTCTGCTGTCCATTTACAGAAGACTTTGTATTTTCTGAACTGGTTCACATAATGCCAAGTACTCTGTGATTGGACAGGATGAGAGGAGTGGCTGCACAAGACTTTGCCGCTACTAGAGCTGAGACTTGCTGCTGTCAGCGTTTGACCACCAGAAGTTTCACTGAGCGCTGGGAGTACAGCTATTGCTATACTCCTAGCGCTCTGAAATATGAAGTGTTTTTTTCTCACACAGCAGCCGCTCTGCCCGCCCCCCCCCCCCCCCTCTGCTGTCTATTCACAGAAGACTTTGTATTTTGTGAACTGGTTCACATAATGCCAATTACTGTGTAATTGGACAGGAGGAGAGGTGGGAAACTCGGAGTGGCTACACAAGAGTTTGCCGCTACAGGAGCTGAGACTTGCTGCTGTCAGCGTAAGACCACCAGAAGTTTCACTGAGCGCTGGGAGTACAGCTATTGCTTTACTCCCGGCGCTCTGACATGTAAAACTCTGCGTTCTTACACAGCAGCCTTTCTGCCCACACCTCCCCTCTGCTGTCCATTCACAGAAGGCTTTGTATTTTGTGAATAAGTTCCCATAATACCAAGTACTTTGTGATTGGGCAAGAGGAGAGGAGGGGGCGGGCAGAGGGGCTACACATGACTGCAGCTATGGGATGCAGGAGTGTCAGCACCAGAGTGCCAGAACTAGCGATAGTAAAAATGTGAATTTAAAATGAAAGCGATAAATCCATGAGGTGGCATGCACCTCGTTGCACTTAACCCATAGTAATCTGGCACATTTCAGCTTTCCATTCAGTGTAAAGGAAGTGCTAAGGATACTGGATTTCTGGCAGGATCAACGGGTATTTTGCAGAAAATGGCCATTAAAAGGAAAACGAATGCAGCCACCTCATCTAAGGCCTGGGCAGCTGTATACATAACAATGTTGTTTCTTGGGTTTAGAGATCCTTTAAGTTCTCCATCAGGGGAAAGGTAAGATGCAATGGGTTCTCTCCCGGTGTTGGGTGTAGATTACCCTACATACCTGGTCTTCATGTCTGCATCACTTGTCATTCTCTGTCCCGTCCATGTCACTGTGCCGCAGATTATCACCGGTCCCACCCCTGACCTGGGCCTCCATATTCCTCCATGTGTATGTCCTCCACTAACTGCCGCCTGTTGAAGTGAAGAGCTTGTTTGTCGTTTTGGATTTTGTTCCCCGACTCCAAACGTTCCATTAACTGTCCTGCGCATGTGCGTGTCTGTGTGCTGTGTGCATGGGATGCGGCTCCACCTGTTACTGCTTGTTCCCGCCAGAGTCCTGTCCATTCCATACTTCCACCTCTGCAGCATTCAGCTGTGCATGCAAAGCATCGTGTTTGTTCCAGCAAATCCCGACTCTCCTCATCCTGGAATAAAAAATAGAATATGGCCGACAACGCGTTTCTCTCCTTCCCTGCAGAAAGTGACTCCACAAACCCGGGGCCTTATAATGCCATTCATTTTCATTGGTCTATCCCATCTACTCCTATAGTAAAGGTCCGCCTCTAAACCACCAGTGTACATTGTCCCATTTTACCATCTGGCCAATGAGATCTAACCAGACCTGATGAGATATACAGTATCCCATAAAAGTAAGTACACCCCCCCACATTTTTGTAAATCTTTTCATGTGACAACACTGAAGAAATGACACTTGTCTACAATGTAAAGTAGTGAGTGTACAGCTTGTATAACAGTGTAAATTTGCCGTCCCCTCAAAATACCTCAACACACAGCCATTAATGTCTAAACCGCTGGCAGCAAAAGTCAGTACACCCCTAAGTGAAAATGTCTAAATTGGACCCAATTAGCCTTTTTTCCTCCCCGGTGTCATGTGACTCGTTAGTGTTACAAGGTCTCAGGTGTGAATGGGGAGCAGGTGTGTTAAATTTGATGTTATCGCTCTCACTCACTCATACTGGTCACTGGAAGTACAACATGGCACCTCATGGCAAAGAACTCTCTGAGGATCTGAAAAAAAGAATTGTTGCTCTACATCAGGGGTCTCAAACTGGTGGCCCTCCAGCTGTTGCAGAACTACAATTCCCATGAGGCATTGCAAGGCTGACAGTTACAGGCATGACAGAGGCATGATGGGACTTGTAGTTCCGCAACATCTGGAGGGCCACTAGTTTGAGACCCCTGCTCTACATAAAGATGGCTTAGGCCAGGTATAGGCAATTAGCGGACCTCCAGCTGTTGCAAAACTACAAGTCCCATCGTGCCTCTGGCTTTGGGTGTCATGCTTGTGGCTGTCAGAATCTTGCTATGCCTCATGGGACTTTCTTAGTAGTTTCTTAGAACGTAGTTCTGCAACAGCTGGAGGTCCGCTAATTACATATCCCTGGCCTAGGCTATAAGAAAATTGCCAAGACCCTGAAACTGATCTGCAGCACGGTGGCCAAGACCATCCAGCGGTATAACAGGACAGGTTCCCCTCAGAACAGGCCTCGCCATGGTCCACCAATGAAGTTGAGGTCACGTGCTCAGCGTCATATCCAGAGGTTGTCTTTGGGAAATAGACGTATGAGTGCTGCCAGCATTGCTGCAGAGGTTGTAGGGGTGGGGGGGTCAGCCTGTCAGTGCTCAGACCATACACCGCACACTGCATCAAATTGGTCTGCATGGCTGTCATCCCAGAAGGAAGCCTCTTCTAAAGATGATGCACAAGAAAGACCACAAACAGTTTGCTGAAGACAAGCAGACTAAGGACATGGATTACTGGAACCATGTCCTGTGGTCTGATGAGACCAAGATAAAGGTATTTGGTGTCAGATGGTGTCAGGCGTGTGTGGGGGCAACCAGGTGAGGAGGACAAAGACAAGTGTGTCTTGTCTACAGTCAGGCATGGTGGTGGGAGTGTCATGGTGGTGGGAGTGTCATGGTGGTGGGAGTGTCATGGTGGTGGGAGTGTCATGGTGGTGGGAGTGTCATGGTCTGGTGCTGCATGAGTGCTGCCGGCACTGGGGGGCTACAGATCATTGAGGGAACCATGAATGCCAACATGTACTGTGACATACTGAAGCAGAGCATGATCCCCTCCCTTCAGAGACTGGGCCGCAGGGCAGTATTCCAACATGATAACCACCACTGCCTTGCTAAAGAAGCTGAGGGTAAAGGTGATGGACTGGCCAAGCATGTCTCCAGACCTAAACCCTATGGAGCATCTGTGGGGCATCCTCAAACGGAAGGTGGAGGAGCGCAAGGTCTCTAACATTCACCAGCTCCGTGATGTCATCATGGGGGAGGGGAAGAGGACTCCAGTGACAACCTGTGAAGCTCTGGTGACCTCCATGCCCAAGAGGGTTAAGGCAGTGCTGGAAAATAATGGCGGCCACACAAAATATTGACACTTTGGGCCCAATTTGGAGATTTTCACTTAGGGGTGTACTGACTTTTGTTGCCAGTGGTTTAGACATTAATGGCTGTGTGTTGAGTTATTTTGAGGGGACGGCAAATTTACACTGTTATACAAGCTGTACACTCACTACTTTACATTGTAGACAAGTGTCATTTCTTCAGTGTTGTCACATGAAAAGATAGAAGAAACGAGCTGGAGCTTTGAGTGTTATTGCTTAGAATAGATTATGCTGCAGACCATGGAACTCAGTGCAGAAATAGTGGGCACAGCGGATGTACAGACCCGGGAACTCAGCACAGGGGTGGTGGGAACCCCTCATAATGGGCACAGCGGGTGTACAGACCCGGGAACTCAGCACAGGGGTGGTGGGAACCCCTCACAATGGGCACAGCGGGTGTACAGACCCGGGAACTCAGCACAGGGATGGTGGGAACTCCTCATAATGGGCACAGCGGGTGTACAGACCCGGGAACTCAGCACAGGGATGGTGGGAACCCCTCATAATGGGCACAGCGGGTGTACAGACCCGGGAACTCAGCACAGGGATGGTGGGAACCCCTCACAATGGGCACAGCGGGTGTACAGACCCGGGAACTCAGCACAGGGATGGTGGGAACCCCTCATAATGGGCACAGCGGGTGTACAGACCCGGGAACTCAGCACAGGGATGGTGGGAACCCCTCATAATGGGCACAGCGGGTGTACAGACCCAGGAACTCAGCACATGTATGGTGGGAACCCCTCATAATGGGCACAGCGGGTGTACAGACTCAGAGATTCAATGCAGGGGTAATGTAAACTCCTCATAGTAGACACAGAAGGGGTGCAGACCTGAAACTTCAAGGGACGTCTAGTCCTGCTTAGTTCCCTAATAATGGGCTCAAATAAGCAGAACCCCTGACCCAGAAGCAAATCCAGGCAATATTTTCCATCCATTCATCCACAATTCCTACCATGTCATACTTTCAACCTAACTAAATTCTCACCCCAAAATAATGTCTGTTTTCTTGGCCTGGATGTCCGATGTGTCTGGGGCCGCCCTGAAATCTTGGTTTCTAAGCTCTACAAAATCTTTTCACAGTCATAAAATAATTTTCTAGCTAATATATATATCAGGGCGATGAGTCTTCCACTGCAGGAGAGAGAGTCAAAGCTGAGACTTCAGCCAAGGTCATCGGCCCATCAATGGCTCTTCTCTGACCTGCCAAATTCCCAGCCAGACTTGGAAAGGTAAGTAGAAAAAGGAGCGTCATGGTGTCCAATAAGATACCAGTTGGCATGTCAGAAGACATTTATTGACAATAGCAATAATTACATTGAGCCAACACGTTTCAGGGGAACAGGGACTCCACCCTTCTTCAGGGCGGGTTCTGCATGATAATAGAAAATGAAGATTTTCCAAACAGGTGTGTCAATGGCAAACAATCAGAGGCATGACTGTCAGAGTGTTGACTGTGTTTGCAGAGGCAGCAACAGCCCTGAAGAAGGGGGCATCCCTGTTCCCCCGAAACACGTTGGCTAAATGTACTTATTGCTTTTCTCAATAAATGTGTTTTGATATACCATCCAACTTGCATCTACAGCGGGAGCTCCTTTTTCTACTTGCCTTTCCAAGTCTACATACGGAAACGACCATAAGGCTGTACCCAAAGAAAGCAGCCCACGTCCCAAGAGAGCTCACCACCACCACCACCACTACCACCACCACCACCACCGTCCTTAAATTGGGCTTAAACCACAGGAAAGGATCACTTCCTACTCACCCAAGTTAATGCCCACCTACGACCAGTGACCGATCGAGTCAGCCCCGCAGGGTCTCCACCCCCAACAAATTCCCAGCCAGGGAATGGCGTGGACTCCAATATATTTCATATTAAATTGTGAGACATATGACTTTGCAGAACATTCAAAGGGTATTTGTGAAACATTTTTTTTTATTGTTAAATTTTAAAACTGATTATTTTCCAACAATTTTGGAATTGGTAGAACTTGGAGGTCTATGTGTAAGAAAAATGTCCCTGGGGATGTCCTAAGCCAACAATGACTGCAGTGTTTGTAATAAGATCTCCTGTAATCCTCAGCGTCATCTAGTGGCCATAGTGTGTAATTGTGTTGTCACCCCCTATACATTGTAAAGCGCTGCGTATACTGTTGGCGCTATATAAATCATGTATGATAATAATAATAATATTTTTCTGAAATACCTCAGTAAAAAAGATACTACAGTATGACCACTAGATGGAGATAATTCTATTATGAACAATAGTGATCACTCGGATGTGGCCCTCTGTTTGCCTTTATCTGGTCTCTGGGGGACTATGCCTTCCACTGATACAAGGCACTATTCCCCCAAATGACAACAATGATGGGGCACTATTCCCCCAAATGACAACAATGATGGGGCACTATTCCTCCCACTGATACCAATGATGGGCCACTATTCCTCCCACTGATACCAATGATGGGACACTATTCCTCCCACTGACACCAATGATGGGGCACTATTCCTCCCACTGTCACCACTATGGGACACTATTCCTCCCACTGATACCAATGATGGGGCACTATTCCTCCCACTGACACCAATGATGGGGCACTATTCCTCCCACTGTCACCACTATGGGACACTATTCCTCCCACTGATACCAATGATGGGGCACTATTCCTCCCACTGACACCAATGATGGGACACTATTCCTCCCACTGATACCAATGATGGGACACTATTCCTCCCACTGACACCAATGATGGGGCACTATTCCTCCCACTGTCACCACTATGGGACACTATTCCTCCCACTGATACCAATGATGGGGCACTATTCCTCCCACTGACACCAATGATGGGACACTATTCCTCCCACTGATACCAATGATGGGACACTATTCCTCCCACTGACACCAATGATGGGACACTATTCCTCCCACTGACACCAATGATGGGACACTATTTCTCCCACTGACACCAATGATGGGACACTATTCCTCCCACTCTCACCAATGATGGGGCACTATTCCCCTCCACTGACCCCAATGATGGGGCACTATTCCCCCCACTGACCCCAATGATGGGGCACTATTCCTCCCACTGACCCCAATGATGGGACACTATTCCTCCCACTGTCACCAATGATGGGACACTATTCCTCCTACTGATACCAATGATGGGACACTATTCCTCCCACTGATACCAATGATGGGGCACTATTCCTCCCACTGATACCAATGATGGGGCACTATTCCTCCCACTGACACCAATGATGGGGCACTAGTCCTCCCACTGTCATTAATGATGGGACACTATTCCTCCCACTGATACCAATGACGGGACACTATTCCTCCCACTGATACCAATGACGGGACACTATTCCTCCCACTGATACCAATGATGGGGCACTATTCCTCCCACTGATACCAATGATGGGGCACTATTCCTCCCACTGATACCAATGATGGGGCACTATTCCTTCCACTGACACCAATGATTGGACACTATTCCTCCCACTGACACCAATGATGGGACACTATTCCTCCCACTGACACCAATGATGGGACACTATTCCTCCCACTGACACCAATGATGGGACACTATTCCTCCCACTGACACCAATGATGGGACACTATTCCTCCCACTGACACCAATGATGGGACACTATTCCCTCCACTGACACCAATGATGGGGCACTATTCCTCCCACTGACACCAATGATGGGACACTATTCTTCCCACTGACCCCAATGATGGGACACTATTCATCCCACTGACACCAATGACGGGACACTATTCCTCCCACTGACCCCAATGATGGGACACTATTTCTTCCACTGACACCAATGATGGGACACTATTCCTTCCACTGACACCAATGATGGGACACTATTCCTTCCACTGACACCAATGATGGGGCACTATTCCTCCCACTGACACCAATGATGGGATACTATTCCTCCCACTGACACCAATGATGGGGCACTATTCCTCCCACTGACACCAATGATGGGGCACTATTCCTCCCACTGACACCAATGATGGGACACTGTTCCTCCCACTGACACCAAGCCTATGGCATTGTTTACTCCCACTGGCCACAGTCCGGCCCCCCAAAATATTTGAGAAGTTTGAGGGGCAGTAAACTGGCTCTTTGTTTCTGAAAGTCCCTGGATCAGGACATCCAGATGGTATTTTTTTTTTATACAGAGACCCCAAAGTGTCGTCATGTGTACAGAATTGTCTTTTTTTGGGGTGATATTTACTAAAGTGTTGGGTTTCAGAAGAATTTAAAATTATGATGGAATTTGAAAAAAAAAAAAAAAATAAAAAAACTTAAAACAGAAACAAATTTAGGCAACTAAATAAATTGGACTAGAACTGGCTTGAAACAAATTGGCGTTAAGCATTTGTCAGTCTTTGTAAATGCCGCCAGATCTGACTGCAGAGAAAATTGGTGTAAAAAAAATTTGGGAAAAATTTTTAAACAAAAAATGTCTCTTCCCTACTTTTTATAAATATCACCCTTTGCATTCAATGTGTTGAAATGTCAGTGTCCCCGTCGTGTTGTCTCTTGTTAGTGGTTTAGGGCCCCTGTGCTAAATAATAATCTGGGGTACCTTTAACCAGGGCCGTCTTAATGGCCTCATGGGCACCGGGGCAAAGTAATGCACCGGTGCCCCTACCAGGATGCCACAATTTATGCACCTACAAGAATTGAAGTATAAATAGTTGATAGAATTAAACATATATATTAATAGTACTTTCAATGAAATAGATTTTAAGCAAGTATGATGTAATCCAAGATTATCATGGGGCCCCCGCCTGCACCTGGGGCCCCTGGGCAGTACCCATGCATTAAGACAGCCCCGACCTTAACTGTCAGCTGGACAGGAGATAAAAAATCATCCCCTAATAATAATAATAATAAGATGCACATGTCAGTTATTGCATTGGATTGATACCTCCCTACACACTGCTGTGATAGGCTGATGATATTCTACATACAGTGCATCAATATTTTCCTCAAAATTCTTTAAACAATCCCCATAATGACAACGTGAAAGAAGTTTGAAATCTTTGCAAAAAAATAAATAAGGAAATAATCCCATGTACGTAAGTATCACAGGCTCCTCCCATGTACACAAGTATCGCAGGCTCCTCCCATGCACATAAGTAGCACAGTCTCCTCCCATGTACATAAGTATCAGACTCCTCCCATGTACATAAGTATCACAGGCTCCTCCCATGTACATAAGTATCACAGGCTCCTCCCATGTACATAAGTATCACAGGCTCCTCCCATGCACATAAGTTTTACAGACTGCTCCCATGTACATAAGTATCACAGACTCCTCCCATGTACATAAGTAGCACAGACTCCTCCCATGTACATAAGTATCACAGACTCCTCCCATGTACATAAGTATCAGACTGCTCCCATGTACATAAGTAGCACAGACTCCTCCCATGTACATAAGTATCACAGGCTCCTCCCATGCACATAAGTTTTACAGACTGCTCCCATGTACATAAGTATCACAGACTCCTCCCATGTACATAAGTATCACAGGCTCCTCCCATGTACATAAGTATCACAGGCTCCTCCCATGCACATAAGTTTTACAGACTGCTCCCATGTACATAAGTATCACAGACTCCTCCCATGTACATAAGTAGCACAGACTCCTCCCATGTACATAAGTATCACAGACTCCTCCCATGTACATAAGTATCAGACTGCTCCCATGTACATAAGTAGCACAGACTCCTCCCATGTACATAAGTAGCACAGACTCCTCCCATGTACATAAGTATTACAGACTCCTCCCATGTACATAAGTATCAGACTCCTCCCATGTACATAAGTATCACAGGCTCCTCCCATGCACATAAGTATCACAGGCTCCTCCCATGCACATAAGTATCACAGGCTCCTCCCATGCACATAAGTATCACAGGCTCCTCCCATGCACATAAGTATCACAGGCTCCTCCCATTTACATAAGTATCACAGGCTCCTCCCATGCACATAAGTATCACAGGCTGCTCCCGATGTACATAAGTATCACAGGCTCCTCCCATGTACATAATTATTACGGGCTCCTCCCATGTACATAAGTATCACGGGCTCCTCCCATGTACATAAGTATCACGGGCTCCTCCCATGTACATAAGTATCACAGACTCCTCCCATGTACATAATTATCACAGGCTCCTCCCATGTACATAAGTATCACAGACTCCTCCCATGACGCTCAGAATTGATCTCAGGCTCCTCCTGTTTCCACTGATCATCCTTGAGATGTTTCTACAACTTGATTGGACTCCACCTGTGGTAAATTCAGTTGATTGGACATGATTTGGAAAGGCCCACACCTGTCTATAGAAGGTCCCACAGGTAACAGTGCATGTCAGAGCACAAACCAAGCCATGAAGTCCAAGGAATTGTTTGTAGACCTCGGAGACAGGATTGTATGGAGGGGCAGATCGGGGGAAGGGTACAGAAACATTTCTGCAGCATTGAAGGTCCCAATGAGCACAGTGGTCTCCATCATCCATAAATGGAAGAAGTTTGGAACCCCCAGGACTCTTCCTAGAGCCGGCCACCCGGCCAAACTGAGCGATCGGGGGAGGAGGGCCTTAGTTATTGAGGTGACCAAGAACCTGATGGTCACTCTGAGCTCCAGCGTTTCTCTGTGGAGAGAGGAGAACCTTCCAGAAGAACAACCATCTCTGCAGCTCTCCACCAATCAGACCTGTATGGAGGAGTGGCCAGACGGAAGCCACTCCTCAGTAAAAGGCACATGACAGTCCATCTGGACTCTCGGACCATGAGAAACAATTCTCTGGTCTGATGAAACAAAGATTGAACTCTTTGGCCTGAATGGCAAGCGTCATGTCTGGAGGAAACCAGGCACCGCTCATCGCCTGACCAATACCATCCCTACAGTGAAGCATGGTGGTGGTAGCATCATGCCGTGGGGATTTTTTTTTAGCGGCAGGACCTTGGAGACTAGTCAGGATCGAGGGAAAGATGAATGCAGCAATGTACAGAGTCATCCTTGATGAAAGCCTTCTCCAGAGTGCTCTGTACCTCAGACTGGAAGGTTCATCCTCCAACAGGACAACGACCCTAAGCACACAGCCAAGGTAACAAAGGAGTGGCTACGGGACAACTCTGTGAATGTCCGTGAGTGGCCCAGCCAGAGCCCAGACTTGAACCCGATTGAACATCTCTGGAGAGATCTGAAAATAGCTGTGCACCGACACTCCCCATCCAACCTGATGGAGCGCGAGAAGTCCTACAAAGAGGAATGGGAGAAACTGCCCAAAAATAGGTGTGCCAAGCTTGTAGCATCATACTCAACAAGACTTGAGGCTGTAATTGGTGCCAAAGGAGCTTCACCAAAGTATTGAGCAAAGGCTGTGATACTTATGTACATGGGAGGAGCCTGTGATACTTATGTACATGGGAGGAGCCTGTGATACTTGTGTACATGGGAGGAGCCTGTGATACTTGTGTACATGGGAGGAGCCTGTGATACTTGTGTACATGGGAGGAGCCTGTGATACTTGTGTACATGGGAGGAGCCTGTGATACTTGTGTACATGGGAGGAGTCTGTGATACTTGTGTACATGGGAGGAGCCTGTGATACTTGTGTACATGGGAGGAGTCTGTGATACTTGTGTACATGGGAGGAGCCTGTGATACTTGTGTACATGGGAGGAGCCTGTGATACTTGTGTACATGGGAGGAGCCTGTGATACTTGTGTACATGGGAGGAGTCTGTGATACTTATGTACATGGGAGGAGTCTGTGATACTTGTGTACATGGGAGGAGCCTGTGATACTTGTGTACATGGGAGGAGCCTGTGATACATATGTACATGGGAGGAGCCTGTGATACTTGTGTACATGGGAGGAGCCTGTGATACTTGTGTACATGGGAGGAGCCTGTGATACTTGTGTACATGGGAGGAGCCTGTGATACTTGTGTACATGGGAGGAGCCTGTGATACTTGTGTACATGGGAGGAGCCTGTGATACTTGTGTACATGGGAAGAGCCTGTGATACTTATGTACATGGGAGGAGCCTGTGATACTTATGTACATGGGAGGAGCCTGTGATACTTATGTACATGGGAGGAGCCTGTGATACTTGTGTACATGGGAGGAGCCTGTGATACTTGTGTACATGGGAGGAGCCTGTGATACTTGTGTACATGGGAGGAGCCTGTGATACTTGTGTACATGGGAGGAGCCTGTGATACTTGTGTACATGGGAGGAGCCTGTGATACTTGTGTACATGGGAGGAGCCTGTGATACTTGTGTACATGGGAGGAGCCTGTCATACTTGTGTACATGGGAGGAGCCTGTCATACTTGTGTACATGGGAGGAGCCTGTGATACTTATTACATGGGAGGAGCCTGTGATACTTGTGTACATGGGAGGAGCCTGTGATACTTGTGTACATGGGAGGAGCCTGTGATACTTGTGTACATGGGAGGAGCCTGTGATACTTGTGTACATGGGAGGAGCCTGTGTTACTATTGTACATGGGAGGAGCCTGTGATACTTGTGTACATGGGAGGAGCCTGTGATACTTGTGTACATGGGAGGAGCCTGTGTTACTATTGTACATGGGAGGAGCCTGTGATACTTGTGTACATGGGAGGAGCCTGTGATACTTGTGTACATGGGAGGAGCCTGTGATACTTGTGTACATGGGAGGAGCCTGTGATACTTGTGTACATGGGAGGAGCCTGTGATACTTGTGTACATGGGAGGAACCTGTGATACTTGTGTACATGGGAGGAGCCTGTGATACTTGTGTACATGGGAGGAGCCTGTGATACTTGTGTACATGGGAGGAGCCTGTGATACTTGTGTACATGGGAGGAGCCTGTGATACTTGTGTACATGGGAGGAGTCTGTGATACTTGTGTACATGGGAGGAGCCTGTCATACTTGTGTACATGGGAGGAGCCTGTCATACTTGTGTACATGGGAGGAGCCTGTCATACTTGTGTACATGGGAGGAGCCTGTCATACTTGTGTACATGGGAGGTGCCTGTGATACTTATGTACATGGGAGGAGCCTGTGATACTTATTACATGGGAGGAGCCTGTGATACTTGTGTACATGGGAGGAGCCTGTGATACTTGTGTACATGGGAGGAGCCTGTGTTACTATTGTACATGGGAGGAGCCTGTGATACTTGTGTACATGGGAGGAGCCTGTGTTACTATTGTACATGGGAGGAGCCTGTGATACTTGTGTACATGGGAGGAGCCTGTGATACTTGTGTACATGGGAGGAGCCTGTGATACTTGTGTACATGGGATTTTTATTTTTTTATAAACTTCTCTCACGTTGTCATTATGGGGGATGTTTGTAGAATTTTGAGGAAAATAATGAATTTAATCCATTTTGGAAGAAGGCCGTAACATAACAAAATGTGGAAAAAGTGAAGCGCTTTGAATACTTTCCGGACGCACTGTATGTAAATATCATGGAATATACACGGCTATGGGGCAATATTCAGTGTGTGGTGGACAGGTGGAGCGCCCTCTCTGGTGAGTCTACACTGAATATAACTGCAAAATACTCAGATTTGGCACTTCATATATAACAAGAAATAGATAAAAAAAAATTGAAAAGCTCCAAGTGCATCTCATATTCATATTTCGAAGCTTTCAATTATTTGCAATCTACACAAATAATTATAATCAGAGTGTTCCCACCAGGAGTGAGATGACTCCGCCCCCTGAGTTACTGCACAGCGATCGACCTATCAGTGGGATCGGGGGAAAATCTTTAAACATTCTCCTTTCCTCCGGTGTCTATGAGTGCGGGGGATGTGCTGCCATTGTTAGGGGCAAAATGGGAAGTGTTACCCCCCTTATGTTGTCAGAGGCGGGCAAGGGACCAGTGAGGAGTTCCAGCATGCGCTGTCCTGGTGAAACCAGAACCGGACAGTCACTGGAGGGTCACCGAATACCCCGACCTAGACAATGCAGAATAAGACCCGCAATACCATTGTGTGCATCACATGACCGGTGAATCTTCAACGGCTTTCATTCTGCACTTCTCCCCCCTGAACCCGGCTCTCTAAAACCCCAACTCCTGCTCTCTAGAGTCACACCATCTAGAATCCTGTGCTCTAGAACATAGAACCTCTTTATAATCATGCCCTATGGAGTCACACTCTCTGGAACAGCTTCCTAATCCTGATTTCTAGGGTTCGACTCTAGAACCTCTTTATAATCCTTCTCTATAGAGTCACACGCTCTAGAACCTCTTACTAATCCTGCTTTCCGGGGTCCAACCCTTTAGAACCTAGATCTCTTTAGAATCGTGCTTTCGAGAGTCACGTTCTCTATAGAACCTCTTTCTAATCCGGATATATAGGGAGCCACTCTAGAACCTCTTTATAATCCTTATCTATAGAGTCACACGCTCTAGAACCTCTTACTAATCCTGCTTTCCGGGGTCCAACCCTTTAGAACCTAGATCTCTTTAGAATCGTGCTTTCGAGAGTCACATTCTCTATAGAACCTCTTTCTAATCCTGATATCTAGGGACCCACTCTAGAACCTCGTTATAATCCTGCCCTATAGAGTCGCACTATCAGGAACCTCTCCCTAATCCTGCTAACCAGGACCCCACCCTTTAGAACCTAGATGTCTTTAGAATCCTGCTATCTAGAGTCACAATCTCTAGAACCCTGTTCTCTATGGTCTCATTCACTAGTTTCCTGTTCTCACTTTTTAGAATCCAGCTTTCAAGAACCTACCTTTCTTTTGAATTCTGTTACCTAGGGTCCCACTCTAGAAAACTGCTCTCCAGAACCACAGATGTTTAGAACTTCATTTTTTTAGAACCTATCTCTATTTAGAACTATCTCTCTTTTACAGAATCCTATTTTCTAGAGCCACGGTCTCTAGAATTTTGTTCTCTGTGGTCTCACTTGATTCCTGCTCTCTAGAATCCCACTCAGCAACCTAGCTCTCTTCTGAATCCTGCTTTTTTGGGTCCCACTCTCTAAAATAATTCTCTCTAGAATTCCAACTGTTTAGAACTCTGTTTTCTAGAACCTAGGTCTTTTACAGAATCCTGCTCTCTAGATTCACATTCTCTAGAATTCTGCTCTCTAGGTTCTCACTCTCCAGAACCTTTCTTCAGAATCCTGCTTTCTAGAACCACTCTCTCTATCCTGCTCACTAGGGTTCCTAGAAAGCATTTCTAGAAACCAGACCGCTCTCTTCAGAATCCTGCTCTCTAGACTCCACCTCTCAAGAACCTCTTTGGAATCCTGCTCTTTAGGGTCACACTCCCTAGAACCTATCTTTCTTCAGAATCCTGCTCGCTAGGGTCTCGCTTTCTAGAACCTCTTCAGAATCCTACCTTATGGGGTCCCACTCTCTAGCACCTCTAATTCAAAAAGCTGCTCTCTGGGGTCCCGCTCTCTTGAACCACTTCAAAAAGCTGCTCTTGGGATTCTTGTTCTCTACAACCTCTTCAGAATCCTGCTTTCTAGAGCCACTCTCTCTAGAATCCTGCTCTCTAATGTTCCTAGAAAGCATTTCTAGAAACCAGACCGCTCTCTTCAGAATCCTGCTCTCTAGACTCCACCTCTCGAGAATCTTTGGAATCCTGCTCTTTAGGGTCACACTCCCTAGAACCTAGCTCTCTTCAGAATCCTGCTCTTTAGGGTCACACTCTCTAGAACCTAGCTCTCTTCAGAATCCTGCTCTTTAGGGTCACACTCTCTAGAACCTAGCTCTCTTCAGAATCCTGCTCTTTAGGGTCCCACTCTCTAGAACCTAGCTCTCTTCAGTATCCTGCTCTTTAGGGTCCCACTCTCTAGAACCTAGCTCTCTTCAGGATCCTGCTCTTTAGGGTCCCACTCTCTAGAACCTAGCTCTCTTCAGGATCCTGCTCTTTAGGGTCCCACTCTCTAGAACCTAGCTCTCTTCAGGATCCTGCTCTTTAGGGTCCCACTCTCTAGAACCTAGCTCTCTTCAGAATCCTGCTCTTTAGGGTCACACTCTCTAGAACCTAGCTCTCTTCAGAATCCTGCTCTTTAGGGTCACACTCTCTAGAACCTAGCTCTCTTCAGAATCCTGCTCTTTAGGGTCCCACTCTCTAGAACCTAGCTCTCTTCAGTATCCTGCTCTTTAGGGTCCCACTCTCTAGAACCTAGCTCTCTTCAGGATCCTGCTCTTTAGGGTCCCACTCTCTAGAACCTAGCTCTCTTCAGGATCCTGCTCTTTAGGGTCCCACTCTCTAGAACCTAGCTCTCTTCAGGATCCTGCTCTTTAGGGTCCCACTCTCTAGAACCTAGCTCTCTTCAGAATCCTGCTCTTTAGGGTCACACTCCCTAGAACCTAGATCTCTTCAGAATCCTGCTCTTTAGGGTCCCACTCTCTAGAACCTAGCTCTCTTCAGAATCCTGCTCTTTAGGGTAACACTCCCTAGAACCTAGCTCTCTTTAGGGTCCCACTCTCTAGAACCTAGCTCTCTTCAGGATCCTGCTCTTTAGGGTCCCACTCTCTAGAACCTAGCTCTCTTCAGGATCCTGCTCTTTAGGGTCCCACTCTCTAGAACCTAGCTCTCTTCAGGATCCTGCTCTTTAGGGTCCCACTCTCTAGAACCTAGCTCTCTTCAGAATCCTGCTCTTTAGGGTCACACTCCCTAGAACCTAGATCTCTTCAGAATCCTGCTCTTTAGGGTCCCACTCTCTAGAACCTAGCTCTCTTCAGAATCCTGCTCTTTAGGGTCACACTCCCTAGAACCTAGCTCTCTTTAGGGTCCCACTCTCTAGAACCTAGCTCTCTTCAGAATCCTGCTCTTTAGGGTCCCACTCTCTAGAACCTAGCTCTCTTCAGAATCCTGCTCTTTAGGGTCACACTCCCTAGAACCTAGCTCTCTTTAGGGTCCCACTCTCTAGAACCTAGCTCTCTTCAGAATCCTGCTCTTTAGGGTCCCACTCTCTAGAACCTAGCTCTCTTCAGAATCCTGCTCTTTAGGGTCACACTCCCTAGAACCTAGCTCTCCTCAGAATCCTGCTCTTTAGGGTCCCACTCTCTAGAACCTAGTTCTCTTCAGGATCCTGCTCTTTAGGGTCCCACTCTCTAGAACCTAGCTCTCTTCAGAATCCTGCTCTTTAGGGGGTCCCACTCCCTAGAACCTAGCTCTCTTCAGGATCCTGCTCTTTAGGGTCACACTCTCTAGAACCTAGCTCTCTTCAGAATCCTGCTCTTTAGGGGGTCACACTCTCTAGAACCTAGCTCTCTTCAGAATCCTGCTCTTTAGGGTCACACTCTCTAGAACCTAGCTCTCTTCAGGATCCTGCTCTTTAGGGTCCCACTCTCTAGAACCTAGCTCTCTTCAGGATCCTGCTCTTTAGGGTCACACTCTCTAGAACCTAGCTCTCTTCAGGATCCTGCTTTCTTGGAGACACCTTATCTAGAATCCTGCTCTCTAGGGCCTTACTCACTAGAATCCTTGCTCTCTATGATCCCAACTCTTTAGAACCCCGTTCTCTAGAACCTAGCTCTTTTACGGATTCCTGCTCTCTAGAGTCACTTTCTTTTGGAACCCTGTTCTCTAGAGCCCCACTCTCTTCTGATTTTTGCTCTCCGCTCCTTGGAGCCACATTTTCCAGACTGTCGGTATAGGTTCTCTGCTCCTGAGGAGACACGCCCCACTTCAATGAAAAGCCAAGAAACCCGGTGTCATCCAGAAGAGATCCTTCTGCCCCAGTCCTGGTCTGAACCGCTATCTTTTCGGGTTTGGGCTCCGACAACTGCCGTGTGTCAATACGCCCAGTGAAATATTGGCCTCTGATTGGCTCTTGAGGGGCTCTTGTAAAGTTTCTCCGGTCGGTCTGTCTTTGGATAAAGGTAAGGGTTGTGGATTGGTGGCCTCTGTGACCTTCCTGTGGGGGGGGGGGGGGTCGGAGTTCAGCAGTTCTTTCTCCCAGTAGTTGCCCCTATTTGTTCTGCCTCTCTAATCTTCTCTTCTTGGCTCTCCACCTACAGGACCACAACAGTTCCGAGGAGTCGGAATGCGATGACTTTGACCCCGGAGCCAGCATGGAGGTACGGCGATTCTCATGTGCAGCCTTTGAGTCACACTTTTCTAAAATGCTAACTGACTGGCTGTCATGGGGAGCAAATGGCTTTGTTACTTCTGCTGGATCCAGAATGCGACCATAAAAGTCTGTTCCAGGTCAGTGTTTCAAGTTGCAGTGAAGCCACTGGATCAGCATGACAGCCAGGCAATGAGCATTTTCAGAAGGAAAGGTTAACGTATGTTTTTCTCTCAGCACAGGTCTCCTGCTCAGATATATCTGGTGCCACTTCATCATATAAGTTTCCCGATTTGTATCTAGATCAGTGGTCTCCAAATCGTGGCCCTTTGCTTGCCTTTATCTGGCCCTTGAAACATTATTACTGACACAAACAATGGGACACTATTCCTTCCACTGACACCAAGAATGGGGCACTATTTCTTCCACTGACACCAATGATGGGGCACTATTCCTTCCACTGACACCAATGATGGGGCACTATTCCTCCCACTGACACCAATGATGGGGCACTATTCCTCCCACTGACACCAATGATGGGACGCTATTCCTCCCACTGACACCAAGGATGGGACACTATTCCTCCCACTGACACCAATGATGGGACACTATTCCTCCCACTGACACCAATGATGGGGCACTATTCCTCCCACTGACACCAATGATGGGGCACTATTCCTCCCACTGACACCAAGGATGGGACACTATTCCTCCCACTGACACAATGATGGGGCACTATTCCTTCCACTGACACCAATGATGAGGCACTATTCCTCCCACTGACACCAATGATGGGACACTATTCCTCCCACTGACACCAATGATGGGACACTATTCCTCCCACTGATACCAATGATGGGGCACTATTCCTCCCACTGACACCAATGATGGGGCACTATTCCTCCCACTGACACCAATGATGGGACACTATTCCTCCCACTGATACCAATGATGGGACATTATTCCTCCCACTGATACCAATGATGGGGCACTATTCCTCCCACTGATACCAATGATGGGGCACTATTCCTTCCACTGACACCAATTTCTCCCCCTAATACCGAAGATCATGCATTGTTTACTCCCACAGGGCATTGTCCGGCCCCCCTAAACTCTGATGGACAGTAAACTGGCCCTTTCCTTAGAAAGTTTGGAGATCCCCGATCTAGATGAATGGATTCTGGGGACCCCACCCTCTATCATCCTTAGTTGGTACAACTTCTAGGGGTCTATTTATAAGACATTCCTTGTACAAATGTCAAAAGTATTCATGCGAGCTGAATGAAATGTCCTCGTATTGTTTCTAATAGGTTAATTCCTCCATCATCAGTTCCATCTAGTGGCCAAAATGTGGTATAGTTTTCTGAAATACCTCAGTGACAAAATATTCCTCATTTCTGCCATTAGATGGCGATGATGATACAGAAACGAATCTATTGGAAAAAAAAAAGAAAAAATTTTGTTCAACTTACAAGAATGTTCCTGACATTCATCCAACGAATGTTCTATAAACAGACCTCATAAAATCTTTGTTTTGAGGGAAAAAAGTATTTATTTGATCCGCTGATCGTTTTGTACATTTCCCCCACTGACAAACGATCGGTCTATAATTTTATTGGTCGGTTTATTATAACAGTGAGAGAGACAGAAAAACAACAAAAATATCCAGAAAAACGCATTTCAAAAAAGTTATAAATTGATTTGCATTTTAATGAGTGAAATAAGTATGTGAACCCTTCACAAAACACGACTTAGTAGTTGGTGGAGAATCCCTTGTTGGCGATCACAGAGGTCAGACGTTTCTTGGAGTTGGCCTCCAGGTTCGCACACATCTCAGGAGGGATTTTGTCCTCTTTGCAGATCCTCTCCAAGTCATGAAGGTTTCCAGGCTGACGTTTGGTAACTCGAACCTTCAGCTCCCTCCACATATGTTCTATAGGATTAAGGTCTGGAGACTGGTTAGGCCACTCCAGGACCTTAATGTGCTTCTTCTTGAGCCACTCCTTTGTTGCCTTGGCCGTGTATTTTGGGTCATTGTCATGCTGGAAGACCCATCCATGACCCATCTTCAGTGTTCTGGCTGTGGGAAGAAGGTTCTCACCCAAGATATGATGGTACATGGCCCCGTCCATCGTCCCTTTGATGCAGTGAAGTTGTCCTGAAAAACACCCCCAAAGCATAACGTTTCCACCTCCATGTATGACGGTGGGGGATGGTGTTCTTGGGGGTCATAGGTCCTCCATGTATGACGGTGGGGGATGGTGTCCTTGGGGTCATAGATCCTCCATGTATGACGATGGGGGATGGTGTTCTTGGGGTCATAGGTCCTCCATGTATGACGGTGGGGGATGGTGTTCTTGTGGTCATAGGACCTCCATGTATGACGGTGGGGGATGGTGTTCTTGGGGTCATAGGACCTCCATGTATGTCGGTGGGGGATGGTGTTCTTGGGGTCATAGGATCTCCATGTATGACGGTGGGGGATGGTGTTCTTGGGGTCATAGGACCTCCATGTATGACGGTGGGGATGGTGTTCTTGGGGTCATAGGACCTCCATGTATGACGGTGGGGGATGGTGTTCTTGGGGTCATAGGACCTCCATGTATGATGGTGGGGGATGGTGTTCTTGGGGTCATAGGACCTCCATGTATGACGGTGGGGGATGGTGTTCTTGGGGTCATAGGACCTTCATGTATGATGGTGGAGGATGGTGTTCTTGGGGGTCATAGGTCCTCCATGTATGACGGTGGAGGATGGTGTTCTTGGGGGTCATAGGACGTCCATGTATGACGGTGGGGGATGGTGTTCTTGGGGGTCATAGGACCTCCATGTATGACGGTGGGGGATGGTGTTCTTGGGGGTCATAGGACGTCCATGTATGACGGTGGGGGATGGTGTTCTTGGGGGTCATAGGACCTCCATGTATGACGGTGGGGGATGGTGTTCTTGGGGTCATAGGTCCTCCATGTATGACGGTGGAGGATGGTGTTCTTGGGGGTCATAGGACCTTTATGTATGACGGTGGGGGGTGGTGTTCTTGGAGTTATAGGACCTCCATGTATGACGGTGGGGGATGGTGTTCTTGGGGTCATAGGACCTCCATGTATGACGGTGGGGGATGGTGTTCTTGGGGTCATAGGACCTCCATGTATGACGGTGGGGGATGGTGTTCTTGGGGTCATAGGTCCTCCATGTATGACAGTGGGGATGGTGTTCTTGGGGTCATAGGACCTCCATGTATGACGGTGGGGGATGGTGTTCATGGGGTCATAGGACCTTCATGTATGACGGTGGGGGGTGGTGTTCTTGGAGTTATAGGACCTCCATGTATGACGGTGGGGGATGGTGTTCTTGGGGTCATAGGTCCTCCATGTATGACGGTGGGGATGGTGTTCTTGGGGTCATAGGACGTCCATGTATGACGGTGGGGGGTGGTGTTCTTGGAGTTATAGGACCTCCATGTATGACGGTGGGGGATGGTGTTCTTGGGGTCATAGGACCTCCATGTATGACGGTGGGGGATGGTGTTCTTGGGGTCATAGGACCTCCATGTATGACGGTGGGGGATGGTGTTCTTGGGGTCATAGGACCTCCATGTATGACGGTGGGGGATGGTGTTCTTGGGGTCATAGGACCTCCATGTATGACGGTGGGGGATGGTGTTCTTGGGGTCATAGGACCTCCATGTATGACGGTGGGGGATTGTGTTCTTGGGGTCATAGGTCCTCCATGTATGACGGTGGGGGATTGTGTTCTTGGGGTCATAGGTCCTCCATGTATGACGATGGGGGATGGTGTTCTTGGGGTCATAGGACCTCCATGTATGACGGTGGGGGATGGTGTTCTTGGGGGTCATAGGACCTCCATGTATGACGGTGGGGGATGGTGTTCTTGGGGGTCATAGGACCTCCATGTATGACGGTGGGGGATGGTGTTCTTGGGGTCATAGGACCGCCATGTATGACGGTGGGGGATGGTGTTCTCTGTGTCATAGGCAGCATTCCTCCTCCAAACACGGAGAGTTGAGTTGATGCCAAAGATCTGGATTTTGGTCTCCTCTGACCACAACACTTTCCTCCAGTTCTCCTCGGAATCATTCGATGTTCATTAGTGATCGTCAGACGGACCTGTACATGTGATTTCCTGAGCAGGGGGACCTTGCGGGGGCTGCAGGATTTCAGCCGATCGCGGTGTAGTGTGTTACCGATTGTTCTCTTGGTGACTATGGTCCCAGCTGAGATCATTGAGAAGATTCTCCCGTGTAGTTCTGGGCTGATTCCGCACCGTTCTCATCATCATTGAACCTCCACGAGGTGAGATACTGTATGGAGCCCCAGACCGAGGGAGATCGATCGTTATTTTGTGTTTCCTCCATTTGTGAATAATCCACCAACTGTTGTCACCTCTCACCAAGCTGCTTGGCGATGGTCTTGTAGCCCATTCCAGCCTTGTGTAGGTCTACAATCTTCTCCCCGACATCCTTGGACAGCTCTTTGGTCTTGGCCATGGTGGAGAGATTGGAATCTGATTGGTTGCTTCTGTGGACAGGTGTCTTTTATACAGGTAACAAGCTGAGATTAGGAGCACTCCCTTTAAAAGAGGAGAGAAGAGAAGAAAGGAGTGTTCCTAATCTCAGCTTGTTACCTGTATAGAGGACACCTGGGAGACAGAAATCTTGCTGATTGGTTGGGGATCAAATATCTTATTTCACTCATTAAATGCAAATCAATTTATAACTTTTATTGAAATGCGTTTTTTCTGGATACGTTTGTTGTTATTCTGTCTCTCACTGTTATAATAAACCGACCAATAAAATTATAGACCGATCGTTTCTTTGTCAGTGGGGAAATCTTTTTTTCCTGGAAATCTTTATTTACTGGGATGTTCTATATATATTTTTTTTTTTTCCTGAAAACTTAAATTTTTCAGGAATTTTTCATGATTTCGGTTTATAATAGAGAAACGATATAATCATTGAACATTATATTGGTGAATTGTTTGATATCGGGAAGAAATGCGCAGATTTCACCGGCCAGCGAATTCCGTCCTCCATATATTGTTATTTATCCGCAACACCGGAAACCGTCATTTAAATTTTTTTCTATTTTTCTTAACAAAATTGAATCTGCAACAAAAGTTTCTTCCCAGCATTGGATTAAAGTGAATCTAAACATGGAAACAAATGTATCGTTGTTCCTTCTATTGCAGCTTCCCAGTCCTCACAGGCGGCGGCTGCTTTTGGTTTTCATTTTTTTGAGACTAAGGCCCCTTTCACACTGGGGCGTTTTTCAGGCGCTTTAGCGTTAAAAAAAAGCGCCTGTAAAGCGCTTGAAAGAAGCCTCATCTGCAATCCCAATGTGAAAGCCTGAGTGCTTTAAGAGCCCTTTCACACTGCCAGCGCCCGAAAAACGCTGGTAAAGCGCCGCTTAAACTAGCAGCGCTTTACCAGCGTTTTTCGAGCGCTAGTGGGGCGCTTTTAACCCCTGCTAGTGGCCAAATAAAGGGTTAAAAGAGCCCACAAAGCACTGCTGCCAAAATCGCTTTTCGGGCGTTTTGCAGGCGCTTCCCATTGATGTCAATGGGAAGGGGCGCTTTAGGAGTGGCGTATTCACAGCGCTGCAAAGAAGCTGCTTGCAGGACTTTTTTTGACGCCCTGCCAGCGCAGCGCCTCAGTGTGAAAGCACTCGGGCTTTCACATTGGGATTGCAGTTGCGGCTTCTTTCAGGCGCTTTACAGGCGCTTTTTTTAATGCTAAAGCGCCTGAAAAATGCCTAAAGTGTGAAAGGGGTCTAAGGCCCCTTTCACACTGCGGCGGGGAGCCGCGGTGACGGTAAAGCAGCGCTATATTTAGCGCTGCTTTACCGTCGTTTTAACTGCGGTATTCGGCCGCTCGCGGTGTGGTTTTACCCCCCACGAGCGGCCAAAAAAGGGTTAAACACCCCCGCAGAGCGCCGCCGTAGCGGCGGTATTGCCGCGGTTTTACCGCGGTTTCCCATTCAAATCAATGGAAGGAGCGGTATAGGAGCGGTGAACACCGCTCCGCCGGCTTTCACACTGGAGTTAAAGGGGCCGGATTTTTGCAGGCGGTGAACAGGCGCTATTTTTAGCGCTGTACCGCATGAAAAACGCCCCGGTGTGAAAGGGGTCTAAGAATATTTTCAGCGAGTACAGAAAATCCCCGGTGGTCCTGCCAGAAATTCAATGTCCTGGTCACTTCCTGTGAGCTTAATTGAAATCACAAACAATGTTCTCTTCTGTAAACTACTAACCCCCCCTCCCCCCCCCTGTGTAATAGAGAGGGAGGCCTGCTTGAAGTCCAGCCTGGGTGACAACCATGGCTCCCTCCTAGGATACAGTGGAGGAGTGATTGTAGCCATTATATTAGAGTGCCCCCCACAGCACAGGGGGCACCTTTGGACAGCAGTTTTGTCAGTCTGGGGGGGGGGGGTGTTAGATGGACTAGCAGATTTAGATACACTAACAAATTGAAGCCAAAACCCAGCTCACACTTTATAATCAGTTACAGTAACAGTTTTTGTCCCTTTTGGGATAAAAGTTTTACATAAAAGCTGATAATTTGTAAGCACCCCTGTCAGTGATAAATGGTTTGTCTCATCCATGTAAACTGATGCATTCTGCTGGAGAGCTTGTACTTTTGAAAAAGGAAAAAAAAAACAATGGACTTACTGGCTGGATCATCAGGTGAAAATAGATGGAAGCCTTAAGAAAAAAAATAAATAAATAAAATTTTTTTTTAAAAAAATGCAGCTACCATATCTAAGGACCGGTAAACTGGAATATATGACACCAAAGCTGAACTCGGGGATCATCAACTATTTTCTAAATCCATGCGCCCCGCGACTTGTCCTTTGAATCTTGGTGTGCTTTGCAGGGTGACTCCTGTAGTGGGAGGAGCCCGCTGGGTCCCTCCTACAGCTCTGCTCTCTCTCCCTGTGCAGGGGGACTGGTCTTGTCCCCCCCCCCCCCACCTTCTGATCATATTACCCTAGTAATAAAAACTGTAACCAGAAACAAATCTCCCCCCAAACACTCCCCCTCACCCCCTATCAATTATAGAGTTCCCCTCCCCCTCTGTACAGGTCTTCTCTTCCAGTACAGATCTCTCCCCCCCCTCCAGCATAGGCGCATCACACCCCCGCCCAGTACAAATCTCCCCCCTAGTATCCCCAAACACTCCCCCTCACCCCCCTATCAATTATAGAGTTTTCCCCAGCACAGATCTTCCCATTAGTAGTTACCCCCCTTCCCCTCCCCCCACAGTACAGATCTTCTTTCTAATTACAGTTCCCCCCCCCCTCATCAATGATAGAGTCCCCCCCCCCCATCCCCCAGTGTGGATCCTGTCCCGGCTTGTATCCGTTCTCCTCCGCAGTACAGATCCCCCTCCCCCAATACAGCACCCCCCCCCTCCAGGAAATCCACCCACCGGAGTGAGATGAAGTCCTCTCAGGGCCCAGACCCGAGGAGTCTCCCTTCCTCTGAACTTCCACTACCTGTCCCGTCTCTGAGGCAGGAGAAGCCGCTTCAGTGCACCTTCTGTACAGCAACCATCAGTGATAAAATATTTGTTATTATGTTATATAATATTGTTATTTATGTTATTTCTGGTGACTTGTGTCGGTGATGATATTATGTATCTTGTCTGTATAATATGATGTCCTATGAAGATATCCTGCAGGTTTATTTGTAGACCTTGTATGAAGCGCATGCTGTCTCCTATCTGTACACTAGATGGCGCTGCAATTCATCTTCTGTTATTCCAATTGATGATAAAATTTTGTATTATTTTTTTCTGACTTTTCTTCTGGTTGAATTTTTAGATCATCAACCCGAATTTCATCCAGGAAGGTGAGAGGTGCTTTTATTGTTATCTTTATTATGTTCAAAAAAAGGTCTTCCTGTGCGATACCCACAGAGATCCTGTGATTGGCCTCTTGTTATTATTATTGATTGTTTATAATAAATAAGAAGTCACCCCAAAGGGGGTCATTTTTGGGGATTTATATCTATTTATTAGGTCCTCCTTGTTAGTAGCGGGTTGGACCCCCTTTGGCCTTCATTCTTGGTGGCATAGATACACCCCCACCACCAGCCTGAACCGGTGATACCCCATCCCCCACACCATTACACCCCCACCACCAGCCTGAACCGGTGATACCCCATCCCCCACACCATTACACCCCCCCCCCCCCACCAGCCTGAACCAGTGATACCCCATCCCCCACACCATCACACCCCCACCACCAGCCTGAACCGGTGATACCCCATCCCCCACACCATTACACCCCCACCACCAGCCTGAACCAGTGATACCCCATCCCCCACACCATTACACCCCCACCAGCCTGAACCGGTGATACCCCATCCCCCTCACCATTACACCCCCACCACCAGCCTGAACCAGTGATACCCCATCCCCCACACCATTACACCCCCACCACCAGCCTGAACCGGTGATACCCCATCCCCCACACCATTACACCCCCACCACCAGCCTGAACCAGTGATACCCCATCCCCCACACCATTACACCCCCCCACCACCAGCCTGAACCGGTGATACCCCATCCCCCTCACCATTACACCCCCACCACCAGCCTGAACCGGTTATACCCCATCCCCCACACCATTACACCCCCACCACCATCCTGAACCGGTGATACCCCATCCCCCACACCATTACACCCCCACCACCAGTCTGAACCGGTGATATCCCATCCCCCACACCATTACACCCCCCACCACCAGCCTGAACCTGTGATATCCCACCCCCCACACCATTACACCCCCACCACCAGCCTGAACCGGTGATATCCCACCCCCCACACCATTACACCCCCACCACCAGCCTGAACCGGTTATACCCCATCCCCCACACCATTACACCCCCACCACCATCCTGAACCGGTGATACCCATCCCCCACACCATTACACCCCCACCACCAGTCTGAACCGGTGATATCCCATCCCCCACACCATTACACCCCCACCACCAGCCTGAACCTGTGATATCCTATCCCCCACACCATTACACCCCCACCACCAGCCTGAACCGGTGATATCCCATCCCCCACACCATTACACCCCCACCACCAGCCTGAACCGGTGATATCCCACCCCCCACACCATTACACCCCCACCACCAGCCTCTATAGATATCTATATATATATTTATATCTTTTGTTCTAAAAAAAATAAAAGATTTTTGAATAAATTATTTATTTTTATGATAAATTGTAAAAAAAAAAAACCTCTACTGGTTACCGGGCGCTCCTTTACTGGTTACCGGGCGCTCCTTTACTGGTTACCGGGCGCTCCTCTGATGGTTACCGGGCGCTCCTTTACTTTCACTTTTTTCCAAACACACGTGGAGTCGACCATAAGGCCGTACCCCGAGGTAGCAGCCCAGGCCCAAACAGGGCTCACCACCACCTTTTTTTCCAACTGGGCGCAAACCTCTGGAAAAGAAAATCTTTCCCTCTGCCCACACCCTACATAACCTAGAACAGTGACTGATCGAGTCAGTCCAGCAGGATCTACACCTCCTCTTCTAAGCTACCTGTCCAATAGGGACGGCACCTAGTTTTACTGAATTTCACCCTAAACCAAGAGCTCTGTCCTGGGATCCGACCATCAGCTCCCCCTTTTCCTGGGAACCCCAAAAAATATAAGTGGTTGGGAACTGTGACCACCTGTTGGTGTTTCTGCTGCTCCTCACACATTGTGCTTCACCTTCCTGTAGACCACCCAAGATTGATGTTTTGTGTTTTTTGCAGTGGCTCCGGAGTTCCTCCTGACTCTGGTAGACATCATATGTGTTGTTGGTGACACGGTGACCCTACACTGCAAGGTCTGCGGCCGACCCAAACCGACGATCACGTGGAAGGGCCCGGATCAGAATATTCTGGATGGTGACAGCAGCACTTACACCATGACAGCCAGGTGGGTCCGGATCTACGGGGACATTCTGTCCGGTGTGTGGTGTTGGCAGGGGACACCTCTGACCTCATAACGCTCGTCCTTCTCTCCCCCTACAGCGAATCCGGGGACATTCGTTTAAAGATCTATAATCTGATGCCCCAGGACAGCGGGATCTACACCTGTGTGGCGACCAACGAGCTGGGTTGCACCTCCACCTCCGCCACCATCAAAGTACAAGGTACCCAGGAGCACCAGGGGCAAGGGGGGCAGCACAGATACTCCAGGCACGGTACCTGGGGGCATCAGGGGCAACACAGTGCAGATAATCCAGGCATGGTATCTGGTGGCACCAGGGGCAAGGGCACAGCACAGATGATCCAGGCAGGGTGCCTGGGGGCACCAGGGGCAAGGGAGCAACATGGCACAGATACTCCAGGCACGGTACCTGGGGGCATCAGGGGCAACACAGTGCAGATATTCCAGGCATGGTACCTTGGGGCATCAGGGGCAAGGGGGCAGCACAGATCATCCAGGCATGGTGCCTGTGGACAGCAGGAGCAAAACAGTGCAGATGATCTAGGCACGGTACCTGAGGGCACCAGGGGGAAGGGGGCAACACAGCACAGATGATCCAGCCAGGTACCTGGGGGCATCAGGGGCAAGGGGGCAATAGTGCAGACGTTCCAGGTATGGTACCTGGGGGCAACAGCGGCAAGGGGGCAACAAAGCACAGATGATCCAGGCATGGTACCTGAGGGCACCAGGGGGAAGGGGGCAACACAGCACAGATGATCCAGGCATGGTACCTGAGTGCACCAGTGGCAAGGGAGCAACACAGTGCAGATGATCCAGGGATGGTGCATGAGGGCACCAGGGGAAAGGGGGCAACACAGCACAGATGATTCAGGGATGGTACCTGAGTTCTCCAGGGGCAAGGGGGAAACACAGCCCAGATGATCAAGGCATGGTGCGTGAGGACACCAGGAGCCACTCAGTGAAGATGATCCAGGCATGGTACATGAGGGCAACAGGAGCAAGGGGGCAACGCAGCACAGATGATCCAGGCATGGTACCTGGGGGCATTTGGGGCAACACAGTGCAGATGATCCAGGCATGGAACCTGGGGGCATAAGGAAGAGGGCAACACAGCACAGATAATCCAGGCATGGTACCTGGGGGCATAAGGAAGAGGGCAACACAGCACAGATAATCCAGGCATGGTGCCTGAGCGCACGAGGGGCAAGGGAGCAACACAGTGCAGATGATCCAAGCAAGGTGCCTGGAGCATCGGGGGCAAGGGGGCAACACAGTGCAGATAATCCTGGCCTGAGGGCACCATTGGCAAAGGGGCAACACAGCAAAAAAGATCCAGGGATGGTACCTGGTGGAGATATCCAGTGGCCACCACATGGGCCCATGAGTCAATCAGTGCTGCCTGTTGTGACCACTATTTTATCTAAGAAAAATTCCCAAAACGTGGCCTGTTGGGGTTACCTGAGGTTGGGAATCTCTGCTCTAAGGTATTGCCGAGGAATCATTCTATGGTTACATCTCAGCTTCCTAAGTAACCGGAATCCATAGATGGAGAGGCTCTTAGAACCATTTTAACTCATTTGGAAAATCCGGCATCCATCACCAGCCCACAATATTAGAGTTCCCATTTTCATATTTAATGTCATATCCAGAGTTGGAATCTGTGTGATCACCTCTTGTGTCCCCTCCAGGTGTCCCCGGGGCCCCCAGCCAGCCTGTAGCCCAGGAGAGAAGCAGCTCCTCCGTCATCCTCCGCTGGCTCCCTCCATCAAGTACAGGGAACTGCACCATCTCCGGATACACTGTGGAGTACAAGGATGAAGGTACGGACTCCATACCGGCCGGTGGTCCCGGGATGGTCCCGGGATGGTTCCAGACTGTGGATAACTGTTCCTGGAAATGAATATGTAATATGAAACTTTACAAATATGTTTTTTAAGGACTGAGGAGACATCAGTTACACACAATTTTGTATAAGCCGGGCTCTCTATTCTTCTCAGTATGAGGGCCACATGATATACTGTATTTCATAAATATTTGCAAGCAGAAAAATATGCCCATTAAAGCCCCCCCCCCTTTACATCAGGGTTCCTGTCAGAGGGCCCCATTTGCATCAGGGTTTGCAACAGACTCCCCCTTACATCAAACGCTCCCCATCAGACTCCCCCTTGCATCAGGCTCCCCATCAGACTCCTCCCCCTTTGCATCAGGGTCCCCGTCCGAGTTCCCCCCTTTGCATCAGGGTTCCCGTCCGAGTTCCCCCCTTTGCATCAGGGTCCTCGTCCGAGTTCCCCCCTTTGCATCAGGGTCCCCATCCGAGTTCCCCCCTCTGCATCAGGGTCCCCGTCCGAGTTCCCCCCTCTGCATCAGGGTCCCCGTCCGAGTTCCCCCCTCTGCATCAGGGTCCCCGTCCGAGTTCCCCCCTCTGCATCAGGGTCCCCGTCCGAGTTCCCCCCTCTGCATCAGGGTCCCCGTCCGAGTTCCCCCCTCTGCATCAGGGTCCCCGTCCGAGTTCCCCCCTCTGCATCAGGGTCCCCGTCCGAGTTCCCCCCTCTGCATCAGGGTCCCCGTCCGAGTTCCCCCCTCTGCATCAGGGTCCCCGTCCGAGTTCCCCCCTCTGCATCAGGGTCCCCGTCCGAGTTCCTGCATCAGGGTCCCTGTGAGACTCCCCCCCTTACATTAGGGCCCCTATCAGAGTCGCTCCTTGCAGAAGACTCCTTCCTTACATCAGGCTTCCCATCAGACTCACCCCTTACTTCAGGATCCACATCAGACTCCCCCTTGCATCAGGGTCCCTATCAGAGTCCACCCATGCAGCAGAATTCCCCTTGCATCAGACTTCTTCTTCTAGCATCAGGGTTCCCATCAGAGCCCCCTCCCCCTTTACATTAGGGTCTCTGTCAGAGGTCCCCCTTTGCACCGGGCTCCCCGTCAGACTCCACCCTTATATCAGGGTCCCCACCAGAGTCCCCTCTGTAAGTGTGGCTGTAGCAGCAATCATTGGTTGCTAGGATGCTGGTGGTCCTAGCAACCACTGATGGGGATGATGACAGTGGAGCTAGGGGGACCCTGTACTGGAGACTGCCGGGGGGGGGGTGGATTTGATGGAATGGAATTGAAGCAGAGACCACAAGCGGCCTCTGCTGGCTGCAATCCTCAGTGTGCGGACTTGGAGGATAAGCCACTGACCCTAGCTTAGGGCCACATTAAATCTTGCACTGGATGTGGCCCCCGGGCCTTAGTTTGGACACCCCTGCTTTACAGTAAAAAAATGTAAGCTCTCCCTCCCTTTGTTGTAACATTCACTGTCTCCCCCGCAGGATCCCAGGTCTGGCAGCAGTCGGTGGCCTGTACGCTGGATACTTACCTTGTACTGGAGGACCTGAGGACTGGAGGTACTTACCAGTTCAGAGTCAGCGCCAGCAACCCCTGGGGCATCAGCCTGCCCAGCGAGCCATCAGAACCCCTTCGACTGCCTGAGAACGGTAAGCCGGGACTCGGTCTCCTCCATTCCTCTAGCATTGGATGCTCAGCATTGGATATCAGGACAAAATTATGTTGGATAACCAAATATTGGGACTTTTAGGGCGCAGTAGACAAAAGATTAAATATAAAATATTTTATTAAAAAAACATCATAATATAACATTTTTGACATCATATGTCTGTGATAACATTTAAAAACAATACATCACTGAATAGAGATGAGGATTGGCAAAGTTTTGTGTTTCTCAACATGTTTCACCCAAATTTGGGCTTCCTCAGGAGAACTGAACAATGTCATACAATATTCACTGAAATAGAATAAATTATTCTATTTCAGTGAATATTGTATGGCATTGTTCATCAATGTCATACAGCTTCAGCAACTCAGCTCATCATTTAAAAATTGGATATCAGGACTTCGTCATCTCGTCATCGAATATTCGCCATTTTATGTCTGAGCAGCCAAGGGAGAACCTGGAACATTTCCTCCATAATATACCTTCTTGGTCAAAGTCCATCTGAGAAACCCTCCAGTCTGAGAGCGGGGGGATGGTCTGATATCAGTCCTATGGGTGTTGGGGGTCCATGAAATATCCAGAGCTCCTGAGGGCCACCAACATGGACTTCTCTGAAGGAGACCTTCATGTCCTTTCGTCCAAACTGGTCCTAGAATTTGGGAAACTTGGTGTATCTAAAGCCTGAACTTGTTTTCTAGTTCTGGGTGGAGCAGGATTGGGTTTACATCATTAGGTGAGAGTTCATCTCCCCAAAACCAAGTGGGGGGGGGGGGGGAATCCCCTTTTAGACATTTGACACTAAAGCAGGTGTTCCCATTGGACGCTTCCCCACCTGTTCAGGTGACAACCAACATTGTGGAGCCTCCATTCTTTTCTGTATAAGAGACCTACATTACCGGAGAGTGTGAATCTCCCTATTGGGGACAATTCGTGAGCCCTCTGCATCTCCTCTATGTGCCGACTCCATCAGAAGAACAACCACCTCGTGTTGGGTCTTCACCTGCTGATGGTGCAGTTGTTAAACTACCGACGTGAAATCCAAGGAAGGTCTGGGGCAGGGCAGTTATTAAGGCAGGGCAAAGGGGGCAGCTGCCCTGGGCCCTGTCATTGTTGTGGGGCCCAAAGCAGCTGCCTCATACTTGCCAACTATCCCAGTCTAAATTCCCTTGAGGTTTTAGTCCTGTGCGGTGTCCCAATATCTCAGTGTGAAGTGCTGCTACTAATGCTGCCCAGCTCTGCCCTATTGTTGTGTACAGATGACTCACCTGCAGACCCTGTGTTTACATGTAAATTACCGGCATTCATATGTAAATACCAGCAGCATTCATATGTAAATAGCGGCGGCCAATGGCATTGATATGTATATCATTCCCCCCTGAGGTCATATCCACAGTAATCTCTAGCAACCAATCAACAAGCAGAAATCATGTGCTGTAACCTCTAGCAACTAATGAGTGAGCCGTAATGTGTGCTGTAACCTCTAGCAACCAGTCAGTGAGCTGTAATGATACACTGTAACCTCTAACAACCAGTCAGTGAGCGGTAATGATACACTGTAACCTCTAACAACCAGTCAGTGAGCGGTAATGATACACTGTAACCTCTAACAACCAGTCAGTGAGCGGTAATGATGCAATGTAACCTCTGGCAACCAATCGCAATAGCTGCCTGATCTAATTCAGTAAACTGATTTTGAGTCTAGCTGCTATTTATTGCATGTCTCAGAGCAGGTGGAGAGCGAAACTGCATGGGGGGGGGGCAAGAAAAGTTTTGCCCAGGGTCCAATCGAAATTAAAGACGGCCGTGGTCTGGGGATGAAGCAGGAAAACAGATGCTTGAGTGGCAGCAGAACCAGACATAAGGGTAGGCAGAAGAGGGGGCCCACTTGGGTACCTTAGAAAGGGGGCACAAAAAGGGCAGGACCTGCAACCTATGCTGCTGAAGTAGTTTACAGCTCATGGGGGGGGTACACTTTGCCAAGTTCAAAGTCATACAAACGGACCAGAATCAGACAGAACCAGCTGTAAGAAACTGCAGTGCAGGAGAATGTCCAGCAGGGGTCAGTGGTGAGCACTCTGAATGTGGATTTGCTGCAGTGCAGGAGAATGTCCAGTAGGGGTCAGTGGTGATCACCTTGAATGTGGATTTGCTGCAGTGCAGGGGAAAGTCCAGCAGGAGTCAGTGGTGAGCACCTTAAATGTGGATTTGTTGCAGTGCAGGAGAATGTCCAGTAGGGGTCAGTGGTGAGCACTCTGAATGTGGATTTGCTGCAGTGCAGGAGAATGTCCAGTAGGGGTCAGTGGTGATCACCTTGAATGTGGATTTGCTGCAGTGCAGGGGAAAGTCCAGCAGGAGTCAGTGGTGAGCACCTTAAATGTGGATTTGTTGCAGTGCAGGAGAATGTCCAGTAGGGGTCAGTGGTGAGCACCCTGAATGTGGATTTGCTGCAGTGCAGGAGAATGTTCAGCAGGTGTCAGTGGTGAGCACCCTGAATGTGGATTTGCTGCAGTGCAGGAGAATGTTCAGCAGGTGTCAGTGGTGAGCACCTTGAATGTGGATTTGCTGCAATGCAGGAGAATGTCCAGCAGGGGTCAGTGGTGAGCACCTTTAATGTGGATTTGCTGCAGTGCAGGAGAATGTCCAGCAGGGGTCAGTGGTGAGCACCTTGAATGTGGATTTGCTGCAGTGCAGGAGAATGTCCAGCAGGGGTCAGTGGTGAGCACCTTGAATGTGGATTTGCTGCAGGGCAGGAGAATGTCCAGTAGGGGTCAGTGGTGATCACCTTGAATGTGGATTTGCTGCAATGCAGGAGAATGTCCAGCAGGGGTCAGTGGTGATCACCTTGAATGTGGATTTGCTGCAATGCAGGAGAATGTCCAGCAGGGGTCAGTGGTGAGCACCTTGAATGTGAATTTGCTGCAGTGCAGGAGAATGTCCAGTAGATGGCAATGAAGGACAGAATCCAGCAGCTCTAGGATTCAATCGTCTGATCGATGTCAGCTCCATGCAGACTGTGATTTCATCTCTTCCTCGCTCCACAACTAAAATGGAATGTTTTGTCCTCAGATCATACCATGAACTCCAGCATAGGTGTGAGCAGCCTATTGCATTAGGGTGTGCACTTCAAAGCTCAAACACACGGTACCAATCACTCACTGTGTTCATTCAGAAAGGGAATGGGCAGGTACATTACATGTTTACAGGCCCCTTCATCCCCATAATTCCGCCACTCATCCTAAAACATCCCCCCTGTGTGTGCCAAACAGCAGCAGCCGGTGGGAAAAAAAGAGTAGAGAAGCCGTCAGCACAGTGACAATCTGCACTGTGTACAGGGTGATTAGGGTGTGCCCAGGCACACCTGGCACACCCTGTGCGCATGCCTATGAACTCCAGAAATATACTGGAGGATAAGGAATGTGAGGGGGTCTCTTTTCCTCATTTAGAATTCAGGGTAGAATACGGATATCATCTTCCTTCACTTAAATCCTCCCTCCAGCCTCCCCTCCAGTCTTGAACAGGTGTACCGGCTCTTCTCCTGGACTGAAACGGCTTCCTCTGATTTCACTGCACACTGTGAGCTTCTCACCATGTGCATTAGAAGCTGCAGCGAGTCAGATGGAGCCCCGCCTCATTTTCTGGCTGGAGGCCACCCAGCATCATCTAGCACTTTCTTCCCCAGCCTGACAGTCCCTGGCCCCGCCCCCTTTCATTCATTGGATTTCAGTTCTTTCCATCTTGGAGACTCCGCATAATATGTGGGTAGAGGGGTAACTAGAACCTTCTTGCACTGAGGCCTCGGTGCAAGAAACCATGATGGCCCCCTACCCTTGCAGGGGCCCTTTCCTCTGAGCCCAGTGCCCTCATTCTCCATCTCTGCAGTCTCAGCTGCACATAATGAATGGACAGGAAGAGCTCTGTACAGAGGCTTCCCGTTCATTCACAAACTGAAGCATAGGAAACAGTTACTAGGCTTCAGCTATGAATGGGGAAAAGGAAGGGTCTGGAGGCTAGGGCACTGTAAAAGCAGGGGGGGGGGAGTGTGACGGGGGCAGTGTAATGGGGGGAAGCAGTATGATAGAGGGGGTATTGTGACAGGAGGAGGCAGTGTGACAGGTGGGGGGGTGGGCAGTGTGACAGGAGAAGGGTACTTGGAAAGTGTGACAGGAGATGGGAGTGTGATAAGAGGGGGGCAGTGTGAAAGGAGGGGGGTAGTGTGCCAAGTACTGGCAGTATGAGGCGGAGCAGTGTGGCAAGAGGGGTGCAGTGTGAAGGGGTTGACATTGTAACAAGAGGGGTGCAGTGTGGCAAGAGGGGGACAGGGTGACAGGAGAAGGGTACCTGGTAAGTGTGAGAGGAGGGAGGCAGTATGACAGGAGGGGGGAGAAGTATGACAGAGGGGGGCAGTGTGGCAAGAGGGGGGCAGTGTGGCAAGACGGGGGCATTATGAAGGGGTTGACATTGTAACAAGAGGGGGGCTGTGTGATAGAAGGGGGGCAGTGTGCCAAGAGGGGGGCAGGGTGACAGGAGAAGGGTACCTGGTAAGTGTGAGAGGAGGGAGGCAGTATGACAGGAGAGGGGAGAAGTATGACAGAGAGGGGCAGTGTGATAGAAGGGGGGCAGTGTGGCAAGAGGGGGGCATTATGAAGGGGTTGACATTGTAACAAGAGGGGGGCAGTGTGGCAAGAGGGGGACAGGGTGACAGGAGAAGGGTACCTGGTAAGTGTGAGAGGAGGGAGGCAGTATGACAGGAGGGGGAAGAAGTATGACAGAGGGGGCAGTGTGGCAAGAGGGGGGCAGTGTGGCAAGACGGGGGCATTATGAAGGGGTTGACATTGTAACAAGAGGGGGCCAGTGTGATAGAAGGGGGTCAGTGTGGCAAGACGGGGGCATTATGAAGGGGTTGACATTGTAACAAGAGGGGGCCAGTGTGATAGAAGGGGGGCAGTGTGGCAAGACGGGGGCAGTGTGAAGGGAGCAATATTGTAACAAGAGGGGGGCAGTGTGACAGAAGAAGGGCAGCTGCAGGAGCAAAATGCGGGGCATCGGTTCCGCTATATGCTGTCGCTCCTGTTGCCCCTCTTATCCAGGTGTAGACAACTGTAACAGGGGGGGCTGCACGGGGCCCCTGAAGCATAAGACCAGGTAGCAATTGTGACCTCTGCAACCCCTATAGTTACGCCTCTGCATGTGGGCATTATCCAGGGTGGTCTGCCTATAGGAATGCCCACTCCTCCAGACTGGCACCCACCCACTGAGTCATTTTGATATTTGCATAACTCTGTACAAATATAAATGGAGGGAGACATCTAGTGGCTGGTGTGATTGGAGCACCGCATAAGGAGGGTTCCGTTCCATCCTCCATATCACCTCTCCTCTTCTTCCTCTACAGACGCCAATACTGATGGCTCCACTGTATGCTGGAAGGAGAACTTCGATCAGATGTACGTGGAGCTGCAGGAGATCGGACGGTACGTCACACCGCGCTTCCTTCTATATAAAGGACGATCCCACCATGCTCAATTTTTATGTCTTTACCATAAAGCAGAACTCCGGGCAGACCAAACAATGTATTCTGTATGTAA
Organism: Lithobates sylvaticus; assembly: GCA_028564925.1. Taxonomy (NCBI): domain Eukaryota; kingdom Metazoa; phylum Chordata; class Amphibia; order Anura; family Ranidae; genus Lithobates; species Lithobates sylvaticus. The sequence continues at coordinate 4,982,335 of CM053031.1, read as the reverse complement.
TGTATTCTGCATGCAGCCCACAGACTGGGAAAGGGAGGAGCTTTTTTAGCAGCCAATCAGACGTGCGCTGTGCACATGTGCAGACAAGGAAAGTGCTGGCAGGAGTAGAGAGCAGAGTGAGGACTCGTCGGTCTGTTGTTATTCCTTTGCTGTCCAATCACAGGGTGAGGAGGTGACCAGGCTGTGCAGCTGTAGAAGAGAAAAGCCAGGTCACCTGGCTATGGTTTCTGGCGGGGGTGGGGGGCTCATTCACAAAGGCACTCAAATGTACATGTGTACAGTCGGGATGAAAATTGCTGTATTTTCTCTAATATGTGTAGTTCTTAATTCATTAGTGCCACCTGGTGGCCATAATATGTTTTTTTCGGTACAATGATTTTTATTGGAATTTAAAGAGAGAACAGATACAAAATTCCCACACAAGGGGATATGTTCAGAAATGCCTCAAGTGAGGACAAAAAATGTATTGTGGCCACTCGATGACATTGATGATACAGGAACCGAACATAATAGAGTTACTATGTAACTATAATAGACTATATAACTATATATACTATGTAACTATAATAGGGAAGTACAGCAATTTTCGTGTGGATGTTTGTCACATCTGCTCAACAAAAAAGTAACGATCTTCTCCCCTGCAGATTGTGTAGATTTGCCCACTTACATAGAAATGAAGGGTCTATAATTTTTATCATAGGTGTATTTTATATGATGGAGACAGAATATCAACCAAAAATCCAGAAAAAACACACAATACAAATGTTATAAATGGAGTTCAGTGAGTAAAATAAGTATTTGATCCCCTTAGTAGTTGGTGGTTTCTCCTTGTTGGTGATCACAGAGGTCAGACGTCTCTTGTAGGTGGTGATCAGGTTTCCACATCTCAGGAGGGATTTTGCTCCTCTCTTCTCTACAGATCTTCTCTAAATCCTGAAGGTCTTTTGGCAACTCGAAGTTTCAGCTCCTCCATAAATGTTCTATAGGATTAAGGTCTGGAGACTGGCTAGGCCACTCCATGACCTTCATGTGCTTCTTCTTGAGCCCCTCCTTTATTGCCTTGGCCGTATGTTTTGGGTCATTGTCATGCTGGAAGACCCATCCATGACCCACTGGAGTGAATGGGGCTGGATTTTTTCAGGCGCTATTTTTAGCGCTGTACCGCCTGAAAAACGCCCCAGTGTGAAAGGGGCCTAAGACCACTGCGCAAATACGGTGTAAAAAAAGTATTGCAACAACCGCCATTTTATTCTCTAGGGCAGGGGTCTCCAAACTTTTTACTTCGAGGGCCACATTCTATATTTTACACACATTCGCGGGCCGGAAAAATCATTTATAAATAAATCCACAGTAGAAGAATAGAATAGAATTTTACTTACTGCTGACAGCAGGACTGGATGGTGCTCCTGTATTCTTTGCTGGCACCTAAATGCTGGAGCATCATACAGCGGGGCTAAACTTCCAGTGTGCATGAGGCTTTACATCCGTGTCCCCATCAGTCTCCCCATACATCTGTGTGGCCCCATACATCTGTGTCCCCATCAGTCTCCCCATACATCTGTGTCCCCATCAGTCTCCCCATACATCTGTGTCCCCATCAGTCTCCCCATTTATCCGTGTCCCCATCAGTCTCCCCATTTATCCATGTCCCCATCAGTCTCCCCATTCATCTGTGTCTCCATACATCTGTGTCCCAATCACTCATCAGGGTATCCCCACAAATTGGTGTCCCCATTAGAACCCCCCCACACATTGTGTCCCCATCATTCATCAGAGTCTCCCTGCACATTTGTGCCCCCATCACAGCCCACCGCTGCCTGCATATTTGTGTCTCCATCAGAGCCATCACCTCCCCTTCCACATATTTGTGTCCTTATTAGAGCCATCAGCCCCCTACAATTTTGTGTCCCCATCAGCCCCCCCTCCTCACATGTTAGTGTCACCATAAGAGCCACCAGCCCCCTCCCACATTTGTGTCGCCATCAGACCCCCCAGATATTTGTGTCCCCATCAGAGTTATCACCCCCCTCCCCAAATTTGTGTGCCCATCAGAGTCATCAGCCCCCCCACGTGTGTCCCCATCAGTTATCACCCCCCCCCCAAATTTGTGTCCCCAGAGTCATCAGCCCCCCCACGTGTGTCACCATCAGAGTCATCACCCCCCCCACTTGTGTGTCCCCATCAGAGTCATCAGCCCCCCAAATTTGTGTCCCCATTAGAGTCATCAGCCCCCCAACATGTGTCCCCATCAGAGTCATCAGCCCCCCAAATTTGTGTCCCCATTAGAGTCATCAGCCCCCCAACATGTGTCCCCATCAGAGTCATCAACCCCCCCCCCACTTGTGTGTCCCCATCAGAGTCATCAGCCCCCCAACATGTGTCCCCATCAGAGTATTCCATCAGCCCCCCCACATGTGTGTCCCCATCAGAGTCATCGCCCCCCCCCCCCCAAATTAGTGTCCCCATTAGTCATCAGCCCCCCCCCTCCAATTTGTGTCCCCATACGAATCATCAGCCCCCCCACATTTGTAACCCCATCAGAGCCATTCAACCCACTCCCCGAACGAGTGTAACCATCTCACATCATTCCCCCTCCTTGCATGTGTACTTTACCAGCACATTACACTGGCTGTGCAGACCTGCTGCACCTCCCGACTCCCGCCCCGCTGGTATTACACACTCTTTACTCATTAACAGCAAGGCGGGAGGCGGGAGCAGGGAGGTGGCAACAGGTCTGCACTAAAACATCTCATTGGCTGCTAGGATGCCCGTGGTCCCAGCAGCCAACACAGTGAGACGCCGGGAGGAATTGCGGGACCTGCGCTGCATATTGCCGGGGGAAAATATGCAGCGCAGGTTCCACAACTAACAGGTGGACTAGGGACTCCAGCTGCGGGCCGGAAGAAATGGCCCGCGGGCCGTACTTTGGAGACCCCTGCTCTAGGGTGTTAGAAAAAAAAACAATATATGATCTTTGGGGGTTCTAAGAAATTTTCTAGCAAAAAAAAAAACAGTTTTAAACATGAAAACACCTAAAATCCAAAACGAGGCTGGTCTTAAAGTGGTTAATGAGTGGCCACAAATCTTGCTAAACTCCCTTCCGCGAAAAAGTTCCCCCCCCTATTGTGGGGTCACCAGTCCGGTATTTGATTGTCGATCGTTTTCAATCAATAAGTATGTGTTGCATTTTTTTAATGAATAATAAATCATTTGTTGGTGATCTCTTGTACCGAAGCCCCCTTCACACTGCAGTGACTTGAAAGTCGTGCGATTTTGATGCGATTTCAGGGAATGCCCGTGTAAACTTGAGGTCTATAGATCTCAACTCACATCAAAGTCGCACCAAAGTAGTGCAGGGACTACTTTTGAAGTCGCACCAATATGACTGGTACTCATTGGAAATCGTGGGGTACGACTTGTCATGCAACTTTGAAGTCGCAGGACAAATCGCACAAGTGTGAAAGGGGCCTCAATCCTTCACAAATCTCTGTGTGTGTATGGCCGCCATTGTGATCTGTTCTCACCTCCTCTGCTGTGATATCATATGATCTCCTCCATCTCTCCCCCCCCCCCCCCCATAGGGGTCGGTTCTCGGTGGTGAAGAAGTGCGTGCAGAGGAACACGCGGAAGGACGTCGCCGTGAAATTCGTCAACAAGAAGCTGAAAAAGCGCGAGCAGGCGTCTCACGAGGCGGCGCTGCTCCAGCACCTCCAACACCCGCAGTACCTCACCCTCCATGACACCTACGAGTCGCCCAGCGCCTACATCCTCGTCCTGGACCTGTGAGTGGGGGAGGGCAATGCAAAGATCTGAACTCCGCCTTTCAGATTGATGATTTTATTTTTAATGTTTCCGTTTATAAACAGAAGGGAAATGGAGGAAACGATTATCCAACCGCCGTAGTAACGGAGAGCTGCAGCCCGGCGACCGGATATGTATATATGCCGCGAGAGCCGTGCGCTTCGTTTTTAGTTCTGAATCGAAATTCAGACGAAAACCAAATTTGTCCGAAATTCGAATCGAAAACGATAGAAAGTAAAGGAATAGTATAGAAAAGAATAGACTAGAAAATACAATAATAGAAAAGAATAGAGTAAAACATAACAGATTAGAACAGACACAACAGACCCTCCCAACTATAGACCCCTTCAAGCGACAATAGATCCCCCAGCGGCCAGCATCAATAGATCCCCCCAGCGGCCAGCATCAATAGATCCCCCAGCGGCCAGCATCAATAGATCCCCCCAGCGGCCAGCATCAATAGATCCCCCCAGCGGCCAGCATCAATGGATCCCCCCCCCAGCGGCCAGCATCAATGGATCCCCCCCCCAGCGGCCAGCATCAATAGATCCCCCCAGCGGCCAGCATCAATGGATCCCCCCCCCAGCGGCCAGCATCAATAGATCCCCCCAGCGGCCAGCATCAATAGATCCCCCAGCGGCCAGCATCAATAGATCCCCCAGCGGCCAGCATCAATAGATTCCCCCAGCGGCCAGCATCAATAGATCCCCCCAGCGGCCAGCATCAATAGATCCCCCAGCGGCCAGCATCAATAGATCCCCCAGCGGCCAGCATCAATAGATTCCCCCAGCGGCCAGCATCAATAGATTCCCCCAGCGGCCAGCATCAATAGATTCCCCCAGCGGCCAGCATCAATAGATTCCCCAGCGGCCAGCATCAATAGATCCCCCCAGCGGCCAGCATCAATAGATCCCCCCAGCGGCCAGCATCAATAGATCCCCCCAGCGGCCAGCATCAATAGATCCCCCCAGCGGCCAGCATCAATAGATCCCCCCAGCGGCCAGCATCAATAGATCCCCCCAGCGGCCAGCATCAATAGATCCCCCCAGCGGCCAGCATCAATAGATCCCCCATCGGCCAGCATCAATAGACCCCCCCCCCCAATGGCCAGCATCAATAGATCCCCCCAGCGGCCAGCATCAATAGATCCCCCCAGCGGCCAGCATCAATAGATCTTTTTGTATCCAGAGTCTATAGTTGGTTGTTTGGCAACAATGAGGATGATGTGTTTCCTTTTCCCCTGTAGTTTAAAGCAGAGTTCCACACAAAAGTGGAGCTTCTGCTTTAAGGAGTCCTCCCCCCTGACTTTCCACATTTGGCATGCCATTTTTCTGGGGGGTGGGGGAGTGGGTACCTAGTTTTGATAGGTACCCAGCCCCCTCTTCCACCCGCACCGCCTAGGCGACGACTCCTCTCCTCATCTCCCCCTCCCCTCCCTGCAATCTTCTGGGACACTTCACAGGTCCCAGACGATTGCCCGGCCATTCAGCACAGCGCAGCCCGACTCGCGCATGTGCGGTGCACACCCGGTTGTGAAGCCGCAAGCTGTGGCAACTGGGGTGCCCACCACACTAGGGATGCCGGGGTGAGACAGGGGAGAGAACGGAGGCTTTGGGCAGCCGCATTGCTGGACCGGGGGACAGGTGAGTGTCTGTTTATTAAAAGTCAGAAGATGCACTTTTTGGAGCTGATGACTTTTAATAAACTGAAAAACAAGTTTAGTTTTAAATAAAATAAATCAGCACAAGGGACGGGACTTACTCTCAATGTGAAGCGTCCCTTGTGCTGCTGGAGAGTCCTCTGCACCGCTCTCCCTGCCATTCCCCTCCCAGCCGTAATCTTCCAGGGCTGTAGGGGTTAATAGAAGCACCGGGCCTTCCACAGAGTACCAGCTACCCCTGCCCATTCCACCACCCTCCTCCATTCATAGAAGCTGTACTGTGGCCTCCATCATTCTTATTTTTTTTTCTGGAGTTCTTCTTTAACCACATGCCGACCGCGCTATAGTCAAAAGACGGCTACAGCGCGGTCGGCTTATCCTGGGAGGACGTCCTACGGACGTCCTCCCAGAAACTTGTTCCCGCGCGCCCCCTGGGGCGCGCACTCGGGAACATCCGTGACCGCCGGGTCCTCGATCACGGTAAACGGCCGCTGATAGCGGCCGTTTACCACGTGATCGCTCCGTCAAATGACGGAGCGATCACATGTACACAAACCAGCTTCACGTCATGGCGCCGGTTCCTCCCTCCCCTCTCTGTACCGATCGGTACAGTGAGAGAGGAGAAGCGGAGAGGGGGAGAGATGGGACCAGCGCTGTGGGCTGGATGTGTAGTGCCCACATCGCTGGTCAATACACTGCCACCACTGTGCAATGCTCTGCCCCCACTGTGCAATGCTCTGCCACCACTGTGCAACGCTCTGCCACCACTGTGCAAGGCTCTGCCACCACTGTGCAATGCTCTGCCACCACTGTGCAACGCTCTGCCACCACTGTGCAACGCTCTGCCCCCACTGTGCAACGCTCTGCCACCACTGTGCAACGCTCTGCCCCCACTGTGCAACGCTCTGCCCCCACTGTGCAACGCTCTGCCCCCCACTGTGCAACGCTCTGCCCCCACTGTGCAATGCTCTGCAACCACTGTGCAACGCTCTGCCACCACTGTGCAACGCTCTGCCACCACTGTGCAACGCTCTGCCACCACTGTGCAACGCTCTGCCACCACTGTGCAACGCTCTGCCCCCACTGTGCTATTTGTGTGAAAAAAAGGACACAAAATTTATTTGGGCACAGTGTTGCATGACTGAGTAATTGTCATTCAAAATGTGAGAGCACCGAAAGCTGAAAATTGGTCTGGTTAGGAAGGGGGTTTAAGTGCCCAGTGGTCAAGTGGTTAAAACCATATTTTGTATAAATTGACAAAAGAGATTCTCCTCTGTGATGCAAATCAGATCTCCTTGTTCCCCAAAGGAATGAGCTCCATCACCTGCAGATCTGTCGTCTGGTCTTTGGACCTGTTCTGGGGAAAACGCCCGTTTAGCCCCTTTTTCATAGGCCGTAGTGATCACATGATCTGATCTCTTTCAGGGTGGATGACGGCCGATTGCTGGATTATCTCATGAAGCACGATGAGCTGATGGAGGAGAAGGTGGCCTTCTACATGCGGGACATCCTGGGGGCCCTCCAGTATCTGCACGGCTGCCGCGTCGCCCACTTAGACCTCAAGGTGAGCCGCTTGTTTTTCACGGCCCGCAATCTTTACCCGCAATGCCTGCCGGGCAGAAAACGGTTCTAGAAAGGCGCATTTCAGCCTCTGCCAAACTTTTTGTCATTCTTTCTTTTTCTACAGCCTGAAAACCTCCTGATCGACCTCCGTATCCCGGTGCCGCGGGTGAAAATAATTGACCTTGAAGACGCCACGAGGATTAGCGGTCACTATTATGTCCACCAGCTGCTGGGGAACGCGGAGTTTACTGCTCCGGAGGTGATTAAAGGCACGCCGGTCTCTCTGGCGACCGACATCTGGAGTCTGGGCGTTCTGACGTACGTCATGCTGAGCGGCGTGTCGCCATTCCTGGACGAGAGCAGCGAGGAGACCTGTATGAACATCTGCAGGGTGGATTTCTCCTTCCCACTGGAGTATTTCACCAGTGTCAGCCAAGCCGCTCAGGACTTCATCCGGGCCGCACTGCAGATGGACGCCCGCTGGAGGCCGACGGTGGCTACCTGTCTGCTCCATCCCTGGCTCCAGCCTCACTATAGCAATTATTCCAAAATCCCCCTGGACACCACGCGACTGACCACCTTCATTGAGAGGCGGAGCCACCAGAATGATGCCCGTCCACTGCCCAATGCCAAGAGTTTCATTGTGAACCGTAATGCCATGGGAACATGAAGGCCTCACCACCTCCTGCTGAATCAGTATTAACCAGGACGGCTATGGATACATTTGTAGCGGGTTCATATCCTGCGCCGGCCCGTATTCTGAAACAGGGATTGGTTGGATGGTTGAGGACCTCCATTTCTCAGAGGGATTGTTGGGGACCTCCATTTCTCAGAGGGATGCTTGATGACTTCCATTTCTCAGAGGGATGTTTGAGGACTTCCATTTCTCAGAGGGATGTTGGAGGACTTCCATTTCTCAGAGGGATGTTGGAGGACTTCCATTTCTCAGAGGGATGTTGGAGGACTTCCATTTCTCAGAGGGATGTTTGAGGACTTCCATTTCTCAGAGGGATGTTTGAGGACTTCCATTTCTCAGAGGGATGTTTGAGGACTTCCATTTCTTAGAGGGATGTTGGAGGACTTCCATTTCTCAGAGGGATGTTGGAGGACTTCCATTTCTCAGAGGGATGTTGGAGGACTTCCATTTCTCAGAGGGATGTTGGAGGACTTCCATTTCTCAGAGGGATGTTGGAGGACTTCCATTTCTCAGAGGGATGTTGGAGGACTTCCATTTCTCAGAGGGATGTTTGAGGACCTCCGTTTTTTCAGAGGGATGGTTGAGGACCTCAGTTTCTCGAAGGGATGGTTGAGGACCTCAGTTTCTCGAAGGGATGGTTGAGGACCTCCATTTCTCAGAGGGATGGGTGAGGACCTCCGTTTCTCGAAGGGATGGTTGAGAACATCTGTTTCTCGAAAGCATAGTTGAGGACCTCCATTTCTTAGAGGGATAGTTGAGGACCTCAGTTTCTCAGAGGGATGGTTGAGAACCGCAATTTTTTTTAGAGGGATGGTTGAGGACCTCCATTTATCAGAGGGAGGCTCTTCGCTTGTTGCCATTCACAGCATCTCAGTCCTAATTCTGGAACAGATGAGTCTTTTTATTTTCTATGAACTCATTTGGTGCTGTGCATTGGTTCCATTCCTTTGCAATGAACCTTACTTCAGGCCCAAAGAGGTTTTATCTCGACGTGCTGCTATGTGATTGGCTATGCCTGTTCTCAGACGCTCCCGAGAAGATGGGACCGTCTACTAAATACATACCGTACTGTCAGGAAGATGACTGTTACATTGACTCCCGTGTGTTACGAACAATTTGTCTTTAGAGAACCGTAGGCTCCAAAATGATGAGATCGGAGACATCACTGTGCGACCCAATGGACAACATCGCCGTCAATCTCGTCTGTGTCTCTGCTCAGATGTCTGTAGTTCCCTGTAATGTTGTACAGTATTGACTTCACTGCTTGGGGGGGGGGGGGGGAGGGGAAGAGAAGGGTCAAAAAAATCTAAATCTATCTATACATTTCATAGGTCTATAATTTCATAGCTATATAGCGTGTTACTGATTATAACCGTACAGCTACAAACACCACAGGAGCCTTAGACATACCAGAGTCATTTATCTGTCCTATGTGGGGGGAGGTGGAAAGTGACTTTTTCTGCGAGGGGGGGAGGGAAAGGTAGGGAAACCTAATTTTAAGATGCTTGAACTTTCAGAGGTATTCAGGCCAGTATATATCCAATGACTGCCAACATTGAGCCCTGATGAAGGGAGTTGAGGGCCCCTGAAATGTGTTGAATATCAAGTTAAATCTTTTACTGAACTTCATATATATCTGAGACGCTCCTATCTTTTGTTTACTGTTTGGACCACTTCAGGGACCCCTGGAGATGCCCTTTGGAACCACACATTAAGGTCGTTTGTACTGATCATTGGGTCCAGTGTGCCACCAACACGCCCTCTGGGAGCCCTTTATATGAAGGGGAGGTAGAGAGTGACCTTTTTATTTTGTTTTTATGTATCTGTAGGGATGGCAGGGCAGGGAAATCTAATTTGAGATGCCTCAACATTCAGAGGTATTATTCAGGAAGGAGTCCAGTATATACCCAATAATTGCCAGCCACGAGGAAGGGAGGTGGGAGCCCCCGAAACGTCTTGGCTTGTCAAGTTAAATAATCTTTTACTGGATATATACCTGAGGCCCTCTCATCCTTTGTGTAATGTCTTGACCACTCCAGGGACCCCTGGAGATACCCTAGTTGACATCCAATGGGAGTCATTCATTTGTTACATGCAGGGGAAGTAGAGAGAGACTTTTGTTTTTTTTATGCCTTTGTAGGGATGGCAAAAAAAAAAGAAAATGTAATTTCAAATGCCTCAACACCCGCAGGTATTACACAGCCTGGAGTGGGCTGGATCAGCCCGGCAATCTGCTAATCCTTGTCCCATAAAACTGCTCTCTATTATATACCTCACTCAAGCCCTGATGAAGGGAGTTATGGTCCCTGAAACGTGTTGGTTGTATCCTCTGACCTGTGGTCAAGAGATATAAAATGTTAGTGGACTTTGTATATACCTGAGGCACTCCCGTCCATTATATACTGTCTTGACCACTCCAGGGACCCCTAGAGATACCCCAGTAGACAGAGAGCTAGTGCTACACATTTGTATCAATCATTGGCAGCATTGAAGCCCCGATAAAGGGAGTTGTGAGCCACGAAACGTGTTGGATAAATCCGCTCACCTGTTGTCAATAAACTTTTACAGGACTATATATAAATATATTGCCAAAAGTATTGGGACACCTGCCTTTACACACACATGACCTTTAATGGCATCCCAGTCTTAGTCCGTAGGGTTCAGTATTGAGTTGGCCCCACCCTTTGCAGCTATAACAGGTTCAACTCTTCTGGAAAGGCCGTCCACAAGGTTTAGGAGGGTGTCTATGGGAATGTTTGACCATTCTTCCAGAAGAGCATTTGTGAGGTCAGACACTGATGTTGGGCGAGAAGGCCTGGCTCACAGTCTCCGCACTAATTCATCCCAAAGGTGTTCTATCGGGTTGAGGTCAGGACTTTGTTTAGGCCAGTCAAGTTCCTCCACCCCAAACTCGCTCATCCATGACTTTATGGACCTTGCTTTGTGCACTGGTCCAAACCATTTGGTGGAGGGTGGATTATGGTGTGGGGGTTGGGGGTTTTTTCAGGGGTTGGGCTTGGCCCCTTAGTTCCAGTGAAGGGAACTCTTAAGGCGTCAGCCCACCAAGACATTTTGGACAATTTCATGCTCCCAACTGACTGCCCACCAGTGCACAAAGCAAGGTCTATAAAGACATGGATGAGCGAGTTTGGGGTGGAGGAACTTGACTGGCCTGCACAGCGTCCTGACCTCAACCAGATAGAACACCTTAGGGATGAATTAGAGCGGAGACTGCAAACCAGAGACCTTCTCATCCAACCTCAGTGCCTGACCTTACATGCTCTTCTGGAAGAATGGTCAAACATTCCCATAGACACACTCCTAAACCTTGTGGACGGCCTTCCCAGAAGAGTTGAAGCTGTTATAGCTGCAAAGGGAGGGCCAACTCAATATTGAACCCTACGGACTAAGACTGGGATGTCATTACAGTTCATGCGAGTGTAAAGGCAGGCGTCCCAATACTTTTGGTGATATAGTGTGTGTACACACACACACGGCAATCTCATCCATTGTATACTAGTCTGAGCACTCCAGAGACCCCTAGAGATACCCCAGTAGACAGAGAACTACCAATCATCGGGTCCAACGCTCCACTAATACTCCCTCTGAGGATCCTTTATTTGTCCTATGTGGGGGGGGGGGGGTATTATTCAGCCTGAAGGGGAACAATCTATTTATTTATTTAATATATATTTAATCTGTTATGAAATGTGCACCCCTGTGGGGGGCGCTCTCAGTGACTTGGTTCAAGCCGAGCCGTGTTAATGGGGAACTAAACCCTCCTCTACTTTATTGCCAAGGAAGCTGCCATCTTGGGCAACTGCAGCTCATAGGCCAAGTGCTGCACACGTGTCAAGTTTCAACACCAGCCATTCGGTGGCCTAACTGTCACAGTTGCTTGTGCGCTCAACTAAAAGTGTGATCACTCATGGCATGAAGACCTACCTGTTATCTGCTGCTGGTAAGTGTACCTGTCACCCAGCAGGCCAAAGCTGGGAGTCCTGCGGGCGTCACTGAGCCGCGAGGTGTAAGCCGACGCGTTTCAGGCTCCTAAACCTGTAGAATGGCCGCCCTGTGTGTACATGACAGGTGCTCTTTTAACAATTGTGATTTGCTTTTGTTTTTTACTATGCCTTTAATTCACTGTGACCCGCCCCCCCCCCCCCCCCCAAGAGCCACAACTGGAGGTTCCTCAGACATTTGAATGACGGAGGACAGCCATTAGCGATAGCGCCAACATGGTCGGCGTTGCTGTATAACTGGAAATCATAGTAGACAAAAACTGGAGGATTTATGTGTAAGACGTGTGATTATTTATTAACGATTTTTTGGTGTTTATTATGTGATCTGATGCTTTAATTTATGACCCAGATAGTGTGCGGCGTGTGAACCTTGGAAATGGCGGATTGGTGACGGCGCCAGGACTGGAAAGGAATGGCGTGCCGCTGGAAGGAGGCATGATGAATGTAAAGTGGGCGGGTCTGTCCACAGGGTGACACCGCTGCTGTGCAGAATTAGAAGTGTTGTCACCTTGTTACAGATGGTGGAAAAATAGCAGTTCTATTGGCAGGATCAACAGTTGTTACAGGAGGGACTATTCATGCCCGTGACAGGCTGCTGAGTAATCGTCATTTTTTTTTTGGTCCAGAGTTCCACAAGAAATAAAATGTCCTATGTGTGGGGGGGTCATAGCGATAAAAATATTACAGGAGTTCTGACCCTGACCCACTCCACCCAAAACCTTAAGGCCCCATCCCCATTTTCGTGCTACATGCCGTCTGACCCTGACCCACTCCATCCAAAACCTTAAGGCCCCATCCCCATTTTCGTGATACATGCCGTCTGACCCTGACCCACTCCATCCAAAACCTTAAGGCCCCATCCCCATCCCGTGCTACATGCCGTCTGACCCTGACCCACTCCATCCAAAACCTTAAAGTGGTTGTATAGTCAACATTTTTACTTTTACCTACAGGTGAGCCTATAATAAGGCCTATAATAAGGCTTACCTGTAGGTAAAAAAAAAATATCTCCTAAACCTGGTTGGTTTGGTTTTGGTATGGTTTAGGAGATATTCCCCTCGCAATGAGCCGCGGACCTTGCCGGAAAGACGTCTCCCGCGCGCATGCGCAGGAGTGGCGACATCGCGTCTCCAGCCACTCACAACGCTGGAGCCGCTATACCCGGAAGACAAGGGAAGGCAACATGTCAGCTACCTCGGCGTGGACCAGGTGAGATACCGACGCCTCGTTCTAAGGTAAGTATTTCATAATGAGCTAGTATGTGGTACATACAAGCCCATTATGCCTTTTGCCTTACAGGTATATAAAAAAGAAAGAAAGCGTCAGCGGGTTTATTACCGCTTTAAGTCCACATTCACATCGCCGCATTTTTGTGCTACATGCCTTCTGACCCTGACCCACTCCATCCACAACCTTAAAGTGATTGTAAAGGCTTGATTTTAATTTTTTTTAAATAACAAACATATCATACTTGCCTCCACTGTGCAGCTTGTTTTGCACAAAGTGGCCCCGAACCTGGTCTTCTGGGGTCCCCCGGTGGCTCCTCCCCGCATCAGATAACCCCCCTAGGACAGTGATGGGGAACCTTGGCACCGCAGATGTTTTGGAACTACATTTCCCATGATGCTCAATGACACTGCAGAGTGCATGAGCATCATGGGAAATGTAGTTCCAAAACATCTGGGGTGCCGAGGTTCGCCATCGCTGCCCTAGGAGAAGCGCTCTCCCGGGGGGGGGGTTATATTGCGGGCGCGCTCCCGAGTCCAGCATTTGCGTCCATAGACACGAATGCCAGACTCGCCCCCGGCGCCTGTGTCATTTGATTTGACTGACAGCAGCAGGAGCCAATGGCTGCGCTGCTATCAAGCTATCCAATGAAGAGCCGGGACCCGGTGGAGAGAGGGAGGGCACGTCTCCGCCGAGTGAATGAAGGGGCTCAGGTAAGTAAAACGGGGGGGGGGGGGGGGGCTGGGGGATCACTGCCAGGTGTTTTTTCACCTTAATGCATCCTATGAAAAAACACAAGGGTTTTACAACCCCTTTAAGCCCCCATTCAAATCACTGCGTTTTTGATGCATTTTCGTACTACATGAGCCTTTTGAGCCACTCCACCCAAAACCTTAAGGTCCGTTCACATTGCCGCGTTTTTTTTGTGAGTTTCCGCGATACATGCCTGGCCCTACGTGCAACAAATCCACAAAAGCAGCTCCTGCACCTTTGAGCTTTGTGTGTTTTTTTTCTTTTTTTTTTTAAATATGGAAGCCCTTAACCGCGCACTTCGATGCGCAGGAATGCCCAGTAATAAAAAATGGCGCAACGTGTTTATTTTTTTACATTTATTTTTGCACATTCCATGAAAATGTGCGCCTTCGAATGCGTTCACCCAACACGGAGATGTGAATGGAGCCTAAAAATATGTTTTTGTCTGGGGACGGATTTTAATTCACTAAGCAGCGATGATGTCCCTGGGCGATGAATGACGTGGGCGGTACTTAGCGGTTTTCCTGCTTTGTATTCCCTCACAGGCAGTTCCTATGGTAGGCGGAGCCGAAGCTGGAACTTGTACGGTGCAGCTGTGACCATTTTTCCACAATCTGACGCTTTTTTTATTTTTTTTTCCCTTTCCCGCCATTTCAAAAGTTCACATCAGACCGGAAAACCGCAACTTTTTAAGCAAATCGAGGGCCCAATTTTTACAATGTTGCACTTTTTCACCGGATCCCTATTTAATGGAAAATATTTAATTTATATGTTGAAGAAAAAGTTACATTTCCAGAGATTTGTTAGAAATCCCAGCCGCAGGGAACGCCACAATGAAGAGCGGTCAGGGGTACAGGCTGGGAGGGGGGTTTTGTCGGGGGATGGGGAGGGTGACACCCTGTTTCCCGGATTTGGAAGCCTGCACAGTATAGATCGGGGTATTTTTGTCTAGATCAATTGTCTTTGTTGTTGAAATGCGAATGTACAGCGTGAAATAAAGAGTTTATCTGTCGCTCGTCTGACTTTATTCCAGGATTTCGGAATTACAATAAAATAAAAATGTATTTAATCTTTTCAATGTGAAATACAAACAGGTGATGGTGAGACTAAAGGGATCGAGAAGTCCTCCAAACCAATCGGTGATCGCTCAGGAGAGGCTTCAGGTACTCCGATTCCATCCCAAATATAAGGGGGTTACGCCTCATTTCAGGACAGTGGGCGGGGCCATGCAAATCATTTCTTTACACCCCATCAGACAGATATACATCCAGAGCCGATCGTGTTTAGAGCGAATATAGCCGAACATTATAGAGACATTTATTCCAAGCTGTATACAGCTGTTTCAGGCATTTTGGCCATCATCAGTGCAGTGTAAAGAAACCATGGCATTCCATATACTGTCTTATTGGACCCCCAAGCCCTACTCCATGAAAATCATGGCTTCCATACGCTGCATTGATGATGACCAAAAAGCCTGAAACATCTGTATGCAGTTTGAAATATATGGCTCCCTGCACAGATGGCACCCCCTGCATACCCTGACCCAGCTCCCTGCACAGATGGCACCCCCTGCATACCCTGACCCAGCTCCCTGCACGGGTGCCACCCCCTGCATACCCTGACCCAGCTCCCTGCACGGGTGCCACCCCCTGCATACCCTGACCCAGCTACCTGCACGGGTGCCACCCCCTGCATACCCTGACCCAGCTACCTTCACAGGTGCCCCCCCCCCCGCATACCCTGACCCAGCTACCTGCACGGGTGCCACCCCCTGCATACCCTGACCCAGCTCCCTGCACGGGTGCCACCCCCTGCATACCCTGACCCAGCTACCTGCACGGGTGCCACCCCCTGCATACCCTGACCCAGCTACCTTCACAGGTGCCCCCCCCCCTGCATACCCTGACCCAGCTACCTGCACGGGTGCCAACCCCTGCATACCCTGACCCAGCTACCTGCACGGGTGCAACCCCCTGCATACCCTGACCCAGCTGCCTGCACGGGTGCCACCCCCTGCATACCCTGACCCAGCTACCTGCACGGGTGCCACCCCCTGCATACCCTGACCCAGCTACCTGCACGGGTGCCACCCCCTGCATACCCTGACCCAGCTACCTGCACGGGTGCCACCCCCTGCATACCCTGACCCAGCTACCTGCACGGGTGCCACCCCCTGCATACCCTGACCCAGCTACCTGCACGTGTGCAACCCCCTTCATACCCTGACCCAGCTACCTGCACGGGTGCCCCCCCCTGCATACCCTGACCCAGCTACCTGCACGGGTGCCCCCCCTGCATACCCTGACCCAGCTACCTGCACGGGTGCCCCCCCCTGCATACCCTGACCCAGCTACCTGCACGGGTGCCACCCCCTGCATACCCTGACCCAGCTGCCTGCACGTGTGCAACCCCCCTGCATACCCTGACCCAGCTACCTGCACGGGTGCCACCCCCTGCATACCCTGACCCAGCTACCTGCACGGGTGCAACCCCCTGCATAAAATACCAGCAAAAAGGTTTCAATGCGCTCCAGAGAACAGTCTTGTATCACCAAATGTCAGGGAAATTTCAGAGATGGGGTGTACTCAGAACCCAGGCAGCTGTTTAAACTTTCAGAGACAAAGTTCAGACAGAAATAGCAACACAAAAACAGCGCTCAATGGATTCATGAATGAAGTTTATTTCTAAAAACTGCTCCAGTATAAAAACAGAACAGATCACAGTTCAATATAGCATGTTGTTAGGATCTTTGAAAAAATGGGGTATTGAAACTGTCATTTGAATATAAAAGAACACAGTATAGCATCATACCGCCTCAGGTCCTGATAACTGGGGATGTGTTGATGTTAATATGTCTAACCTTTATCACGATCTGTGAAAGCCAACTCACCACTCCATGTGCCTCAAAGGGGGGATGGTATCGTGGAGGGGCAAGGCGCAGGAACACTCTCCTAGGTGGTTAGTGAGGCTCTACCGCTGGATGCAAAAGATTGAATAAGGGGGACAACAATGAGTTGTCCCATGCACTCTCAAGCGCCGGCGTCCGGAGCGTTCAGCGTCTCGCTGTGAGGAGGAGAGGAAACCTCGATCTGGCATCCGGAAGAGAAAAACACATCGCCGATCGGGAGCACGTGACGGCTAGACGTGTACTGTTGGGGGTATCCAGGGCGACCGTGACTTACTAGTTTCGCGCGCATGCGCTTTGTCAAAGTCACGGGAGCCATAGCGGAACTGGAATTTAAAAGTAAAAAAGGCGCCAAAACACCGGAGTGACGAGGAAAAAGTACATAGTAACATCAACTCGTCACCTGTCAGCGTTTCCCTTGTGATATGTGTATACATTTAACTTACATAAAACGGCAACACAGTACAAAACACTCATAGACAAATATAAATAAATAACAAGGGTGATAAATGAAATTGGTTTGTTGGGTGATAAACAGTAATGTGACTAGAACATATATAGTCACAATAGTGTAAGATATATTCATACCGTTCTCATAAGGGTAAATATTTGGTTACAACTGCATAAATTGTTAAAAATAAATTGTTGTAGAAATAAAAAGTAAAATTGAAAATAAAAATGACGTGCACCCTTAAAAGGTACCGTTAATTGTATGGTATGATAAAAATATTTAAAAAGACAATTTGGGACAAATTTAAAAAATTATTATTTTTTAAAAAGATTATTACAAAACATTATTTTATGATTACTTCTAAAAAATTAATCAATTACGCATTAGAAAAAAGGCATTTGGGATTAGTACGTGAATTGAATCTGAACATTGAATCAAGTTAATACAAAGTTAGTTTTTCAGTTTAAGACACAACATGATATGCTAAAGATTTTCGTTTTTACAAGATGCTTAGGACATCAATTTCTTCGTTCATACCTTCGGGTGCAAGGGAACCCAAACGATATATCCAGAAGGTTTCCCTTTGGCATAAACGTGAAAACCTTTCATTGTCTGTGAGGGTCTCCTTGGGTATAACCTCTATGGCGCGCACTTCCATCAGGCCAAAATCTCTATTGTGGGCCTGGCAGAAGTGCCGAGGGACACTATGTTTAACACATCCTTTTTTAGTAAGTCTCCGATGTTCGCCTATCCTGGTACGCAAAGTGCGGATGGTGCGTCCCACGTAAAGCATGCCACAAGGGCAACGTAGCACATAGACTACGAACTCGGTGGAACAAGTAATCAGCTGTTTGATTCCAAAGATTTCACCCTTCTTGGTTGTTATTTGTGTACACCCGTGAAGAATAGATTCACAGGTGAGGCAACCCTTTTTGCGACATTGGAAAATACCCTGTCTGTCCTCAAAGTGAATATTAATAGTGTCGTCTATTGGGACTTTGGATTTTTTGATTTTGCTGGGGGCAATGATATTTTTTACAGTTCGAGATCGCCTAAAGGTCACTTGTGGTTTGGAAGGAAGGACCGGGGCTAAAATGTGGTCAAGTTTTAAGATATCATAATGTTTAAAAATAATTTTTGAGATAGATCTGAATTTTGTATTAAAACTTGAAACAAACCTTGCTGAATAGGACATCTCATCGGTGTTTATTTTTGACCTACCGAGAGATGGCTTCTCATTAAAAAGGAGAGCATCAGAAATTAGTTCCTTTGGGTATCCCTTTTCAACGAACTTTTTGACCATAACCTGGCCTTGTGTTTTATATTCATCCAATTTGGTACAATTTCTGCGTAATCTATGGAATTGACCATTTGGAATATTCTTTTTCCATATAGGATGATGACAGCTGTCAAAATGGAGATAAGAATTCCCAGCTGTTGGTTTAATATGATTTTTCGTGATTATGGCCTCATTCTCATGAGATAGGACCAGATCCAAAAAAACTAATTCGTTCTGGCTAACTTCATGAGTAAAGGCCAAACCGAAAGTATTATTGTTACAATATTCTGCAAAAGAAAGGAAAAGATCTCTATCGCCAAATCACTCATAGATCCCCCCGGGTAGACCCATTGTTGCCAGTACAAATAGTTTTACAAGTGGTCTTTCTATCTATATAGACCATTTGTTACAACCAATTGTCATCCAATTACCATCCTATATTAAAGATTCGAGCCACATCATTGAAACTTTAAAAGATTATTTATGGCAAGATAATTATCTTTGGGCCTCACTAGACGTATCATCGTTATATACCTCAATACCCCATGAAGTTGGCATTGCCGCAGTACAATACTTTCTTAGTAAAAATGATGATATGAATTCCAACCAATCAGCGTTCCTGTCCGATAGTATAGATTTTTGCCTTCGTCACAATTATTTCACCTTTTTAGATTGTTTTTATTTACAGCAGAAAGGGACTGCTATGGGAGCCAATTTTGCCCCAGGTTATGCTAACCTCACCATGGGCTATTGGGAGAGTCACAAGATCTGGTCAAACAACCCGTTTTCCCAATATATCGTCTTTTATGGACGATATATTGATGATATTTTAATTATTTGGAGTGGCGATAGAGATCTTTTCCTTTCTTTTGCAGAATATTGTAACAATAATACTTTCGGTTTGGCCTTTACTCATGAAGTTAGCCAGAACGAATTAGTTTTTTTGGATCTGGTCCTATCTCATGAGAATGAGGCCATAATCACGAAAAATCATATTAAACCAACAGCTGGGAATTCTTATCTCCATTTTGACAGCTGTCATCATCCTATATGGAAAAAGAATATTCCAAATGGTCAATTCCATAGATTACGCAGAAATTGTACCAAATTGGATGAATATAAAACACAAGGCCAGGTTATGGTCAAAAAGTTCGTTGAAAAGGGATACCCAAAGGAACTAATTTCTGATGCTCTCCTTTTTAATGAGAAGCCATCTCTCGGTAGGTCAAAAATAAACACCGATGAGATGTCCTATTCAGCAAGGTTTGTTTCAAGTTTTAATACAAAATTCAGATCTATCTCAAAAATTATTTTTAAACATTATGATATCTTAAAACTTGACCACATTTTAGCCCCGGTCCTTCCTTCCAAACCACAAGTGACCTTTAGGCGATCTCGAACTGTAAAAAATATCATTGCCCCCAGCAAAATCAAAAAATCCAAAGTCCCAATAGACGACACTATTAATATTCACTTTGAGGACAGACAGGGTATTTTCCAATGTCGCAAAAAGGGTTGCCTCACCTGTGAATCTATTCTTCACGGGTGTACACAAATAACAACCAAGAAGGGTGAAATCTTTGGAATCAAACAGCTGATTACTTGTTCCACCGAGTTCGTAGTCTATGTGCTACGTTGCCCTTGTGGCATGCTTTACGTGGGACGCACCATCCGCACTTTGCGTACCAGGATAGGCGAACATCGGAGACTTACTAAAAAAGGATGTGTTAAACATAGTGTCCCTCGGCACTTCTGCCAGGCCCACAATAGAGATTTTGGCCTGATGGAAGTGCGCGCCATAGAGGTTATACCCAAGGAGACCCTCACAGACAATGAAAGGTTTTCACGTTTATGCCAAAGGGAAACCTTCTGGATATATCGTTTGGGTTCCCTTGCACCCGAAGGTATGAACGAAGAAATTGATGTCCTAAGCATCTTGTAAAAACGAAAATCTTTAGCATATCATGTTGTGTCTTAAACTGAAAAACTAACTTTGTATTAACTTGATTCAATGTTCAGATTCAATTCACGTACTAATCCCAAATGCCTTTTTTCTAATGCGTAATTGATTAATTTTTTAGAAGTAATCATAAAATAATGTTTTGTAATAATCTTTTTAAAAAATAATAATTTTTTAAATTTGTCCCAAATTGTCTTTTTAAATATTTTTATCATACCATACAATTAACGGTACCTTTTAAGGGTGCACGTCATTTTTATTTTCAATTTTACTTTTTATTTCTACAACAATTTATTTTTAACAATTTATGCAGTTGTAACCAAATATTTACCCTTATGAGAACGGTATGAATATATCTTACACTATTGTGACTATATATGTTCTAGTCACATTACTGTTTATCACCCAACAAACCAATTTCATTTATCACCCTTGTTATTTATTTATATTTGTCTATGAGTGTTTTGTACTGTGTTGCCGTTTTATGTAAGTTAAATGTATACACATATCACAAGGGAAACGCTGACAGGTGACGAGTTGATGTTACTATGTACTTTTTCCTCGTCACTCCGGTGTTTTGGCGCCTTTTTTACTTTTAAATTCCAGTTCCGCTATGGCTCCCGTGACTTTGACAAAGCGCATGCGCGCGAAACTAGTAAGTCACGGTCGCCCTGGATACCCCCAACAGTACACGTCTAGCCGTCACGTGCTCCCGATCGGCGATGTGTTTTTCTCTTCCGGATGCCAGATCGAGGTTTCCTCTCCTCCTCACAGCGAGACGCTGAACGCTCCGGACGCCGGCGCTTGAGAGTGCATGGGACAACTCATTGTTGTCCCCCTTATTCAATCTTTTGCATCCAGCGGTAGAGCCTCACTAACCACCTAGGAGAGTGTTCCTGCGCCTTGCCCCTCCACGATACCATCCCCCCTTTGAGGCACATGGAGTGGTGAGTTGGCTTTCACAGATCGTGATAAAGGTTAGACATATTAACATCAACACATCCCCAGTTATCAGGACCTGAGGCGGTATGATGCTATACTGTGTTCTTTTATATTCAAATGACAGTTTCAATACCCCATTTTTTCAAAGATCCTAACAACATGCTATATTGAACTGTGATCTGTTCTGTTTTTATACTGGAGCAGTTTTTAGAAATAAACTTCATTCATGAATCCATTGAGCGCTGTTTTTGTGTTGCAACCCCCTGCATACCCTGACCCAGCTGCCTGCACAGATGGCTCCCCCTGCATACCCTGACCCAGCTCCCTGCAGGGGTGGCATCCCCTGCAATACCCTAACCCAGTTCCCTGAACAGATGGCACCCACTGCATACCCTGACTCAACTCTTTGCACTGATGGCATCCCCTGCATAATCTAACACAGCTTCCTGCACAGGTGGAACCCCCTGCTTAACTCAACCCTAACACAAAATATGGTAAATATGGCGTTATTGATGATGGATTTACATCAAGGACATTTTTTTGGGGAGTGTTTTTTTTTTTTTTTACTTTTTCATGTCTGGCAATAGTGGCGGCAGCAGCATGCTCGACGATCACTTTTTTTGGTGACTGGGTAAGGGTACTATGTACCCCATTCTCATTCACAGAGCGGGGGCTGGGATTTGGGGGGGGGGGGGCTATGTTAAAGAGGGCTTCCAGATTCCGATAGGCGCCCTGCCCACAGACCTTCACAACCACTGGCCAGGGTTATAGGAATAAGGCCCATGTCTGTCCCAAAGCAGCCAAACCACTCCCAACCCCCACCCCATCTTTACTATTCAGCTGTCAGCGGGGAAGCCAATTGACAGCTGATGACTTATTGTTTAAGAACGTCGCTCCTTAGCCAGATTTTACTGCACCCTGATTGAGTAAAACTTTGCCCAATCAGGGCACATAATGCACTGTGCAGGATGGCTGTGTCGGTTTCGGTCTGAGACACTGTATTGTCCTGGAACGAAGGTGCCCAGGACACGGGATTGTCCCCCTACTTTATGTACAGTCTGGGCCCAGGATCCATGTACAGTCTATGCCCAGGATTTGAGGGGCTCCATGTACAGTCTGGGCCCAGGATCTGAGGGGCTCCATGTACAGTCTGGGCCCAGGATCTGAGGGGCTCCATGTACAGTCTGGGCCCAGGATCTGAGGGGCTCCATGTACAGTCTGGGCCCAGGATCTGAGGGGCTCCATGTACAGTCTGGGCCCAGGATCTGAGGGGCTCCATGTACAGTCTGGGCCCAGGATCTGAGGGGCTCCATGTACAGTCTGGGCCCAGGATCTGAGGGGCTCCATGTACAGTCTGGGCCCAGGATCTGAGGGGCTCCATGTACAGTCTGGGCCCAGGATCTGAGGGGCTCCATGTACACTCTATGCCCAGGATTTGAGGGGCTCCATACAGTCTGGGCCCAGGATCTGAGGGGCTCCATGTATAGTCTGGGCCCAGGATCCGAAGGGCTTCATGTACCATCTGGTCCCAGGATCTGAAGGGCTTCATGTACCATCTGGTCCCAGGATCTGAGGGGCTCCATGTATAGTCTGGGCCCAGGATCTGAGGGGCTCCATGTACAGTCTGGGCCCAGGATCTGAGGGGCTCCATGTACAGTCTGGGCCCAGGATCTGAGGGGCTCCATGTACAGTCTGGGCCCAGGATCTGAGGGGCTCCATGTACAGTCTGGGCCCAGGATCTGAGGGGCTCCATGTACAGTCTGGGCCCAGGATCTGAGGGGCTCCATGTACAGTCTGGGCCCAGGATCTGAAGGGCTTCATGTACCATCTGGTCCCAGGATCTGAAAGGCTTCATGTACCATCTGGTCCCAGGATCTGAAAGGCTTCATGTACCATCTGGTCCCAGGATCTGAGGTACTCCATGTAAAGTCTGGGCCCAGGATCTGAGGTACTTCATATATAGTCTGAGCCCAAGAGGAGCTTCATGTACTATTGGGGCCCAGAATCCAAGTGGCTTCATGTACAGCCTGGGTAAGGAAGGGGCTCCACGTACAGTCTGGGCCCAGAAAATGAGGAGCGTTCCGTCCAGTCGGGGCCCAGGATCCAGGGGGCTGTACATTTGGGGACCAGGATCCAAGAGGATGAACAGTTGCAGGGCAAGATCCGATGGGCTTCATGTACAGCCTGGTGCAAGGATTCACACAGCTTCACGCACAGTCTGGGCCCTGGATCCATGTAAAGTCAGTGTCCAACAAACACGGGTCTTTGTGTACAGTCTGGGCCCATGTGTATTGACCATCTTATTAATGCCACTTTTGTGTTTGCTGCTCCTATGAAGTGCACTATGGTATAACCAGGTCAACATTTTTGTCCAAATGCCTATTGATGTGTTCGCCTATATACACACACATATCCTTTAGTAAATCAGGCTCAGTATCTGAGAATCCATCACAGGGCGCCATGAACCATGAAGAGGTCCATATAGTTCAGGGAGGGATTCTGATCATGGAGGGTTCCAAAGAGTTCAGCTGGAAAGACCCGAACGTGCCAACAATGGTCCTGAGCTCTCGAATCTGCTGAACAATCAACATCTCAGTTGGTTTTCTGGCAGCAAATTCTCTATGAATTTGGAAGAACAATGAGACCCTTCAAAGGTTGCAGTCCCTTTGGGGCCCCAGCTGGCACATCTATACGACTAAAAAAGGGAACTCTTACCTCCTACAAAGCAGAACAATAATAGTTTGTGTTTCTGGGGAATTTCTGTCCCTTGGAGGATACGCCTAAGGGGCTTCCACAGAGTTTATCCCGGCACTGCTCTTCACCAGTGAAACAGATCTACACTCACCAGACAGTAATGCCGGCCTCTCTCCAGATGGGTAACAACAGCTTCATAATGTACCTGTACATCGGAAGCGGATTCTGGGTTGGGGGGCACGCCACTGCCCACCCACCTAGTTCCCTGTTATTTGACACAGTGGGAGTTTGTCAGAAGATCCCAGCCAATGATTCCTAGCTATGATCTGCTGCTCGGCTGTGTCCAATCACAGCCCAGAGCCCTGTGTTGCCAAACAACACAGGTCTCTGAAAGCTCGTTTGGCTATACTTCTCCTGTGGGTCACATGAGTGCAGTTCGTTCTGCGCTCCTGTGACCCTTTTTCAGCAGACAATGGACTGAAGCCCGGTGACGTCACAGAGCCGGTGTACTATCATTAGCCGTCCCCCATCACAAAGTGTCCTCTGTGTACTGCGCATGCGCAGTACACAGGACACCCATATTCCGAAAATTGCCGAGGATGAACGGCGCCTGCGCCGTGAGTCCACTTTCAAGCCCCACCATCCAAGTGGACATAGAGTTAGAATATAAAAGAGCCGAGTGCAGCGAGGCCGTGCCCGAAGCGTGGCGGGCGGCCCTCTAAGTTTGAGTAGCCCTATGTCCACTTGGATGGACGGCGCAGGCACCGTTCATCTTCCGACAATTTCCGAAAATCTTTATGCTCCGTACTGCGCATGCGCAGTACACTTCGGACACCTGGTGATAGCGGGACTGTTCTTGACAGAACACCGGCTCAGGCAAGATCATGATAATGAAGTGGGGATCCGCCCACATGCCTGGACCGGCACCTGGCTCAGCCTCTCAGTGAGCCGCTGTGAGCCTCAGCCAGCCGCCCCCTCCCCCTCCACAGCCCAGCTTTCTAGTGAGAGGGGGGCAGAGCAGAGAGCCGGTGACTTACACCAGCTCTCTGCTCATGGAGCCCTGAGAACTGAGCGATCTGCGGTGTTTTATCGCTCTGTTATCAGTGTTAGAGTCGGCGGTGAGAGATGCAGAATCCACCTACAGTGCCTTGAAAAAGTATTCATACCTCTTGAAAGAAGGTGCTGGACCTTCAGGTAAGACCAAATGCCAGGAACCAGGACAGTTGGACCAGAAATTGAACTTGAGCAACCAAAGCGTATGAAAGGCCATATACAGGGCCTTGAAAGAGTATTCATACCCCTTGAAATCTCCCACATTTTGTCACGTTACAACCAAAAACGTAAATGTATTTTATTGGGATTTTATGTGATGGACCAACACAAAGTGACACATAATTGTGAAGTGGAAGGAAAATGATAAATGATACAAATAAATGTGAAAAGTGTGAGGGGGGGGGCATTTGTAATCAGCCCCCTTTACTCTGATACCCCTAAATAAAATCTATAGGAACCAATTGCCTTCAGAAGTCACCTAATTAATAAATAGAGTCCACCTGTTTGTCATTTCATCTCAGTATAAATACAGCTGTTCTGTGAAGCCCTCAGAGGTTTGTTAGAGAACCTTAGTGAACAAACGGCATCATGAAGGCCAAGGAACACACCAGACAGGTCAGGGATAAAGTTGTGGAGAAGTATAAAGCAGGGTTAGGTTATAAATAAATCTCCCAAGCTTTGACCATCTCACGGAGCTCTGTTCAATCCATCATCGGAAAATGGAAAGAGTATGGCACAACTGCAAACCTACCAAGACATGGCCGTCCACCTAAACTGACCGGGCCGGGCAAGGAGAGCATTCATCAGAGAAGAGCCAAGAGGTCCATGGTAACTCTGGAGGAGCTGCAGAGATCCACAGCTCAGGGGGGAGAGTCTGTCCACAGGACAACTATTAGTCGTGTTCTCCACAAATCTGCCCTTTATGAAGAGTGACAAGAAGAAAGACATTGGAGAAAGAAAGTTATAAGAAGTCCTGTTTGTAGTTTTTGAGAAGCCATGTGGGGGAGGGGAGCAAACATGTGGAAGAAGGTGATCTGCTCACATGAGACCAAAATTCAACTTTTTGGCCTAAAAGCAAAACGCTATGTGTGGGGGAAACTAACACTGCCCATCCCCCTGAACACACCATCCCCACCGTGAAACATGGCGGTGGCAGCATCATGTGGTGGGGATGCTTTTCTTCAGCAGGGACAGGGAAGCTGGTCAGAGTTGATGGGAAGATGGATGGAGACAAATACAGGACAATCTTAGAAGAAAACCTGTTAGAGTCTGCAAAAGACTTGAGACTGGGGGGGGGGGGGGGGGGGGGGGGGGGGGGGGTTCACCTTCCAGCAGGACAACGACCCAAAACATACAGCCAGAGCTACAATGGAATGGTTTAGATCAAAGCATATTCAAGGCAAAACATAAGCAGATTGAACTTCAGTTTTAAGTAATAAAAATCGATTGGGGGTTGTAACCCTGCACCACCAATCCAAAAAGTAAAAAAATAAAAAAAAAGGAAAAAAAATAAAAAAAAAGGAAAGGAAAAAAAAGAAGGAAAAATAAAAAAATTTTAATATAAAAAAAAGGAAAATAAAAAGTAACAAATAAAGAAAATAAAAATAGACTTTGGCTGGAATTCCACTTTAGAAAAAAAGGAAAACCTGTGATCCCCAGCATCTTGCATCCCCAGAGCCCACAGATCCCAACACTAATATTGTCACCCATCCCCCCTTCCTCATGGCCCTCAGCAATTTTCCTTATAAACATTTCTTTCTGAATACGTTCCGGTCGGACGGGGAAAAATGCCTGCAGGGAGCACATAGGAATATGTAGAAGGACCTCTCGGCGCCTGCACTGCAGTGCTGTGTTCAGTGCCCTGAGCCCAGTGACAGGATCACTTTAAGCAGCTCTGTTGAGGATGTAAAAGTTCTCGGTGAACTTTCTCCTCGATAATAATCACAGCGTTTGTTTCCTCCACCAGATGATATTACGTGTCTATTGGGATGAATGGTGGGATCTGCTGAGGCGGGCGCTTTCGTTTTATGTTGGTTATTTCCCTTTTTTGTATATTTATGGGCTAAATTCGCACAAGACGTGTCCCCTGCTGACAGCGCCTTCCTGTCCACAGGCGTCACGGCTGCTCCACGGATGAAGACAGATATCTGTTCCCATATGACACAATATCTGCCCGACGAGACTCGAGACTGAGACTCTGAGCACGAGACGTTCCATGGATTCAGGTCTTCATTCTTGCTTCGTCCCTCTGCTTCTCACCCAGGCCAGCAGGACCAGTGTAAGGGGGCTGGGGGGGGGGGGGGGTTGAGTTTGGGAATCTGGAAGTTACAGAGGATTCAAGGCTTGTGTGCGATCGTCCTGTCCCAGCACCTCCCCCAATGTGGCATCTGACTATAAAATAAACTACATTGGGGGGGGGGGGGGGGGGGGGGGGGGGGGGGGGGGGGAGTAATGATCGTCTCCCCTGCAGATTGTGTGGGTTTTGCCACTTACATAGAAATGGAGGGTCTATAATTTTTATCATAGGTGTATTTTATATGATAGAGACAGAATATCAACCAAAAATGCAGAAAAATCACACAATACATTAATGGAGTTGCAATTCAGTGAGTAAAATAAGTATTTGATCCCCAAGCAAAACATGACTTAGTAGTTGGTGGAGAAACCCTTGTTGGTGATCACAGAGGTCAGACGTTTCTTGTAGGTGGTGATCAGGTTTCCACATCTCAGGAGGGATTTTGTCTTCTTTACAGATCTTCTCTAAATCCTGAAGGTTTCTTGGCAACTCAAAGTTTCAGCTCCTCCATACATTTTCTATAGGATTAAGGTCTGGAGACTGGCTAGGCCACTCCATGACCTTCATGTGCTTCTTCTTGAGCCACTCCTTTCTTGCCTTGGCGGTATGTTTTGGGTCATTGTCATGCTGGAAGACCCATCCATGACCCATCTTCAGTGTTCTGGATGAGGGAAGAAGGTTCTCATCCAAAATCTTACAATACATGGCCCCGTCCATTGGCCCCTCAATGCGGCAACTTCGGCCTGTACCTTTATCAGAGAAACCGACCCAAAGCATCATGTTTCCACCTCCGTGTGACTGTAGGGATGGAGTTCTTAGTCACCATTTTCCTTCCTCCAAACATGGCGAGTCGAGTTAATGCCAAAGAGCTGAATTTTGGTCTCATCTGACCACAGAACTTTCTCCCCCAATCCTTCTCTGAATCATTTAGATGTTCATTGGTAGACTTCAGACGGGCCTCTACATGTGTCTTCCTGAGGAGGGGGACCTGTACATGTGTCTTCCTGAGGAGGGGGACCTGTACATGTGTCTTCCTGAGGAGGGGGGCCTGTACATGTGTCTTCCTGAGGAGGGGGACCTGTACATGTGTCTTCCTGAGGAGGGGGACCTGTACATGTGTCTTCCTGAGGAGGGGGACCTGTACACGTGTCTTCCTGAGGAGGAGGACCTGTACATGTGTCTTCCTGAGGAGGGGGGCCTGTACATGTGTCTTCCTGAGGAGGGGGACCTGTACATGTGTCTTCCTGAGGAGGAGGACCTGTACATGTGTCTTCCTGAGGAGGGGGGCCTGTACACGTGTCTTCCTGAGGAGGAGGACCTGTACATGTGTCTTCCTGAGGAGGGGGGGCCTGTACACGTGTCTTCCTGAGGAGGGGGACCTGTACATGTGTCTTCCTGAGGAGGGGGACCTGTACACGTGTCTTCCTGAGGAGGGGGGTCTGTACATGTGTCTTCCTGAGGAGGAGGACCTGTACATGTGTCTTCCTGAGGAGGGGGACCTGTACATGTGTCTTCCTGAGGAGGGGGACCTGTACATGTGTCTTCCTGGGGAGGGGGACCTGTACATGTGTCTTCCTGAGGAGGGGGAGGACCTGTACACGTGTCTTCCTGAGGAGGGGGGCCTGTACATGTGTCTTCCTGAGGAGGAGGACCTGTACATGTGTCTTCCTGAGGAGGGGGGCCTGTACACGTGTCTTCCTGAGGAGGAGGACCTGTACATGTGTCTTCCTGAGGAGGGGGGGCCTGTACACGTGTCTTCCTGAGGAGGGGGACCTGTAAATGTGTCTTCCTGAGGAGGGGGACGTGTATACGTGTCTTCCTGAGGAGGGGGACCTGTACATGTGTCTTCCTGAGGAGGGGGACCTGTACATGTGTCTTCCTGAGGAGGGGGACCTGTACATGTGTCTTCCTGAGGAGGGGGACCTGTACATGTGTCTTCCTGAGGAGGGGGGGCCTGTACATGTGTCTTCCTGAGGAGGGGGAGGTGTATACGTGTCTTCCTGAGGAGGGGGACCTGTACATGTGTCTTCCTGAGGAGGGGGAGGACCTGTACATGTGTCTTCCTGAGGAGGGGGACCTGTACATGTGTCTTCCTGAGGAGGGGGACCTGTACATGTGTCTTCCTGAGGAGGGGGACCTGTACATGTGTCTTCCTGAGGAGGGGGACCTGTACATGTGTCTTCCTGAGGAGGGGGGGCCTGTACATGTGTCTTCCTGAGGAGGGGGAGGTGTATACGTGTCTTCCTGAGGAGGGGGACCTGTACATGTGTCTTCCTGAGGAGGGGGAGGACCTGTACACGTGTCTTCCTGAGGAGGGGGGCCTGTACATGTGTCTTCCTGAGGAGGAGGACCTGTACATGTGTCTTCCTGAGGAGGGGGGCCTGTACATGTGTCTTCCTGAGGAGGGGGACCTGTACACGTGTCTTCCTGAGGAGGAGGACCTGTACATGTGTCTTCCTGAGGAGGGGGGCCTGTACATGTGTCTTCCTGAGGAGGGGGACGTGTACACGTGTCTTCCTGAGGAGGGGGACGTGTACACGTGTCTTCCTGAGGAGGGGGACCTGTACACGTGTCTTCCTGAGGAGGGGGGCCTGTACATGTGTCTTCCTGAGGAGGGGGACCTGTACATGTGTCTTCCCGAGGAGGGGGACCTGTACATGTGTCTTCCTGAGGAGGAGGACCTGTACATGTGTCTTCCCGATATATACTCACCGGCCCCCTTGCTAGTAGTGGGTTGGTCCCCCTTTATTAGGTCCCCCTTGCTAGTAGCGGGTTGGACCCTCTTTATTAGGTCCCCCATGCTAGTAGTGGGTTTGACCCCCTTTATTAGGTCCCCCTTGCTAGTAGTGGGTTGGTCCCCCTTTATTAGGTCCCCCTTGCGAGTAGTGGGTTGGTCCCCCTTTATTAGGTCCTCCTTGCTAGTGGCGGGTTGGACCCTCTTTATTAGGTCCCCCATGCTAGTAGTGGGTTTGACCCCCTTTATTAGGTCCCCTTGCTAGTAGTGGGTTGGTCCCCCTTTATTAGGTCCCCCTTGCGAGTAGCGGGTTGGACCCCCTTTATTAGGTCCCCCTTGCTAGTAGTGGGTTGGACCCCATTTATTAGGTCCCCCTTGCTAGTAGTGGGTTGGACCCCCTTTATTAGGTCCTCCTTGCTAGTAGCGGGTTGGACCCCCTTTATTAGGTCCCCCTTGCTAGTAGTGGGTGGGTCCCCCTTTATTAGGCCCCCCTTGCTAGTAGTGGGTTGGATCCCCTTTATTAGGTCCCCCTTGCTAGTAGTGGGTTGGACCCCCTTTATTAGGTCCCCCTTGCTAGTAGTGGGTTGGTCCCTCTTTATTAGGTCTCCCTTGCTAGTAGTGGGTTGGTCCCTCTTTATTAGGTCCCCCTTGTTAGTAGTGGGTTGGACCCTCTTTATTAGGTCCCCCTTGTTAGTAGTGGGTTGGACCCCCTTTATTAGGTCCCCCTTGCTAGTAGTGGGTTGGTCCCTCTTTATTAGGTCCCCCTTGCTAGTAGTGGGTTGGTCCCTCTTTATTAGGTCCCCCTTGCTAGTAGTGGGTTGGTCCCTCTTTATTAGGTCCCCCTTGCTAGTAGTGGGTTGGTCCCTCTTTATTAGGTCCCCCTTGCTAGTAGTGGGTTGGACCCCCTTTATTAGGTCCCCCTTGGTAGTAGCGTGTTGGACCCCCTTTGGCCTTTATTTTTGGTGGCATAGATATAACAAGATGTTGGAAACGTTCCTCAGAGATTTTCCTCCATAGTGACCTGATGACATCACACAGTTGCTGCGGATTTGTCGGCTGCCCATCCATGATGCCAATCTCCCGTTCCACCACATCCCAAAGGTGCTCTATTGGATGAGATGTGGTGAGTGTGGAGGTCCCCGGTGATCTTCAGGAGCAAAAGACTTTGGGGGTTATTTACTAAAGATAAATCCACT
The DNA here is from genome assembly GCA_028564925.1 of Lithobates sylvaticus. Taxonomy (NCBI): domain Eukaryota; kingdom Metazoa; phylum Chordata; class Amphibia; order Anura; family Ranidae; genus Lithobates; species Lithobates sylvaticus. The sequence continues at coordinate 4,951,102 of CM053031.1, read as the reverse complement.
TTGCACTACATGTGGACTTGGAAGTGCAGTCACTGTAGATCTGAGGGGGACATGCAAGGAAAATACATGATTGGATGATAAAATCAGCAGAGCTTCCAGGTGCATTTGTAGTACAAAGTGGATTTGCCTTTAGTAAATAACCATCCTTTTATAACACAAAGGGGTTTGTTTATTAACCACTTCCCGACCGGCGCACGACGATGTACGTCGGCAGAATGGCACGGACAGGCAAAAGGGCGCACAGGTACGTCCCTGTAAGATTGCCGCCGTGCCATCACGTGTGCACGCCAGTCGGGACCCCCGTGAGTCCGGTCGCTGGTCCCGCGGACTCGATCGCCGCGGGGATACCCGCAATCGTCTCACGGGAAGGCTGAACGGAAGTAAACAGCATCTCCCCGTTCTGCCTAGCAACAAATGACACTGATCTCTGCTCCCTGTGATTGGAGCAGAGGTCAGTGTTCACTAAAACACAGCCACGCCCCCACAGTTAGTAACACGCCCCTAGGAACACTTAACCCCTACACTGCCACCCCCTGGTTAACCCCTTCTCTGCCAGTGTCATTTACACAGCAATCAGTGCATTTAAATAGCTGTGCTGTGACAAAAGTCCCGCCCTCCTCCTAGACCAGCTTGTGTGATAAACGCAGTGTTCTGTCTGTCACACGAGCTGATCTAGGAGGAGGGCGGGACTTTTGTCACAGCGCAGCCAACGTTTTTTGCACTCAGCTCGGAGACACACAGCGGGAGATGCCTGCAGACTGTGTAATCCAGGCACAGGCACTGACTACAGTGAGACTGCATTATGGGCACAGCGAGGCTGCGATTGTAGGCATGGCAAGGCTGCGATTGTGGGCACGGTGAGACTGCATTATGGGCACGGCAAGGCTAAGATTATGGGAACGGTGAGGCTGCAATTATGGGCATGTTGAGGCTGCGATTATGGGCACGGTGAGGCTGCCTTATGGGCACGGTGAGGCTGCGATTATGGGCACGGTGAGGTTGCAATTATGGGCACAGTGAGACTGCATTATGGGCACGGCGAGGCTGCGATTATGGGCACAGCGAGGCTGCGATTATGGGCACGGTGAGGCTGCGATTATGGGCACGGTGAGGCTGCGATTATGGGCACGGTGAGACTGCATTATGGGCACGGTGAGGCTGCGATTATGGGCACGGCGAGGCTGCATTATGGGCACGGTGATACTGCATTATGGGTACAGTGAGACTGCATTATGGGCAAGGCTGCGATTATGGGCACAGTGAGACTGCATTATGAGCACAGTGAGACTGCATTATGGGCACAGTGAGGCTGCAATTATGGGCACGGTGAGGCTGCGATTATGGGCACGGTGAGGCTGCGATTATGGGCACGGCGAGGCTGCGATTTTGGGCATGGTGAGGCTGCGATTAGGGCACAGTGAGGCTGCGATTATGGGCGAGGCTGCAAATGACACTGGGGCAAGGCTGCAAATGACAAGGCTACACTGACACTGGACAAGGCTGCAGATGGATGGGCAAGGCTGCAGATGGACACTGATAAAGCTGCATTGATGGGCATTTAAATGTAATTTTTTTCCTTAAACTTCCCTCCTAAACTTGGGGTAAATACGGTAATGTATAGAAGGTAGGGTCCAAAAGTGACTCAAGCCCAGGGGCCCCCACCACCCTAAGTCCTGCCCTGGTTGCACCCCCTTTGCTAGTAGCAGGTGGGTCCTACAGACTCATAATCATAACCCATAGAGAAGTATTTTTGTAAAGTGCTGATCTGTGATTGTGAAACCTCCTGGGTGGAGGGAATAAATGAGGGGAAGTGGCCAGAGTCCTCCAGATCCAGTCCTGGTTTTGTGATGGATAACCCGCTCTATGTTCAGCCTGATGAAGATTTAAAGTTCAGCTCCTTCAACCTGGCGGGCGACATGGCCACGTCTTCCATGGCCACTTTTGAAATATCTGGTAAAAATTGTTTCATATTAGCAGGATGGTAATCTTGTTCTAGATCTGTTTTTTATTTTTTTTTTTTTTTTTATTTTTTGTTAATTCATGTTGCTGTAAAATGATACAAATTATCAGTCATCACCCCCCAGATATATAGAGAGGGACAACCTGTAAGATGCAGATCAGGGGGTGTCCAAGGAAAGCTCAGTATAATATCAACATTGGAATTATTCTTCAGAAATATTTAGTTATAATTATTATTTTTAGAGCTAAGCATTTTGTATAATGGTAGAATTTTATTGTGTATTTTATATTTAGTTATTTTTTTTGTATATTATATTGTAGAATTGCATCGTAGTATAGATAGAGATATTCCAGCTCCAGTGTCACACATCCTGTATGATGATATTCGGAAACCTGAAAGATACATTTATAATTGCAGCGAGGATACAAATCATTTCTCTGGGGACATTTTTCTTTACCAAAACTGAAACTTTGTAATCATAAAAGATAAAAAAAAACTTCTTTCTACTTTAACCCCTTCAATACCGGGGGGGGGGGGGGGGCACTTCAACACCTTCCTGCCCAGACCAATTTTCAGCTTTCAGCTTTCAGCGCTGTTGCACTTTGAATGACAATTGCGCGGTTGTGCTACACTGTACCCAAACAACATTTTTATCATTTTTTTCCCACAAATAGAACTTTCTTTTGGTGGTATTTGATCACTTCTGCGTTTTTTATTTTTTGCTAAACAAATAAAAAAAGACCGAAAATTTAAAAAAAAAATTTATTTTTTTGTTTCAATTTCAAAACTTTGTAAATAAGTAAGTTTTCTCCTTCACTGGTGGGCACTGACTGGGCTGCACTGACGGGCACTGATAAGGCGGCACTGATGGGCACCGATGAAGTGGAACTGATAGGTGGCACAAATTGTCACTGATAGGTGGCACAGATTGGCATGGATAGGCGGCACAGATGGGCATGGATAGGCGGCACAGATGGGCATGGATGGGCACTGATAGGCAGCATGGATGGGCACTGATAGGCGGCACGGATGGGCACTGATAGGTGGCAAGGATGGGCACTGATAGGCGACATTGTACTGCAATGTATTGTACTGATGGATGCTAATCAGTGCCAAACAATAATGCATGCAAATCAGTGATGCCCATTGTGGGCACTGATTGGCATCCATTGTGGGCACTGACTGGCATCCCTGGTGGTCTAGGGGGGCATACCTAGTGCTGGGCATCCCTGGTGGTCTGGTGGCATCCCTGGTGGCCCAGTGTGGGCATCCTCGGGGGGGCTGCGCTGATAATCGATCAGCACAGACCCCCCTGTCAGAGGAGCAGCCGATCGGCTCTCCTCTACTCATGTCTGACAGACGGCTCTTCCTATTTACACTGTGATCAGCTGTGATTGGACACGGCTGATCATGTAGTAAAGAGTCTCCATCGGTGACTCTTTACCGAGATCGTAGTTGCGGGGTGTCAGACTGACACCCCGCAACAACGATCGCCGCGATGCGCGCCCCCGGGGGCGCGCAGCAACTCAATATCCTGATCACGTCATATGACGCCCGGTCAGGATATTGAAACCACTTTCCCGCCATCATTCTGCTATATGGCGGGCGGCAAGTGGTTAAGCATCCTGACCTTGTGATGTGAATGTCGGGTGTGATTGGCTAATTTGCACACGATGGGCTTCAAGCCCTAGTTCCCATTGGTGCGATTTGACATGTCAATTGCCGGCAATGGCACCGTCCTAACCGGTACGACACTGCGCCGATTTCAAAAAGTCGTTTCTGTACTACTTTTTGCGATTTCAAGGAGTGCGATTTCCATTGACATCTGTCCAGAAACCCGCACAGGTGTCTGTAAAATCGCAGCTGAAATCGGGAGTGACATGGAATCTGAAGTCGCACGGCTTCATTCCCGCAGCTCAGTGTGAAGCTGGGCTCATATTGTTTAGGTTCTCCCCCGATCGTTCCATGAATGTGCACAAAGTGCGTGCCGCGCTTGGGGTGCCACGCATTGTTAGGGCCGGTTCACACCACAGAAACGCAGTCTCCATGTCTTCCAGAGGTGTTTTTTTTTTTACATTTTTCTTAATTTTCCTTTTTTTTTAAATGTATTTATTTATTTTTTACATTTTACATTTTTTTTTTTTAATTCTCCATTTTCCTTTTTTTTTCCTGGTGTAATACGCTGCACTGCATTTTTGATGCATTTTGCTTTGTTCCAGCAAGTAAGATCCTTTGCAGAAATAAATGCAGCGTGTTCTATTTTGGTTGGCTGTACTGGAAGGCTCTGCTGCGGTGTGAACTTTGCCTTTGGAATCCATGTGACCAATACTGTCCATGACTTTTTTGATGCAGAAAAATAAAAAAAATCACACTGGACTGCATGTGGTGCAGCACAAGGAGATTGGAGGGGGGGGGGGGGGGCAGCAGGAGGTAAGAATTGTTGTAAGGGGGGTTTGTGCTAGGAGGGGAAATTTTTGCTGGAAGGGGAATTTGTGCTAGTAGGGATGATTGGGGGGGGGGCATTTTTGCTAGGAGGGGAGATTTTGGAGGGGGGGGGGGGTTGTGCTAGAAGGGGAAAAAAAATTGTGAGGGGGATTTTTTCTGGTAGGGATGATTGGGGGGCATTTGTGCTAGGAGGAGAAATTTGGATGGGGGGTTATGCTGGGAGGGAAAATAATTTGGGGGGGGGGGGGGGATTTGTGCTAGCAGGGATGATTGGGGGACATTTGTGCTAGGAGGAGAAATGGGGGGGGGGGGGGCATTTGTGCTAGGAGGGGGGTTTTGGAGTGGGAGGAAAGATTTGCACTCGGAAGGAAAATTGGAGGGGTAGAGGATTTGTGATAGGAAGGGGGAATTTTTTGCCATGCAATTTTTTTTTTAAAGCAGATTACAAGCAGGGATTATCAAAAGTGAGATTTCTGTTTTCCTTAAAATCTCAGCAAAATTTTGAGGATTTCAGCAAATTTGACCATTTTGCCGAAATGTATTGGAGTCAGTGCAGAAGGCAAAACAACATAGTCTTTGGTGTTTTTTTTAAGGGTGCAATAGGCAATACATTGTAACAGAAGCTCCTTTCACCTCTTCTGGACTTGTTCTTGTGCCAAAAAGCAGCTCCCGATCAGTGCCGGACTGGCCTACCGGGATACCGGGAAATTTCCCGGTAGGCCGCCTGCTTTCAGTGCCCTGGGGCCGCTTCTGTCTGCCAGTGTCAGCGGCGCCAGTGTCAGGAAAAAAAAACAGCAGCGGCGGCCGCCGCCCGCCGCTCTTTGCAATGATTGATCCTGGCACGGGTTAGTGTTAGGGAAGATTAGTGGACGGGCGGCTATGTGTGCGGGGGGGCGCGCTTGCCTGTATCTCCGCGGCCGCGCCGCCCACATTGCTATGCTATCCAATCCTATCCTATCTATGCCTGTCTGTAACTGAGGGGCGGAGCATGAGGAAGGCTGATTCCTTCATTCGGCCCGTGCGGCGCCACGCACGGCAGCGCAGCACCGTTGATTTCTCCTCCCCATCAGCCCTCCCACTAGTCTGCAGTCTGCACGAGGAGAATAGGAGAACTTGAAGTGGACGGCCGCTCATGGTGGAGAAAGAAGAATTAAGGTACCTGCCCTCCCCCTCTCTCTCCCCCTCTCTCCCCTCTCTCTCTCCCCCTCTCTCTCTCCCCCCCTCCCCCCTCTCCCCCCCCTCTCTCCCCCCCTCTCTCTCTCTCTCCTCTCTCTCTCCTCTCTCCTCTCTCTCTCTCTCTCTCCCCCTCTCTCTCTCCCCCCCCTCTCCCCCCCCCTCTCTCCCCCCTCTCTCTCTCAAATAAATAGTGCATTTTTTGTAGAGAGCGTTGCAGTGTCTTGGGGGGGGGGGGCGCAAACTGAAAAAAAAACATCAATTGCATCACTGTGCCCTCAAACGCAGCCACTGTGCCCTCAAACGCAGGCCACTGTGCCCTCAAACGCAGGCCACTGTGCCCATAATTTGCCACCAAGGTGCCCATCAAACACAGGCCACTGTGCCCTCAAACGCAGGCCACTGTGCCCTCAAACGCAGGCCACTGTGCCCTCAAACGCAGGCCACTGTGCCCTCAAACGCAGGCACTGTGCCCATCAAACGCATGCCACTGTGCCCTCAAACGCAGGCCACTGTGCCCTCAAACGCAGGCCACTGTGCCCTCAAACGCAGGCCACTGTGCCCTCAAACGCAGGCACTGTGCCCATCAAACGCATGCCACTGTGCCCTCAAACGCAGGCCACTGTGCCCTCAAACGCAGGCCACTGTGCCCTCAAACGCAGGTCACTGTGCCCATAATTTGCCACCAAGGTGCCCATCAAACGCAGGCCACTGTGCCCTCAAACGCAGGCCACTGTGCCCTCAAACGCAGGCCACTGTGCCCATAATTTGCCACCGCTGTGCCCATCAAACGCAGCCACTGTGCCCATCAAACATAGCCACCGTGCCCATAATTTGCCACCAAGGTGCCCATCAAACGCAGCCACTGTGCCCATCAAACACAGCCACTGTGCCCATAAATTGCCACCACTGTGCCCATTAAACACTGCCACTGTGCCCATCAAACGCAGCCACTGTGCCCATCAAACGCAGCCACTGTGCTATTAAATGCAGCCACTGTGCCATAAATTGCAACCACTGTGCCCATAAATTGCAACCACTGTGCCCATTAAACGCTGCCACTGTGCCATCAAACACAGCCACTGTACCATTAAACGCAGCCACTGTACCCATAAATTGCCACACTGTGCCCATTAAACGCAGCCACTGTGCCCATCAAACACAGCCACTGTCCATCAAACGCAGCCACTGCGCCATTAAATGCAGCCACTGTGCCATAAATTGCCACCACTGTGCCCATTAAACGCTGCCACTGTGCCATCAAACACAGCCACTGTACCATCAAACGAAGCCACTGTACCCATAAATTGCCACACTGTGCCCATTAAACGCAGCCACTGTGCCCATCAAACACAGCCACTATCCATCAAACGCAGCCACTGTGCCCATAAATTGCCACACTGTGCCCATCAAACGCAGCCACTGTGCCCATCAAACGCAGCCACTGTGCCCATTAAACGCAGCCACTGTGTCCATAAATTGCCACCACTGTGCCCATTAAACACTGCCACTGTGCCATCAAACGCAGCCACTGTACCCATAAATTGCCACACTGTGCCCATTAAACGCAGCCATTGTGCCCATCAAACGCAGCCACTGCCCATCAAATGCAGCCACCGTGCCCATCAAACGCAGCCACTGTGCCATCAAACGCAGCCACTGTGCCCATAAATTGCCACCACTGTGCCCATCAAACGCAGCCACTGTGCCCATAAATTTCCACCACTGTGCCCATCAAACGCAGCCACTGTGCCCATCAAACGCAGCCACTGTGCCCATCAAACGCAGCCACTGTGCCATCAAACGCAGCCACTGTGCCATCAAACGCAGCCACTGTGCCATCAAACGCAGCCACTGTACCATAAATTGCCACCACTGTGCCCATAAATTGCCACCACTGTGCCCATAAATTGCCACCACTGTGCCCATCAAACAAACGCAGCCACTGTGCCCATCAAACACAGCCACTGTGCCCATAAATTGCACCACTGTGCCCATCAAATGCAGCCACTGTGCCCATCAAACATAGCAGCTGTACCATCAAACATAGCAGCTGTACCATCAAACATAGCAGCTGTACCATCAAACGCAGCCACTGTACCCATAAATTGCCACCACTGTGCCCATTAAATGCAGCCACTGTGCCATCAAGCGCAGCCACTGCCATCAAATGCAGCCACTGTAACCATCAATTGCCGCCTGTTTGTCCCATCAGATGCTCCCAGTGTCCCCCCTGCCCGACACTTACCTGTCTCGGGTCATCGCATTCCTCCACGCTTCCTCCAAGTCCTTAATGTCTTCTCCCGTCCTCTTTTGCTATGATTGGACGCCCGATAGGCATCCAATCACAGCGCCTGTCGCTTCAGCCAATCAGGTGACAGGTAACCAGACCCGGTGCACCTGATTGGCTGAGAGGTGGGTCAGTGTTAGGGAAGCGATTTATTTGATTCCCTACCACAGCACTGTGTAAGCAGCGAACGCACAGCAGTGCGCCGGCTGTTTACCAATTTGGAAGCCTATTAGAGCCCATGGCTCTAATCAGGACGCCTATTAGAGCTGACGGCTCTAATCAGGCACTTCCAAAAACACCCCCTGTAATTTATATGCCCGGTGCCTGGCAAGGGCCCGGACACCTGAATAGGGGGTGGCAGCGGCGACAATAGATAGATTCATGCAATGCATGAATCTATCTACTGAAGGTTGACGGGTGCAGGAAAGAGGGGGCAGCGCTCCTGCACCCTCTATGAATGCACCGCCACTGCCCGGTTGTATTTCTCCTGGGTGGGGAAATACCACCATGTTTTACATTTACATGTGTGCCCTATAAAAAGGAGGTTGGCATTTACGGACAGAGTAAAAAACTCCTAAATTTTGATATACCATACATGTATAAAGGGCAATGGTGTGCAGGCAGTTTTTTTTTTTTTTTTTGTGTTCATTAACGGGCACTTTCGCCCCCTTCCTTCCCAGGCGAATTTTCAGCTTTAAGCGCTCTCGCACTTTCAATGACAATTGCGCGGTCATGCAATGCTGTTCACACAAATAGAGCTTTCTTTTGGTGGTATTTATTCATGACTCCGTTTTTTATTTTTTGTGATATAAGCGGAAAAAAAAAGCAGAAATTTGGAAAAAAAATATTTTCTTCTTTCTATTTTAAAAGAAATCCAATAAAATCTAATTTTTCATAAATCTTAGACAAAATGTATTCTGCTACATGTCTTTGGTAAAAAAAAAATCCTGTTAAGTGTATAATAGTGTGCAGTATTGCGCAGTATAGATGTGTGCAGATCATCATTGGGACATGTGATTTTACTGTTACATATGTGGGGGATGGGTGTTTTTACTGTGTAGGGATATGTGTGTGGGGACATTATTTTGGGGACTTTGTGTTTTTACATTGTGTGGGGACACTAGGCTGGTGATCAGTGTGTAAAAAGCTGTAAAAAAAAACAGCTCATACTCACTGATCACTGGCTGGCTGCAGCGATCCGCTCTCCTCTCCTCACTGAGAACTTCCGTGTGAGGAGAGGAGAGCTGATCGCCTAGCAAGCGGCTCTCTATTTACATCACATGTAATCATGGCTGTGATTGTCGAGGTGACACAAGCGCATCGGGATCATGCCGCTATAGTTATATATAATTTGCTTTTATATATATATAAAGCCCTATGTGCTTTTATATGTGTCTTATCTATATATATAATGCACTCTTCAAATGTGCTTTAAAATGCATGGTTTTCCCTTTTATGAACAAGAAAATAATGACGTTATGCTGTTGGGCTGGTATAATAATGCTATGGGGCTGGTATGAAATTTTTTCCAGGGCTGGTTTTCATTCCCAGTCCGGCCCTGCTCCCGATCATTCCTATTATTTAAAAAAATTTCCCACAAAAAAAAAGTACAATAAAAAAAATTTAATGTAATGATCAAATACACACACAAAAAAATGTAAAATAAAGAAAGAAAAAACACAATAATGATCAAATACACACAGAAAACGTAAAATAAAAAAAGGAAATACACAATAATGATCAAATACACACAGAAAAAGTAAAATAAAAAAGGAAATACACAATAATGATCAAATACACACAGAAAATGTAAAATAAAAAAAAATAAAAAATGCACAATAATGATCAAATGCACACAGAAGTAAAATAAAAAAAGGGAAATATACAATAATCAAATACACACACAAAAAAGTAAAAAAATAAAAAAATAAAAACCACAATAATGATCAAATACAGGTATGTGGATAAGGAAGGTAATCCTGCGCTTGCACAAAGAGAAGCTAATATGAGGCAGCGCACACTGGGGGAAATGTCTGAACCCAAAGAGAATAAAAAGTAGAAAGCTAGTGGCGCGCAAACAGTTAAACTAGATTAAAAGCAGATAAAAGATCAGGGAAATAAATCCAAATAGAAGTAAAATCAATAAGCAAAATACGGAATTGCCTAGATAAAATGCATAGTGAATAATAAAAATTGGCATAGAAGTGGTGTGCCAGTGATTAAGAAAGTCAAATCACAAACATGCAAAAAAAACATCATAACATTATTTAAAAAATCATTCAAAAGATCAATGTGGCATAAGCGGTGAAAAGGCGCCTGTGATGAAAATTTCACGAAAAGAGTAAAATAAATATAATGAAAAAGAATAGCAGGATAAAATCGCAAAAAATATATATTCAATAAATGTCCATAAAAAAGAAAAGTGCAGTAAAGTTCATTCCATAAGTGCAGTGCAGGTGGTTCCGTTGATGTGATTTGGACTGTGCGATTATTTAGCTGTGGATATCTTGTGTGATTTCGAGCGATTCCATGCTATTCCAAATCACATCAACGGAACCACCTGCACTGCACTTATGGAATGAACTTTACTGCACTTTTCTTTTTTATGGACATTTATTGAATATATATTTTTTGCGATTTTATCCTGCGCTCTATTTTTTATATATTTATGCGATTCACCCAAGTCACTGGATAGATGCGTAACCTTCACCTACTACAGTCTCTCCACTGCGACTCAGATTGCAACTTTTTTTAGTGCAACTATTTCATCGCATCCACATCACATTTTTATCCCATTTATTGACTGGATTCACCCAGCTATTCTTTTTCATTATATTTATTTTACTCTTTTCGTGAAATTTTCATCACAGGCACCTTTTCACCGTTTATGCCACATTGATCTTTTGAATGATTTTTTAAATAATGTTATGATGTTTTTTTTGCATATTTGTGATTTGACTTTCTTAATCACTGGCACACCACTTCTATGCCAATTTTTATTATTCACTATGCATTTTATCTAGGCAATTCCGTATTTTGCTTATTGATTTTACTTCTATTTGGATTTATTTCCCTGATCTTTTATCTGCTTTTAGTCTAGTTTAACTGTTTGCGCGCCACTACCTTTCTACTTTTTAATGATCAAATACACACACAGAAAAGTAAAATAAAAAAAGGAAATACACAATAATGATCAAAAACACACAAAAGGGTAAAACACAAAAGAACACTAAGATTGCAGTTAATTAATGAAATGAAAATCAATAAAACTATTATAAACTGAACTATAACTAAATAAAAATCAATAAAATAAGTGAACGCAATAAAGCTGCCTTATAAAAACCGAAACAAAACCACAAAGTATTTTTTTTTTTTTTTTATAAAGCAGATAACAAGTAGGGATTATCAAAAGTGAGATTTTTGTTTTCCTCAAAATCTCAGCAAAATTTAGGGGATTTCAGCAAATTTGACCATTTTGGCGAAATGTATTGGAGTCAGTGCAGAAGGCAAAACAACATAGTCTTTGGTGGTTTTAGGGTGCAATAGGCAATACATTGTAACAGAAGCTCCTTTCACCTCTTCTAGACTTGTTCTTGTGCCAAAAAGCAGCTCCTGATCATTCCTATTATTTAAAAAATGTTCCCACAAAAAAAAAAAGTACAATAAAAAAAATGTAATGTAATGATCAAATACACACAAAAAAAATGTAAAAAAAATATGTAAAATAAAGAAAGGAAATACACAATAATGATCAAATACATACAAAAAAATGTAAAATAAAAATGCACAATAATGATCAAATACACACAAAAGTAAAATAAAAAAGGGAAATATACAATAATCAAATACACACACAAAAAAGTAAAAAAAAATAAAATAAAAACCACAATAATGATCAAATACACACGAAAAAGTAAAATAAAAAAGAGAAATATACAATAATGATCAGATACACACAGAAAAAGTAAAATAAAAAAAGAAGGAAATACACAATAATGATCAAATACACACACAAAAAAGTTAAATAAAAAAGAGAAATATACAATAATGATCAAATACACACAGAAATGTATTGGAGTCAGTGCAGAAGGCAAAACAACATAGTCTTTGGTGGGTTTTTTTAAGGGTGCAATAGGCAATACATTGTAACAGAAGCTCCTTTCACCTCTTCTAGACTTGTTCTTGTGCCAAAAAGCAGCTCCTGATCATTCCTATTATTTTATATTTTTGCCCACAAAAAAAAGTACAATAAAAAAAAATGTAATGTAATGATCAAATACACACACAAAAAATGTAAAATAAAAAAATAGGAAATACACAATAATGATCAAATACACACAGAAAAGGTAAAATAAAAAAGGAAATACACAATAATGATCAAATACACACAGAAAAAGTAAAATAAAAAAATATTAAAAATGCACAATAATGATCAAATACACACAAAAGTAAAATAAAAAAAGGAAATATACAATAATCAAATACACACACTAGAAAGTAAAAAAAATAATAAAAATAAAAACCACAATAATGATCAAATACACACAGAAAAGGTAAAATAAAAAAGAGCAATATACAATAATGATCAAATACACACAGAAAAAGTAAAATAAAAAAAGGAAATACACAATAATGATCAAATACACACAGAAAAGGTAAAATAAAAAAAGGAAATACACAATAATGATCAAATACACACAGAAAAGGTAAAATAAAAAAGGAAATACACAATAATGATCAAATACACACAGAAAAAGTAAAAAAATTAAAAATAAAATGTACAATAATGATCAAATACACACACAAAAAAGTAAAATAAAAAAGATAAATATACAATAATGATCAAATACACACAGAAAAAGTAAAATAAAAAAGGAAATACACAATAATGATCAAATACACACAGAAAAAGTAAAATAAAAAAAGGAAATACACACTACTGATCAAATACATACAGAAAATGTAAAATAAAAAAAAGGAAATACACAATAATGATCAAATACACACAGAAAAAGTAAAATAAAAATAAATAAAATGAACAATAATGATAAAATACACACAAAAGTAAAATAAAAAAAGGAAATACACAATAATGATCAAAAACACACAAAAAGGTAAAACACAAAGAACACTAAGATTGCAGTTAATTAATGAAATGAAAATCAATAAAACTATTATAAACTTAACTACAAATAAATTAAAATTAAAAATCAATAAAATAAGTGAACTCAATAAAGCTGCCTTATAAAAACCAAAACAAAACCACAAAGTATTTTTTTTTGTCTAAGCAGTTTATTGAGGGGAATTGAAAGTTTCATTTATTTTCGGTCATCTGAAATCACATAAAACATATTTAGCATTTTGAAAAAAAAACTCTGTATTTGTATTGCAGCTTTTATGTTCTCATTTCTGCTTTTTTTGAGGACTACAAAAAATGCTCCCTGATTTGTTTTTAACATCATTATAACCAAAAATAAATGTTTGAGGTATGGATGAGCAGTAAGGGTGGGGGGGGGAGGAGCTTCTATAACCCTCTGGAGACATCTGAACCCCATTGTACCCTTAAAAACAAAAACAAAGTACCTTAATTCCACCTTCTCCAGCGATTTTACCGAAATTTCACCGTGTGAAAAATCTCCCCAAACAATAACTCTGACTTTGTGGCCCCTTGGAACTCCCAAACTGAAATGGACACACCGGCACCGCGTGGGCGGGGCTCTCAGAGTGTACTTGTGTCACTACTAAAATGTGGGAGATGTCAGTTGAGGACTTGCTGGAACTTAGTAAGCTCTAATAAGCAGGGCCTTCCGATTCCTCCTCTATTGTATTGTATGGTAAGTGTACTGTCTACCCCCCGTGTTGTAAAGCGCTGCGCAAACTGTTGGCGCTATATAAATCCTGTATAATAATAATAATAATCTCCTGTGCTAGAGTGTGGTTCTAAGGGTCTAACAGGCTCTTCGGTCTTCTAGTTGATAGTTACAGTGATGGCTGGTACTCTAATTCGTTTGGTCGATTGGCGAGTCAGTCAAACCCAAAACCCGCCCCCCCCTCGGCGCTCAGTCGGTCAACCCCCCCCCCTGCCCCCCAGTTGCTCATTAGTCCGTCCATCAGCCCTGCATTTACCCCACCCAGGCCGTTTCGATGGCTTCCCTCTCTCTCTCCTCTTCGGTGCCTCCTCCCCCCACTCCCAGCCAATACGGTCGCTTCTCCCCTCAAGCCAGTCCGGTCTTAAGACCTTCTTCCTGATTGGCCAGGAGGAGAAGCAGGAAGACGATAGCAAATATTAAAGTGGAGCTCCACCCTAAAGTGGAACTTCCGCTCATGGGACCCCCCTCCCCCCCTCCGATGCCACAATTGGCACGTTTCAGGGGGAAGGGGGTACAGATACCTGTATAATACAGGTATCTGCACCCACTTCCGGGCATAGATAGCCGCAGAATCTGCGGGTATTTACGCCACTTCCTGTCATCCCCCCGCTGTCTGCTGGGAAACACACAGATCCCAGAGACAGCAGGTAGCGTCCCTATTGCGCAGCGCGACGCGATTCCCATACCGAAGATGTCGGCGGCAGCACCCGAGACACGATCGACAGATCGACTTTCGGGTGCCGACATCGCAGGCGCGATGGACGGGTAAGTGTACATATTTTAAAAGCCAGCAGCTGCAGTATTTGTAGCTGCTGACTTTAAAAAAAAAGGCGTAACTCCCGCTTTAATTCGCTATTGTCACACAAGTGGGTGGGCTCTGGGGGCGCAGTGCTCTGTGCCCCGAGCCCAGCCTTTTTTGACGCCAATTAGAGCCTCGGGCTCCAATCGCGTGCTTCTAAAAAAAAAAAAAAAAAAAAAAACGAAACCGGAAATGACTAAATCCCCCTCACTTCTGGTTTGTGATGTCACACAGTGGGAGGAACAACATCAGTTGCTCTCACTGTGTCCCAGGAACCCGATCCCTGCCAGTCGCATCCATAGCTTCCTACTACCCCACTACACTAAGGACACAAACCCCTCCCGCTCCAGGGTGGGTTGGGCCACAGATCACAGGCCCACCTTCATATTTACACCGTATAAATCACATATGTCAAACACAAGGCCCGGGCGCCGTATCCGGCCCTTCGGGTGATTTTATGTGGCCCTCGCACCTCTACTGCAGCTGCGACAACCCCCTTATTGTTGTTTCTCACCTTGTCTCTGTAGTCATCCAAATTTCTAAGGAAATTCCAACACCTATAATTTAATCGTTTATAACTATTATTATAGTTTTTATTATTATTTATTATTATTAAATAATAATTAAAACAAACTATAATAATGGTTAATAATTTAATTATAATAGAAAAATAGGAAAAACTAAATTATCCAAATGTTTTTCGTTCTTTTGAATTTTTAGATTTGCGTTCTGCTGTTCGAATTTTCTGATTTCCGTTCTTTTGAGTTTTCATTCCTTTAGAAAATTTGTTTTAGAAAAAAAAAATTGTCAAATAGTCTTTCGTTGATTCGGATGCTTCCGAATATGTAGAATTTTGATGAAAAACAAATTTGGAACAAAACTAATTGCACGTGTCTATTATGGACCTTGCTTTGTGCACTGGTGGGCAGTCATGTTGGAACAGGAAGGGGCCGTCCCCAAACTCCTCCCACAAAGTTGGGAGCATGAAATTGTCCAAAATGTCTTGGTATGCTGACGCCTTAAAGAGGAGGGCCCACAAAAAATTTTTTTTAAGTCAGCAGCTACAAATACTGCAGCTGCTGCCTTTTAATAATCGGACACTTACCTGTCCCAGGGTCCAGCGATGCGAGGGAACGAGGCCCCCCCTCGTTCCCCGCGCTGCTCGCGGCGCCGGCATTCTTAACCGCTTCCCGACTGCCCACTGCATATATACGTCAGCAGAATGGCACAGGCAGGCAAAAGCACGTACCTGTACGTGGTCGTGCATTTGCCTGTCTGTGGGTCGCGCGCCGCCAGCGGCTCGCTCGCGACCCGGTCGGGAGCTCCGTGACCTGCGGACCCGATCGCCGCTGGTGTCCTGCGATCGGGTTACGGAGCTGAAGAACGGGGAGAGGTCTGTGTAAACAAACCTCTCCCCGCGCTTCCTACACTGCCTGTCATTGATTGGCTGTTCCCGGTCATCGGGAAAGCCGATCAATGACGTCAGACGTCAGCCCCGCCCCCTAATGTAAAAAAAAAACACACACATCACAGCCCATAACCCCTCCCCTCCCCCTAGTGGTTAACCCCTTCACTACAACTGTCATTTATACAGGAAACAATGCATTTAAATAGCATTGATTGCTGTATAAATGACAATGGTCCCAAAAATGTGTCAAAAATGTCCGATGTGTCCGCCATAATGTCGCAGTCAAAATAAAAATCGCTGATCGCCGCCATTACTAGTAAAAAAAAAAATATTAATAAAAATGCTATAAAACTATCCCCTATTTTGTAAACGCTATAACTTTTGCGCAAACCAATCAATAATCGCTAATTGCGATTTTTTTTACCAAAAATATGTAGAAGAATACGTATCGGCCTAAACTGAGGGAAAAAAAGTTTTTTTATATATTTTTTGGGGATATTTATTATAGCAAAAAGCAAAAAATATTGCATTTTTTTCAAAATTGTCGCTCTATTTTTGTTTATAGCGCAAAAAATAAAAACCGCAGGGGCGATCAAATACCACCAAAAGAAAGCTCTATTTGTGGGAAAAAAAGGACGCCAATTTTGTTTTGGAGCCACGTCGCACGACCGCGCAATTGTCAGTTAAAGCGACGCAGTGCCGAATCGCAAAAAGGGGCCTGGTCCTTTGGCTGCCAATTGGTCCGGGGCTGAAGTGGTTAATGTTGGCACCCGGCTGTGGCTTCACATTTTTTTTCCAATTATTTTTTTTTTTTACATTTTTTTATGATTTTTAAGCCAATTTTTTTGTGGCAACAACACTTTAAAGGGGTTGTAAAGCTTCGTGTTTTTTCACCTTAAAGTGGATGTAAACCCAAATTTTTTATTCATTTTTTTTATGTCATGATGTAGAGAATACGATTTCCTTTCATTTGAGCCCAGTCTTGCCACACAGATTTACTCGAGGCCTGAGCAATCCTCTTTTATTGGTCAGTTAGAGAAATCTTGACAAAGTCTTGAAAACTTTGTCAAAAATGCCCCCTTGCTGTGAGTGACGGGTGATTTACATATCTCATGCACTAGCCTGAGACAGGTTATCATCAGATCACTGGATGTTCTACTCTGCCCAGCTCTGACTACATACATGTCCCCTAAATCACTTGTCTGTCTATAGTCTGCTGAGAAACATCCAGTCAAAACACAGTAAAGCTGGGAGAGCTGGAGTGGAGGGGAGGGGAGGGGGATGTGAATTGTGAACTTTTTACACAGAATGTGCCTGTCTCAGGCTAGTGCATGAGATATGTAAATCACCTGTCACTCACAGCAAGGGGGTGTTTTTGACAAAGTTTTCAAGACTTTGTCAAGATTTCTGTAACTGAACAATAAAAGAGGATTGCTCAGGCCTCGAGTAAATCTGTGTGGCAAGACTGGGCTCAAATTAAATGAAATCGTATTCTCTACATTATGACATCAAAAAAAAAAAAAATTTGGGGGTTTACATCTACTTTAATGCATCCTATGCATTAAGGTGAAAATACACCTTGCAGTCACCGTCCCGTCCCCCCCCCGAGCCCCCGTTTTACTTACCTAAGACCCGAATCTCCTTGGGCGCAATCCCGTGTTGCTTTCCCCGAGCTCTAGACGGCTCTTCATTGGATGATAGCAGCGCAGCCATTGGCTCCACTGCTGTCAATCAAATCAATGATGCGGTGCCCCGGGGGGCGGGGCTGAGTCCTACACTTGGCAGCTATGGCCGCCGAGTGTATAACACGGGAGCGCGTCCGCAAGGTAACCCCCTCGGGAGAGAGCTTCCCAGAGGGGGTTAGTGTGACAGACCTAGCCGGGGCAGAGGCTGTTGGAGGGGACTGAATGCAGGCCTCTTGCCTTGCGATTATGGGCCCTGGCATTTGGGGGAACGGTGCTCTTTGAGCTGCATGCCTGGGGACCCCTGAGCTGGTGTTACTTGGATTCAGGTCCATGCTAGCACTAAGCAAGTGTTGTCTTGTTTTATGCTTGGGAGTGGTTGGAATATCTGATATCTATATTCAGACTGGGAGGAAGTGGTATATGACGAAAGCACTCAAGCGGAGTGTAGGGACGTTTTGTCACATTGTTGGCAAGCAGTGGGATTGTGCTTCCTGGAGTCTGGGACATCCAAACCTCCACCGGGATCTAAGATCAGGATAGCAGACTTCGGTCACCCCAGCGGAGATATGGATCTGGCATCAGAGTTCCCGGGGCTGCTGCGGATCGTCCTTTCAGCATACACCAGGACTGTGTCTGAGGAGGAATACCTGGAGCTCAGGCAGCAGATTCGGGTGGAGCTCTGGATTGGAGCCCTCCAGCTCGCTGGTATAAAACAGGGCAAGTGCTTTCCAACCCAAGAGCAATGGGCCAGTGACCAACGGACATTGCGGATGGCATTCCTGGGAGAGCGGCCCCAGGAGCAATGGGTGACTGAGTTGGACAGGCTGGTCCAGCAGGAGATAGAGATGGACAATTGTTATCGGGCTCTGCAATGGCACGCTGAGCAGGAATATTTAGGGGAGAAAACAGAATGCTCTCCGGAGGGATATGACTTTGGAGGCCCTGGATTGCTGTGGGAGAGCCTTACAGATCGTTTTGTGTTTGGCGATGAAGGGGAACCTACCCTTGAGGACCTGCGAGAATATAGAGAGGCTATGCTCGGTCTTGCAGGGGTCTCAGAGCTTAAATCTGATCTAGACCATTTGTTAAGGAAGGAACAGCTTCTGGAAAGGGAATACAGGAAACTGCTAGAACACGTTCAGCAGCATGCCAGAGAATCGGCAGTGGAAACTCCGGAGTATGTCCTCCCCAAAGCGGAAGTGCTGACAATTGGGCAGAGCTCTGCTAACTTCTGCCCAGCACCAACAGTGGCTTCGGCCTTCTTGAGAGAAGAGGTAGTCGGCCTTTCTCCCACAACACTGACAGGGACATGGGATTTGCTGCCAGCAGCATCTATGGAGTTACAACAAACTTCTCCAGCTGAAGATCTGGTAACTGAACAGAGGGTCCAAGCCCTTTGCCCCACACCTACAGCAATTCTGGAGGCCCAGGGTGAGGAGGTGGCAGTCCATCACGAGTTGCAGATCAGGATCCAAGGAGAGAATGCAGTCACAACTGCAGCTTGATCTGGTGTCGGTGGATGGGCCTGTGGTCTCCACTAACAGAAAACCAGCAGAAGTGCTGGCAACCGGGCAGAGTGCTATCAACCTCTGCCCAGCACTGGTAACAGCTGCGGAGTTCCAGGGAGCTGGGGCAGTCGGCCTCTCTCCCCAACAGTTAGCTGGAGCAGATGATGTAGGGAAGCTCCTACGCCCAGCTGAACTGCTGGCAACAGAACAGAGCGCTGCTGGCCTCTGCCCTCAACTAACACAGGACGGATTTCCTGTAAAGGTGGATGGGAATTCAGTCTCCACCTGTATACCCCAGAGATGCTGGGCAGTAGGCCCATATGCCCAACAGCATGACAGACTGAGCCCAGCCACCCTGTCTTCTCTCCTGCGGCTAAAGGGACTCCAGGAGGAAGGACCAGTCCGCACTTCCCCACAGCAGCGGGTATGTTTGAAACAATTTGTTTAGGGTACTGTGTGGGTACAGGCATTAGAGGACTGGAACTATGGACTAACTTCGGAGTCAACCCGTCTGGGGTCTCCTCCTGTGTTAGTCTCCTGCCGAAAGGGAAGAAATGTGACAGACCTAGCCGTAGCCGGGACAGAGGCTGTTGGAGGGGACTGAATGCAAGCCTCTTGCCTTGCGATTATGGGCCCTGGCATTTGGGGGAATGGTGCTCTTTGAGCTGCATGCCTGGGGACCCCTGAGCTGGTGGTACTTGGATTCAGGTCCATGTTAGCACTAAGCAAGTGTCGTCCTGTTTTGTGCTTGGGAGTGGTTGGAATATCTGATATATATATTCAGACTGGGAGGAAGTGGTATATGACGAAAGCACTCAAGCGGAGTGTAGGGACGTTTCGTCACAGGGAGGAGCCACGAGAGCCGCTGTGGGACCCCAGAAGACGAGGTTTGGGGCCACTCTGTGCAAAACGAAATGCACAGTGGAGATAAGTATGCCATGTTTGTTTTTAAAAAAAAAATTTAAAACGAACCTTTAGTATCCCTTTAAGAGTTCCCTTTACTGGAACTAATGGGCCAAACCCAACCCCTGAAAAACAACCCCACACAATAATCTGTTGGATCTGTATGTGCGTTATAATTATTTGAAATTAGTCGATTAATCGATTAAAAAAATCGATTAATCGAACACGAAAATTTTAATCAGTAACAGCCCTACTTTTTTTGTTTATAGCGCAAAAAATAAAAACCGCAGAGGCGATCAAATACCAACAAAAGAAAGATCTATTTGTGGGAAAAAAAGGACGTCAATTTTGTTTGGGTGCAGCGTCGCACGACCGCGCAATTGTCAGTTAAAGCGACGCAGTGCCAAATCGCAAGAAATGGCCTGGTAATTCAAAAGCCAAATCTTCCGGGGCTGAAGTGGTTAAAGTCGAAAAAATATGAATGATTGGTCCCGGTCCCGGGAGGTTCAGTGTTTGGAGTCCGGGGATCAGGAATGGGGGTTTTCTCTGAGTTTATAGAGACGGAATAAAGTTTTGTGCCACACACTGTGCTGGGTAAATTACGGCTTAATTTTTATTCAGCACGCAATGCCCAGGTGGGGGACGAGGCCTTTGCTTTGTCTTGTGGTGAGAATGCTCGTGTAGCAGCCCAATGCCTATGTGGCAGGGAGGCCCTTAAGCGTAAAATCACGTACCTGTACCCGATTCCTTCTTCCGGGTCTGGGGCGCGCGCCCCCCGGAGACCTGCTCCCGCTGTGATTGGACACAGCGGGAGCCAAACAGCGGGATCCGGAACGGGGGTTTTATCTGACTTTATAGAGATGGAATAAAGTTTTTTGCCACACACTACGGCTTGACTTTTATTCAGCATGCAATGCTCAGGTAGGGGACGAGGCCTTTGCTTTGTCTTGCGGTGGGACTGCTCTGTAGCCCTCCAGTGCAGTTCTATCACCCCCCCGGTGTGATGGACACTCAGAAATGATTTTGAAGCCTCAGGTTCATCTTCACAGCCAGGCAGAGGCACCCTTCCCTCGCCCAGAAACACCCGGGTGGGGCACCACACTTCCCCAAGCTCTGATTCTCTGCCCTGTGACGGGGAATTCACCACGAGAATGCTGATCTGATAAAATCTCCTTCATGGCAGAAACAGGAAGTGAGAGAAAGATTAGGATTTCCTCTGTTGTTTTCTATGAAGAAATAATGGAAATCTGATCTCGGGGGGGAGAGGGTGTGATTAAATTCTATAATCGTAGATGCCGAGCGATTATTGCGATGAGGCTGCAAATTTCACTTCTCGTTAAAACATTTTTATTATCATATGATGGGAATCACCCAATACAGAGGCCCCCCCCCCCCCCGCAATCTGGATATACCATCCCCTGACCTCTGGGGTGACCGGGATATTTCTATAGTAGAGCAGCCCTAACTCTAAAGGGGGCACATAACCCCCCCCCCCTTCCCTCCAAAAAGACCAATGTGAACGGGGTTGGAATATTTTTGGAATGGCACTGTTGTCCTCCCCACCAAGGGGATGATTTATCAAAGTGTGAAGTTCAGGTGCAGCGCAGGAAAGTTAGTTGAACCGTGACTTCATTCCCATGAAGTGGACCTGTCATCATATTCATGTTCATTATTGTGTCAGTGTGACCCTTCCAGGTATTTATTACCTCTCAGAGATCATAGGACTTCCCCTGGCGATGCTTTCATCTTTTTCCATCTTTTTTCAGGGATCATCCAGGGTCACAATCTACTTCTTGGACTGAGGTGGTGGCTCAGAGATGACACAATCATGTAAATCCTGGTGCCTGACACAGATCAGCCCCTGCTGCAGCCTCTAAGTTTGTGACTCGCAACAAAGTTACAATGTACAGTCTGATCTCTGGGTGAGGGGAGACTCCCACTGACACCAATGGTGGGGCACTATTCCTTCCACTGATACCAGCGATTGGGCATTCTTGCATCCACTGACACCAATGATGGGGCACTGTTCCTCCCCCTGAAACCAATGATGGGGCACTATTCCTCCCACTGATACCACTGCTGGGGCACTATTCCTCCAATGACACCCATAATGGAGCACTCCCCCCCCCCCAATACCACTGCTGGGGCACTATTCCTCCAATGCCACCCATAACGGAGCACTATCCCCCCTGATACCAATGATGGGGCACTGTTCCTCCCCCTGACACCAATGATGGGGCACTATTCCTCCCCCTGACACCAATGATGGGGCACTATTCCTCCAATGACACCCATAACGGAGCACTATCCCCCCCCCCGATACCACTGCTGGGGCACTATTCCTCCAATGACACCCATAACGGAGCACTATCCCCCCTGATACCAATGATGGGGCACTATTTCTCCCACTAATACCAATGATGGGACACTATTCCTCCCACTGATACCACTGCTGGGGCACTATTCCTTCCACTGATACCACTGCTGGGGCACTATTCCTCCAATGACACCCATAATGGAGCACTATCCCCCCTGATACCAATGATGGGGCACTATTCCTCCAATTACACCCATAATGGAGCACTATCCCCCCCCCCCCGATACCACTGCTGGGGCACTATTCCTCCAATGACACCCATAATGGAGCACTATCCCCCCCCCCCCCCCCCCCGATACCACTGCTGGGGCACTATTCCTCCAATGACACCCATAATGGAGCACTATCCCCCCCCCGATACCACTGCTGGGGCACTATTCCTCCAATGACACCCATAACGGAGCACTATCCCCCCTGATACCAATGATGGGGCACTATTTCTCCCACTAATACCATTAATGGGACACTATTCCTCCCACTGATACCAATGATGGGGCACTATTCCTCCCACTGACACCAATAATGGGGCACTATTCCCCCCCACTGACACCAATGATGGGACACTATTCCTCCCACTGACACCAATGATGGGGCACTATTCCTCCCACTGACACCAATGATGGGGCACTATTCCTCCCACTGACACCAATGATGGGACACTATTCCTCCCACTGACACCGATGATGGGGCACTATTCCTCCCACTGACACCGATGATGGGGCACTATTCCTCCCACTGACACCGATGATGGGGCACTATTCCTCCCACTGACACCGATGATGGGGCACTATTCCTCCCACTGATACTAATGATGGGACACTATTCCTCCCACTGACACCAATGATGGGGCACTATTCCTCCCACTGACACCAATCATGTGGCACTATTCCTCCCACTGACACCAATGATGGGGCACTATTCCACCCACTGATACCAATGATGGGGCACTATTCCTCCCACTGACACCAATGATGGGGCACTATTCCACCCACTGACACCAATGATGGGGCACTATTCCTCCCACTGACACCAATGATGGGGCACTATTCCTCCCACTGACACCAATGATGGGACACTATTCCTGCACTGAGCCATAGACTTCTGTTATTACCTTTGGATTTGGTGCCCGCTCCGCTCATTGTGACCCAAGACCTTTTACCAAGTCACTTAAGTGTCCCTCTCTCTTCAAATGGTTGGGCACCCCTGGCTTAGGGTGTCGCGGACCCACCCCCAGCCTATGACTGGGCAGTAAAAAGGAAGAAGCACAGTGGTGAACCCATGTCCCTATTGCTCCTATTGCTCTCTCCTCCTACCAGCATGATCCTTGGCACATGAACTGATTGGCTCCTTGTGCTGCTTCTCCCAGTCTGAGCTCTGCTGTACAGGGGATGGGGGAGGGGGTGACTCCAGGTCACATTCATACAGTGGTGTGAAAAAGTGTTTGCCCCCTTCCTCATTTCCTGTTCCTTTGCATGTTTGTCACACTTAAGTGTTTCGGAACATCAAACCAATTTAAACAATAGTCAAGGACAACACAAGTAAACACAAAATGCAATTTGTAAATGAAGGTGTTTATTATTAAAAGGTGAAAAAAAATCCAAACCATCATGGCCCTGTGTGAAAAAGTGATTGCCCCCTAAACCTAATAACTGGTTGGGCCACCCTTAGCAGCAACAACTGCAACCAAGCGTTTGCGATAACGTGCAATGAGGCTTTTACAGCGTCCTGGAGGAATTTTGGCCCACTCATCTTTGCAGAATTGTCCTAATTCAGTTACATTAGAGGGTTTTCGAGCATGAACGGCCTTTTTAAGGTCATACCACAACATCTCAATAGGATTCAGGTCTGGACTTTGGCTAGGCCACTCCAAAGTCTTCATTTTGTTTTTCTTCAGCCATTCGGTGGTGGACTTGCTGGTGTGTTTAGGATCATTGTCCTGCTGCAGAACCCAAGTTCGTTTCAGCTTGAGTACACGAACAGATGGTCGGACATTCTCCTTCAGGATCTCTTGGTAGACAGCAGAATTCATAGTTCCTTTTATCACGGCAAGTGATGCTGGCTACAACATGTTATGTTAGGAAGACGCACACTGCGCTCCGGAGGCTCCACCCATAATCTCTCCTCATTATTATTTCTGTATAATGGGGTGTTCCTCATGTAGAAGATTTCGGTAGAATTGAGTAATTCTGTGTTTTTTCTCTAGAAAGTGTCAGTGAACTTCTTGTGGTCATCAATTTCTTTATTTTTTTACAAAGTAATTCTTTTTTATAAAAGGGGAAGTGACGCTCCAATAACATTCTGTGGGGGGAGGGGAATGCTGCTGTCAGGAATATTTCACTTAAAGCAGAACTCCGGGCAGATCTAGAAGACTTCCGATGACTGCAGCTCTGTAATCATGAAATGTCAATAAATGTCTCTTCAGATGCAAACAGCGTACATATACAGTGGTGTGAAAAAGTGTTTGCCCCCTTCCTCATTTCCTGTTCCTTTGCATGTTTGTCACACTTAAGTGTTTCGGAACATCAAACCGATTTAAACAATAGTCAAGGACAACACAAGTAAACACAGGCCTACAGGCTCTTTCTGCAGTTGACTGCAACTGACAATTCATTAGACCCCCCACAATACATAGACACCAATGACAGGGCACTATTCCTCCCACTGACACCAATGATGGGGCACTATTCTTCCCACTGACACCAATGATGGGGCACTATTCTTCCCACTGACCCCAATGATGGGACACTATTCCTCCCACTGACACCAATGACGGGGCACTATTCCTCCCACTGACACCAATGACGGGGCACTATTCCTCCCACTGACACCAATGACGGGGCACTATTCCTCCCACTGACACCAATGATGGGACACTATTCCTCCCACTGACACCAATGATGGGGCACTATTCCTCCCACTGACACCAATGATGGGACACTATTCCTCCCACTGACACCAATGACGGGGCACTATTCCTCCCACTGACACCAATGACGGGGCACTATTCCTCCCACTGACACCAATGACGGGGCACTATTCTTCCCACTGACCCCAATGATGGGGCACTATTCCTCCCACTGACACCAATGATGGGACACTATTCCTCCCACTGACACCAATGACGGGGCACTATTCCTCCCACTGACACCAATGACGGGACACTATTCCTCCCACTGACACCAATGACGGGGCACTATTCCTCCCACTGACACCAATGACGGGGCACTATTCCTCCCACTGACACCAATGACGGGGCACTATTCTTCCCACTGACCCCAATGATGGGGCACTATTCCTCCCACTGACACCAATGATGGGACACTATTCCTCCCACTGACACCAATGACGGGGCACTATTCCTCCCACTGACACCAATGACGGGACACTATTCCTCCCACTGACACCAATGACGGGGCACTATTCCTCCCACTGACACCAATGATGGGGACACTATTCCTCCCACTGACACCAATGACGGGGCACTATTCCTCCCACTGACACCAATGACGGGGCACTATTCCTCCCACTGACACCAATGATGGGACACTATTCCTCCCACTGACACCAATGATGGGACACTATTCCTCCCACTGACACCAATGACGGGGCACTATTCCTCCCACTGACACCAATGATGGGGCACTATTCCTCCCACTGACACCAATGACGGGGCACTATTCCTCCCACTGACACCAATGATGGGACACTATTCCTCCCACTGACACCAATGACGGGGCACTATTCCTCCCACTGACACCAATGATGGGACACTATTCTTCCCACTGACACCAATGATGGGACACTATTCCTCCCACTGACACCAATGATGGGGCACTATTCCTCCCACTGACACCAATGATGGGACACTATTCCTTCCACTGACACCAATGATGGGGCACTATTCCTTCCACTGACACCAATGATGGGACACTATTCCTCCCACTGACACCAATGATGGGGCACTATTCCTTCCACTGACACCAATGATGGGACACTATTCCTTCCACTGATACTAATGATGGGGCACTATTCCTCCCACTGACACCAATGATGGGACAATATTCCTCCCACTGACACCAATGATGGGACACTATTCCTCCCACTGACACCAATGATGGGACACTATTCCTCCCACTGATACCAATGATGGGGCACTATTCCTCCCACTGACACCAATGATGGGACACTATTCCTCCCACTGACACCAATGATGGGACACTATTCCTCCCACTGATACCAATGATGGGGCACTATTCCTCCCACTGACACCAATGATGGGACACTATTCCTCCCACTGATACCAATGATGGGGCACTATTCCTCCCACTGACACCAATGATGGGACACTATTCCTCCCACTGACACCAATGATGGGGCACTATTCCTCCCACTGACACCAATGATGGGACACTATTCCTCCCACTGACACCAATGATGGGACACTATTCCTCCCACTGACACCAATGATGGGGACACTATTCCTCCCACTGACACCAATGATGGGGCACTATTCCTCCCACTGACACCAATGATGGGGCACTATTCCTCCCACTGACACCAATGATGGGACACTATTCCTCCCACTGACACCAATGATGGGACACTATTCCTCCCACTGACACCAATGATGGGACACTATTCCTCCCACTGACACCAATGATGGGACACTATTCCTCCCACTGACACCAATGATGGGGCACTATTCCTCCCACTGACACCAATGATGGGGTACTATTCCTCCCACTGACACCAATGATGGGGCACTATTCCTCCCACTGACACCAATGATGGGACACTAGTCCACTTACTGACACCAGTGAATTCACATGGTGGAGGGACGTTTCATGGGCTCATAGGCCGAACTCTTTTAATCTTTTAAATCTCTGATAATCTCACGTTGGTTCGGTACCAGGACCGGTTGGATGCGAAACTGCACCCCCCCCTCACCCGCTGCTAATGCATAATATAGAATGGGTATACTGCCCTGCACCCATTCTCTGCCCCCTTTGCTCTGGCTGCCCATGGTTGGCGTGGAGTGTGCACACGTGGTCAGTGGCTTGCTTTCTAGCCTTTACGAGGTAGTTGCACATACAGGGTGCGTATTCCACGTCAGCTGTGGGGGGAGAGTGGGCGTGTTGGAGCCCAGTGTGACATCAGATCTGGAGCGAGCAGTGAGGGCACACCTTTTGTCTACCACAGCGCCCTGGGCACCTGTCCCTCTTGCCCACCCCTTGTCCTGGCTCTGGATATACAAGCAGCTAGAAAGGACTGCGAGAGTTTTGGGTTCCCCCAGATTAGAACCTCTGTAATGTTTTTGTACTGTTGTCTGTGTCCCCACTGGGGAGATTCTGTACAGGAGAAGTGATGGGAAGTCTTCTAATGGGGACAACTGAGGAAGTGAAGGAACATCCCCCTTATGTGATGAAGACAACACAAAGGAACTCAACAGGGGTCTGAACAACTTCCTGACTTTCTTGCTAAATAGATATAAAAAGTTTTAAAAGTTTTGAAATAAATACTTTCAAAAAGGCCACGGCAAAGTTTGGCCATCATACCGAGTTCAGCTCAGTCATTGCTGTGTGTGGCAGTGACAGGTACACTTGGCCACGACTTGTTCAGTGAAGTTCACTCCGATCTCTCCAATGTTTTCTTCCCTCCTCAGATCACAAGCCGAGAGGAAAATGCAAAGAACATACTTCTCGTGTCCTTGTGGTTGTATCTCTTCTCCTTCTGACCTGCGGCTTTGTGTTCCTGGCCTTCAGAGGTAATGACCACCGACAAGGGGGAGGGGCCTGACACCACACCTGGACTCAGCTGGGGGATTCAAACTGATCACCTACACAAAGTAGGCCTCGGGCATAGAGATGTCTAATGGAAGAACCAACTTTACTTTCTACAATAATACCTTAGACCCAGGGACGGACTGACCATTCGGGGAACTCGGGCACTGCCCGCGGGCCCCATGCCACTAAGGGGCCCCATCCGGGTTGCCAGCCTTAATAAAAACAGAGGAAGTATGTAAAAATCTGTGTTTTTTTGAAAATCCCAAGATTATAGCTGCCCCACCTCTCCAGTACCTTTTCAGTGTGTGTATGTGTATTGTGTGTGTGTGTGTATACTGTGTGTGTATATTGTGAGTCTGTGTGTATACTGTATATGAGTGTGTATACTGTGTGGCCCCATAATCTATTGCCTAAGGGCCCCATAATCTCCTATTGCTTATGGGCCCCATAATCTCCTATAGCCCGGGTGCCCCATATTCTTCTTCTATTGCCCGGGGGCCCCATAATCTCTTATTGCCCGGGGGTCCCATGAGTTGTCAGTCCGCCCCTGCTTAGACCTTAAATCTAATCCAACTCCAATACTAACCTTCAACCCAAACCCCTAAACATTACCCTCAACTTAACCTCTAAACCTAACTTGAGTCTTAGTTCTCATCCTAACCCCCTAAGCATTTCCCCCCAAATGTATCCATTAGCTCAACCTAAACCCAAAACTGCAATCCTCACCTTAATCTCTACTCAAGATCCTAGTCATAGTCCTCAGCGTAACCCCTACTTATTATCCCTTAAACTACACATAATCCCCTAAACATCAACCCTCAACCTAACAGCTAAACCTAACCCTAATCTTAGTCTTCAACCTATTCTCTACTCTATAATCTCTAAACCTAACCCTAATCTTGATTCTCAACCTAATCCCTACTCATCATCAACCCTTAAACTCAACCTAAACCTCTAAACATTGACCCTCACCCTAACCTCTAACCCCGTCTGACTTTTTCTGTCGGACATTCCGCTCGTGTGTACGTGGCATTAGACCTTAAATCTAATCCAACCCCAATACTAACCTTCAACCCAAACCCCTAAACATTACCCTCAACTTAACCTCTAAACCTAACTCTAGTCTTAGTTCTCATCCTAACCCCCTAAGCATTTACCCCTAAACGTATCCATTAGCTCAACTTAAACCCCAAACTGTAACCCTCATCTTAACCTCTACTCAAGATGCTAGTCCTAGTCCTCAGCCTCACCCCTACTTATTGTCCCTTAAACTACACATAATCCCCTAAACATCAACCCTCAACCTAACAGCTAAACCTAACCCTAATCTTAGTCTTCAACCTATTCTCTACTCTATAATCTCTAAACCTAACCCTAATCTTGGTTCTCAACCTAACCCCTACTCATCATCAACCCTCAAACTCAACCTAAACCTCTAAACATTGACCCTCACCCTAACCTCTAACCTTAGTCGTAGTCTTCAATCCAATCCCTACTTTAT
The DNA here is from genome assembly GCA_028564925.1 of Lithobates sylvaticus. NCBI lineage: Eukaryota > Metazoa > Chordata > Amphibia > Anura > Ranidae > Lithobates > Lithobates sylvaticus. The sequence continues at coordinate 4,921,400 of CM053031.1, read as the reverse complement.
AAACCCAACCCTAATCTTAGTCCTCAACCTAACCCCTACTCATCAACCCCTAAACTCAACCTAAACCCCTAAATATTAACCCTTGCGGCTAAACCTAACCCTAGTCTTAGTCCTCAACCTAATCCCTACGCTATAACCTCTAAACTCAACCCTAATCTTAGTCCTCAATCTAACCCCTACTTATCAACCCTTAAATTCTACCTAATCACCTAACCATTAACCTCTAAATATAACTCTACTCTTAGTCCTCAACCTAGCCTCTACTCTCCAAGCATCAATCCTAACCCTTAAACTCAACCTAAACCACTAAACATTAACCCTTACCCCAACCTCTAAACCTAACCCTACCCTTGGTCCTCAACCTAGCCCTACTCTTCAACTCTTCATCCTAACCCGTAAAATCAAACTAAACTCCTAAATATTAACCCTTACCCTAATTGATTAACCCTAACCCCAATCTTAGTCTTTAATCTAATCCCTACTCTATAAACCTAACCCTAATTTTAGTCCTCAAGCTAACCCCTGATTATCAAGACTTAAAGTCAACCTAAACTCCTAAACATTAATCCTCACCTTAACATCTAAACCTAACCCTAATCCCTGTCCTGAACTGAACTCCTACTCATCGACCCTTAATCTCAACCGAATCGCCTAAACATTAACTCTAACCTCCAAATATAACCATACTTTTTTTCAAATATAATTTTTATTAAGATGTTTAGAATCAAGATCTTAAAAGGAAAAGAAATGATGGATATTTACATTATCTTCCAAGCATGTAGAGCTTTAAATTGTTATGTATATCCCAATAAATTTTCTATAGAGTGAAATTTCCATTGGCAATATTTCTTGTCATCTTAATGTTGTAAATTCCAGTGGTATAAGTATAACATATCGTCTTTGTCCGGTTATCGGGAGGACTACTCTCCATTGCTAGTATCACTGACTAAACAATTTGGTTATAGATATATCCGAAGAGAAAGAGAAAATAATAGAAAGGGGTAGGTTAGGAGAGAGATGAGAGCTAAAACAATTTCTAACATTAATCTGTACCCCAGCTTTTACACCTCATCCTAGTCTTCAAACTTTTTATTTGTTATCAACCCTTAACGTCAGCCTAAACCCATAAACATTAACCCTCACCCTAACCTCTAAACCCAACCCTAATTTTAGTCCTCAACCTAGCCTCTACTCTTCAACCCTCAATCCTAACCCTTAAATTCCACCTAAACCCCTAAACATTAACCCCCACCCACCCTAATCTCTAAACAAAACCCTAGTCTAACTCTTCAATCTAATTCCTACTCTTCAACTCCTAAACCTAACCCTAATCTTAGTCCTCGACCTAACGCCTACTCATCAACCCTTAAACTCAACCTAAACCTCTAAGCTTTAACCTTCACCCATACCTCTTAACCCTAACCCTAGTCTTAGTTAGTTCAATCTAATCCCTACTCTAGTATACCCAATTCTAATCTTAATCCTCAACCTAACCCCTAAACATTAACCCTTACCCTAACTACTAAACCTAATCCTAGTCTTTGTCCTCAACCTAATCTCTACACTATAACCTTTAAACCTAACCCTAATCTTAGTCCTCAACCTTACCTAACCTCTACTCATAAACCCTTAAACTCAACCTAATCGCGTAACCATTAACTCTAACCTCTAAATATAACCACACTCTTAGTTCTCAACCTAACCCCTATTCATCAACCCTTAAACTCAACCTAAACCCCTAAACATTAATCCTCACTCAAACCTCTATACCTAACAGTAGTTTTAGTTTTCTACCTCTTTTTTCTTATCAATCTTTAAACCTAACCCTTAACGTCAGCCTAAACCACTAAACATTATCCCTCACCCTAACCTCTAAACCTAACCCTAATCTTAGTCCTCAATTTAGCCTGTACCCTTCAACCCTTAATCCTAACCCCTAAACTCAACCTAAACCCCTATACATCAACCCCCATCCTAACCTCTAAACCAAACCCTAGTCTAAGTCTTCAATCTAATCCCTACTCTTCAACCCTATAAACCTAACCCTAATCTTAGTCCTCAACCTAACCCCTACTCATCAACCCTTTAACTCAACCTAAGCCTCTATACATTAACCCTCACCATAACCTCTATACCTAACCCTAGTCTTCGTCCTCAATCGAATCCCTACTCTATAACCCCTAAACCTAACCCTACTCTTTGCCCTCAATATAATCTCTACTCTATAACACCTAAACCTATCTCTACTCTTTGCCCTCAATATAGCCCTTGCTCATCAACCCTTAAACCTAACCCTTAAACTCAACCCAAACCCCTAAATATTACCCTCACCCCAATCTTAGTTCTATTCCTTTTTTATTAACACCCAAACCCCTAAAGACCAACCTTCACCCCACCATACATTGATCCATGCAAAAAATTCACATCAATTGTTTCTGATAATTGTATCTCCTCCCCCCCGGTAGATATGTCCATCCGCCATGAGCTCTCAGCATTGAGGGATGAGATCTGCAACATGAAATGCCTGCATGAGACCATCAGCAGTGATAAGGTAACTGGAGAAAAACAGGAATCCCCCCCGAAATCTGGGCTGGAGGGTGATATAACCATGAGAAATGCTACATGGCAGTCAGCAGGGTCCCCAGAGGCCACACCGAGACTGAAGGACCTGAAGGAGGAAATCCAATTCATCAAAGACCAGAACATCCAGCTCAACATGAGAATCAACAACATCACCCTTATACCAGGTACAGATCTCATCCATTCCTACCAATCAGAACACGCACAGATAGGCCCCTTTCACACATGCGGACCATACATTAGATCAGTTCAGTCACGTTTTTTATCATCAGTTGTTGTCAGTAAACATCAGTTTTCATCCATTTTCATTTCCGTTTTTCGTCCGTTTACGTCCGTTTTTCATCCGATTACGTCCGTTTTTCATCAGTTTTTTTATCCGTTTATGTCCGTTTTTTTTATCCGTTTATGTCCGTTTTTTATCCGTTTTTTTTTGTTTTTTAAAAAACAGTTTTTCATGAATTATGGGAATTTTTTTGATGAAAAACGGATGTCAGCGGATCGGATGTGAACGGATCGTCCGCTAACGTCCGTTTTACGGAAGACAAAATAGGGTCTTCTTCCGTTCAGAAAAACGGACCTTAACGGAGACGGATGTTAACGGACGTATGAAAAAACGGACGAACGGTCCGCATGTGTGAAAGGGGCCTTACAAATACAGATCTGATCCTGATACTTTCAATAACAAAGTAAATAGTGATCGATACATTGTTGCAGAATATTCTGTAGAATTGTCATCTTGTCTCCTGTGTTGGGTTCTCCTGGCAGATCACTGAATATTTTGTCCTTCACTCTGCATGGGTATTTATTCCTCTGTGTCTGCTTACTTTTCATTAGGAAAGCCGGGAATGAACGGGGAGCGAGGAGCACCGGGGACCCCAGGAACGAAAGGGGAGAAGGGGGACGCAGGTGAGATCACAAGTCGCAAAATACAAAGTGTTCTATTATTACATGAAGGAGCGAGAAACTAAAGATCACAAATCTGACCAAACTTATGGAAGCTATGTACAGCACAATGCTGGCCCCTCCACCCATGTAAGGGGGGGATATAAGTAAAATATAAGCAGATTAAACTTTAACAACACGCTACTTTGAGGTTTCCCCAAAGCTTCCTAAAGGTACAGGAACAAAGGCGAGATCCAGATCCAAGGACTGCCAACGTTTTCTTTTATTAGCAAAACAAAAATGGCGGCTGCTATGTTTTTAAGGTGTACATGGCAGAGGTTATTCATTACAAGTGCACAGCCAAGTTCCCTGGGACGGAATGCCAGTAAAGTGAATCTTATTAATACGTGATTCTTCTTACTAATACATGGCGTTTGAAAACTTGTGATGTCATCTGAGCATCTGTAAATCTGGTTACAGGACAACCTGGAGCTGGTGGTGGAAGTGGAGCCACAGAGGGACCTCCGGGACCCCCCGGGCCTCCAGGACCAGCTGGACTCATTGGAAGAGATGGTGAGGAATAGTCTTTATAAATGTCATGATGGGGATTTGGTGATGTCATAATCATTCCCAGTGATCATAATGTGAGCTAAGTGCAATCTCTGTCCTCTTCAGGGATGAAAGGTGAAGCAGGAGACCCAGGACGTGACGGGCAGAAAGGTAAAATAATTTCACGTTTCAACGTTCTTGTTCCGGTGAAATTAAAATAACTTTCTAGTGTTTCTGTCTGCAGGGGAAATATGGCAACTACATATACTGTAGTCTCTGTACTTTCTATTCAAATGGGGAGGAGGGCTGAGGGGCCAAACCTAGACCGAAAAACGGACTGTAAGACACTTAGTTCAGCTACCGACTTGCCACGGAGAGGCCACCACACTTCAGTCGAGGACCAAGCTTCTCCAGCATTTCAGGTTCCCCAATTAAGATGAAGTTCTTCAATGGTACTTCAGTTCCATTGTTTAGCATACTTGGCATCCATCCTTAGCCTCTGTCTAGACATATGGTCCCCCTCCTCAGGCAGCAGGCCTCAGAAACCCCAATAACCACTTTTGTCCCTCCCCCATACAGGAGGCCTGAGAAGGTCCAAGTTCAACAGCCACCTACATTTCTCCCTCAGACAAGAGGCCTCAGAAGCTTCATCGGCCACCTACACTCCACCCCCATAAATCAGGCCTGAGGAGATCCAACAGCCACCTATACCCTCTTCCAGACAAGAGAGCTGAGAAGGTCCAACAGCCACCTTCATCTCTCCTCCAAGCAGATGGTCTGGGAAAATATAATGGCCACCTGTGTCCCTACGCCAGGCATGAGGACTGAGAATATCCAACACTCATCTACACCCCTCCCCCACGGAGAGGCCACCACACTTCAGTCGAGGACCAAACTTCTCCAGCATTTCAAGTTCCCCAATTAGGATGAAGTTCCTCAATGGTACTTCAGTTCCATTGTTTAGCATACTTGGCCTCCATCCTTAGCATATGTCAACACATATGGTCCCCCTCCTCAGGCAGCAGGCCTCAGAAACCCCAATAACCACCCATGTCCCTCCCCCATACAGGAGGCATGAGAAGGTCCAAATTCAACAGCCACCTACACCCCTTCCCCTGACAGGAGGCCTGAGAAACCCCAGCAGCCACCTAAATCCTTCTCCCAGATAGGAGGTCTGAGAAGCCCCAGCAGCCACCTACATCCTTCTCCCAGATAGGAGGTCTGAGAAGCTCCAACAGCCACCTACATTCCTTCCCCAGATAGGAGGCCTAAAAAACCCCAACACCCACCTACATCCTCCCCCTGACTAGAGGCCTGAAATGCTCCATCAGTCACCTACATCCTCCCCCAGACTGGAGGCCTGAGAAGCTCCCGCAGACACCTATCTCCCTCGCCCCGACAGGAGGCATCAGAAGCTCCAACAGTCACCTACATCCCACCCCCATAAAGCAAACCTGAGAAGCTCCAAAACCCACCTACACCCCCTCCCCCTGACAGGAGGCCTGAGAAGCCCCAACAACCACCTGCATCCCTCCCCCAGACAAGAGGCCTCAGAAGCTCCATCGGCCACCTACATCCCTCGCTCCGACAGAAGGACTGAGAAGCCCCAACAGCCACCTAGACTCCTCCCCCAGACAGGAGGCCTGAGAAGATACAAAAGCCACTTACACCCTCTCCCAAACTGGAGGCCTGAGAAACCCCAACACCCACCTACATCCTCCCCCAGACTAGAGGCCTGAAATGCTCTATCAGTCACCTACATTCCTCCCCCAGACTGGAGGCCTGAGAAGCTCCAGCAGACACCTACATCCCTCGCCCCGACAGGAGGCATCAGAAGCTCCAACAGTTACCTACATCCCTCGCTCCGACAGGAGGACTGAGAAGCCCCAACAGCCACCTACACCCCCTCCCCCTGACAGGAGGCCTGAGAAGCCCCAACAACCACCTGCATCCCTCCCCCAGACAAGAGGCCTCAGAAGCTCCATCGGCCACCTACATCCCTCGCTCCGACAGAAGGACTGAGAAGCCCCAACAGCCACCTAGACTCCTCCCTCAGACAGGAGGCCTGAGAAGATCCAAAAGCCACTTACACCCTCTCCCAAACTGGAGGCCTGAGAAGCTCCAACAGCCACCTACATTCCTTCCCCAGATAGGAGGCCTGAGAAACCCCAACACCCACCTACATCCTCCCCCAGACTAGAGGCCTGAAATGCTCCATCAGTCACCTACATTCCTCCCCCAGACTGGAGGCGTGAGAAGCTCCAGCAGACACCTACATCCCTCGCCCCGACAGGAGGCATCAGAAGCTCCAACAGTCACCTACATCCCTCCCCCAGACAAGAGGCCTCAGAAGATCCAAAACCCACCTACACCCCCTCCCCCTGACAGGAGGCCTGAGAAGCCCAAACAACCACCTGCATCCCTCCCCCAGACAAGAGGCCTCAGAAGCTCCATCAGCCACCTACATCCCTCGCTCCGACAGGAGGACTGAGAAGCCCCAACAGCCACCTAGACTCCTCCCTCAGACAGGAGGCCTGAGAAGATCCAAAAGCCACTTACACCCTCTTCCAAACTGGAGGCCTGAGAAGCTCCAACAGCCACCTACATTCCTTCCCCAGATAGGAGGCCTGAGAAACCCCAACACCCACCTACATCCTCCCCCAGACTAGAGGCCTGAAATGCTCTATCAGTCACCTACATTCCTCCCCCAGACTCGAGGCCTGAGAAGCTCCAGCAGACACCTACATCCCTCCCCCAGACAAGAGGCCTCAGAAGATCCAGCAGACACCTACATGCCTCGCCCCGACAGGAGGCATCAGAAGCTCCAACAGTCACCTACATCCCACCCCCATAAAGAAAACCTGAGAAGCTCCAAAACCCACCTACACCCCCTCCCCCTGACAGGAGGCCTGAGAAGCCCAAACAACCACCTGCATCCCTCCCCAGACAAGAGGCCTCAGAAGCTCCATCAGCCACCTACATCCCTCGCTCCGACAGAAGGACTGAGAAGCCCCAACAGCCACCTAGACTCCTCCCTCAGACAGGAGGCCTGAGAAGATCCAAAAGCCACTTACACCCTCTTCCAAACTGGAGGCCTGAGAAGCTCCAACAGCCACCTACATTCCTTCCCCAGATAGGAGGCCTGAGAAACCCCAACACCCACCTACATTCCTCCCCCAGACTGGAGGCCTGAGAAGCTCCAGCAGACACCTACATCCCTCCCCCAGACAAGAGGCCTCAGAAGATCCAGCAGACACCTACATGCCTCGCCCCGACAGGAGGCATCAGAAGCTCCAACAGTCACCTACATCCCACCCCCATAAAGAAAACCTGAGAAGCTCCAAAACCCACCTACACCCCCTCCCCCTGACAGGAGGCCTGAGAAGCCCAAACAACCACCTGCATCCCTCCCCCAGACAAGAGGCCTCAGAAGCTCCATCAGCCACCTACATCCCTCGCTCCGACAGGAGGACTGAGAAGCCCCAACAGCCACCTAGACTCCTCCCTCAGACAGGAGGCCTGAGAAGCTCCAGCAGACACCTACATCCCTCGCCCTGACAGGAGGCATCAGAAGCTCCAACAGTCACCTACATCCCTCGCTCCGACAGGAGGACTGAGAAGCCCCAACAGCCACCTACACTCCTCCCCCAGACAGGAGGCCTGGGAAGATCCAAAACCTACTTACACCCTCTCCCAAACTAGAGGCCTGAGAAGCTCCAACAGCCACCTACATCCTCCCCCAGATAGGAGGCCTGAAATGCTCTACCAGTCACCTACATTCCTTCCCCAGACAGGAGGCCTCAGTGCTTCATAAACTGTTCAGTTACATCAGTCCCTGTACCCACAGAGCTTACAATCTAAGATCCCTATACATACACATACTAGGGCCAATTTAGGCCGCAGCTAGACATGTAATGTTCGTTTGGTACCAAATTGAAATTCGGATGAATTTTTTCGTTGCCCGAAAATTTGGATGTATCTGAATGTCCGAATTATAATAGTAATGAATTTAAATGAATAAAAAATAAGGAAACGACATTTTAGACAAAATTCGAATAGTTTTTTTTAATCAAATTTGAATCATTTTTGAACCAAGTACAAATCGTTTTCGAAATCCAATAGCTTTCTAATTGGAATCATTTTTTAACTGAATTTGGATTCAAATTTCTGAAGAGAATAAAATAGAATAGAAAATAAAAATATAATAGAGTAAAACAAAACAGAATAGAAAATAAAAGAATATACAAAAATAGAATAGAAAATAAAACCAGAATAGAAAAGAATAGAGCAAAACAGGACAAAATAGAATAGAAAATAAAAGAACAGTAAAAAATAGAATAGAGAATAGAATAAAAGAACAGAATAAAATAGAATAGAAAATACAAGAAAAGAATAAAAAATAGACTAGAATAAAATAAAAAAAGAATATAACCATCCACTGAAATTGGATTTCAAATTTCAAATAGAATAAATTCAAACTCGAATACAATAGAAAACAATAAACTTGAAAAGAATAGAATAGAAAATAATAGAAGATAATAGAGTAAAACAGAACAGAATAGAACAAAAATTGAATAGAAAATAAAGGGATAGAATGGAAAATAAAACATCAGAATAGAAAAGAATAGAGTAAAACAGAAAAGGATAGAAAATAAAAGAATAGAAAAAAATAGAATAGAAAATAAAGGAATAGAATAAAAACTATAATAGAATAAAATAAAAAGAATATAACCGTCCACTGAAATTGTAATTTCAAATAGAATAAATTCAAATGCAAACACAATAGAAAAGAATAGACTAGAAAATAATAGAAAGAATATAACCTTCTTCCGAAAATTTGACTAGAATAAATTCAAAATAGAATAGAATAGAACAGAAAATAATAGAAAAGAAAAGTATAGAACAGAGAATAAAAGAAAAGAATAGAACAGAAAATAAAAGAATATAATAGAATAAAAAAAAATGGAATGGAATAGAATATGACCAGCTTCTGAAATTCGAATAGAATAAATAACATTTTCGCATTAAATTCGATTTGAATGCAATTTGACTGCAATTCGAATGGAATTCGATTTGAATTTGAACAGAATTTGAATCGATTAGAATTTTCTGAATTCGGTCGAATTGCACTTAGATTGACCAAATTCGGAAATTCAAATCTATTCGAATAAACAAAACAAATTAAACAAATTTAACTAACCTAATTTATGTAAATAACAAATCGAAATGTAACACATTTTTCCGATCTGCACATTTTGTATACAGATGGTATATATACTATTAGTGGTAATAATCCAGGATATGTTTATTATCACATTGTAGGTGACACGGGGGCTCCAGGTGTCCCTGGCCCATCTGGTGCCCAGGGCCCCGCGGGACAGAAGGGAGACAAAGGTGACAGCGGGAAAAATGGACTACCAGGTGAGAAATTACTAATTAAAAGGTGTGATTAAGGACCGCGGTCTGCTGACATCATTGCGCATTTCGCCATTCACAATTTAGAGTCAGTGAACTTCTAATCCAGTCTGAGGAGGAGTCTGGGGTCAGGGCTGTTGTAGAGGGTCCAGGGTGTTCAGTACTATACACTATTGATAACCCTCGTGTGTTTCCTCCTGTACAGGACTGCCTGGAATAGCCGGATCTAGCGCATCGAAGGGAGAGAGAGGAGACCCAGGTAGACCAATCATTACCGGCTCCCTGTACTGAGCCCACTCCACTCCACTCCATCCATGTATAGTCCACAATACATCACACCCACACTGGGCGCTTCCCACTTCCCAGCTTGTAGTTTTATGCAACATTGTTGCAGTTTTCTAATATGTATATACAGTATACAGTATGGCTTCTTTTTCAGCTGAAACATTGCCTGACCCTGTGCTTTCTGCTTACTACTATCACTTCTAAACACAAAAGCCTAATACCCTCCTGAACTCTGCACTCTGTATGTAGCACCCTCCTGAACTCTGCACTCTGTAGGTAGCACCCTCCTGAACTCTGCACTCTGTAGGTAGCACACTCCTGAACTCTGCACTCTGTAGGTAGCACCGTCCTGAACTCTGCACTCTGTAGGTAGCACACACCTGAACTCTGCACTCTGTATGTAACACCCTCCTGGACTCTGCACTTTGTAGGTAGCACCCTCCTGAACTCTGCCATCTGTACACAGCACCCTCCTGAACCCTGCACTTTGTATGTAACACCCTCCTTAACTCTGCACTCTGTAGGTAGCACCCTCCTGAACTCTGCACTCTGTACTCTGTAGGTAGCACCCTCCTGAATTCTGCACTCTGTACTCTGTAGGTAGCACCCTCCTGAACTCTGTAGGTAGCACCCTCCTGAACTCTGTAGGTAGCACCCTCCTGAACTCTGTAGGTAGCCCCCCTCTGAACTCTGAACTCTGTATGTAGCACCCTCCTGAACTCTGCACTCTATACGTAGCACCCTCCTGAACTCTGCACTCTGTATTTAGCACCCTCCTGGACTTTGCACTCTGTATGTAGCACCCTCCTGAGCTCTGCCATCTGTACACAGCACCCTCCTGAACTCTACACTCTGTATGTAGCACCCTCCTGAACTCTGCACTGTGTACTCTGTAGGTAGCACCCTCCTGAACTCTGCACTCTGTTCTCTGTAGGTAGCACCCTCCTGAACTCTGCACTATGCATGTATCACCCTCCTGAACTCTACACTCTGTATGTAGCACCCTCCTGAACTCTGCACTCTGTAGGTAGCACCCTCCTGAGCTCTGCCATCTGTACACAGCACCCTCCTGAACTCTACACTCTGTATGTAGCACCCTCCTGAACTCTGCACTCTGTAGCTAACACCCTCCTGAACTCTGTACTCTGTACAAAGCTCACTCCTGGACTCTACACACTGTAGGTAAAACTCTCCTGAACTCTGTGCTCTGTATGTAGCACCCTCCTGGTATTTAAAGTATAACTCAAAGCAAAACCTTTTTTTTTTAGTTTGGGGTGGAGTGGAGAGGGATTAGAACACCTGTCAGTTTTTATTGCTGTTTGTGCCCCCTCTCTATTTGTCCTGTGTACCATTATCATTGAGAGGAAAAGTAAAAATAAAATCCCAAATTTTGGGTTTTCCCCAGAAAAGTAATAAAGGAGAAAACCTCCAATGGGGACACTAATTCTGGTGACCAATGATACCAGAATAGATCCTCAAATGACAGTCCCTCAGTCAGCTTCAGCAGCTCTCAGTAGCATAGACCCTTGGTTAGCCCAACTGAGGCCTCGGCACTCCATAAGAACATGGTAGAATGGCCTAAGGGGCTAGCAGATTATTTTTTTATTATTTTTACAAATTTTTTAGGACCCATGGTGGGGGGCTTGGCTGAGATATCAGGGGTCTAGACCTCTAGTGCTTCACCTTTTCGGACAGAGAAAGAAGATTGAGGACAGCAGCCCCCAATCTCCATCTCTGCAGCCTCAGCAGCACAGAATGAATGGACAGGAAGAGCTCTTCCACTTCATTCACAAACTGAAACATAGAAACACAATTCACTATTTATGAATGGTCACCGATTAGTGAATGCCCATTCAGAAAAGGAAGGGGCCGGTAAGTGACATATTTACTTGCCCCTTCCCCCGCTCTCCATCTTGGCACATCTCCTGCATCAGCTGGCAGGATAGGGGTGGGGGGAACCTGTCAGCACTGGGAGGGTGCAAGGGAGGCCGGGAGAAAACACAGGGGCTCGGGGGGCAGCAGGATATGGATAGGAGGGGTGACAGAGGGCAGCTGCATATAGAGGAACCGATGTACTACACATTCGTCATGCAGCCGCTGAATACCTGTGGGAGGGAGAGGAGGAGAAGCCGGCATTCAGCGACTGCATGGAGGAAAATGGAGAGATCCGGTTACTCTATATGCCGCTACCGCCGCCCCTCCTCTCCGAGTGTACAGGGGAGCTGCACAGGCCCCCCTGGGGGCATGGGGTTGGGTCACAATTCCGACTCCTGTAGGTACGCCCCTGGCCAGGGACAATAAACACGGCCAGTGAGCCAAAACAAAAGTTACCTAATCCTAGGACCTATCTAGGAGGATGCTACATAGGTCTATGGAATTTCAATTACATTTGTGAAGATTGAACAAGTTGGACGCGTTTCGTCCAATATTTTTTTAAATTTCCCATTCACACCAGAGTGTTGTGTAGCCCCCAGGCCCCTGCACCTTTCAATGTTCACATTTGGGGGTTCAAGGTCCTGTAGCTTAGGTTTTGTGCACAGCAGCTGTAGGTATTGGGAAGGGGAAAGATTCCCCCCCCCCACCCCCGAGAACCCTTCTAACATTTCCTAACTGAGATCTTATCTTCCAGGAGCCAAAGGGGATGCTGGTCAGAAAGGAGGCTTTGGACCGCCAGGTGAGACCATCCGTCCATCCTGTGTGAATGTATATTAAAGAGGAAACTCAGGGAAATTGAGGGTTTTATTCTCTTGCAATGCATTTCTGAACTTGATGAAAAATGTGACTTCTTTGGGCAGACTCAATCCAGGGGTGTCTAGTTACTGCCTGTGATGGCCCAGCTCCTCCACCCCTCCCTACAGCTCCATACATAACCTTTTATGCACAGCCAGGGAAGGAGTGAAGGGGAATACTATAGAATGTCACTTGAGTGACATCCCCTGAGTCTGCTGACATCGCATCCAAGATGTGGAAGGCCCGTGATCTGGCGCTTTGATCAAATTGATACAGTCTATTTATATACAGAAACAAATAAATGCTTATAAAAAGTAGCTACATATTCATAAAAACAGGGTTACAAAATATACACATTACATTTTTTATAAATTGGACGTGCCCATGCAAGGGCAAGTGCTAAAAGGTGGCTGACGCGTTTCGAGTGGTTCCCTCTTCATCAGAGCCTTGAAGAACAACAGGAGGAGTCTGTAAAATATGGTAGGTCAACATAGAAGAGAGTGGCTAGTTGGGAGGTATATCACATGGTAAGTGATAGATTCTGCTTAGCTTTAAAGCTGACCACATCCCAGTGCTCTATATAAACATAGAGAAATGTGGTTCGTATGTTTTATATATATATATATATATATATATATATACATAGATATAGAGGGATTTCATATATGTCTATCGGTTGTACCTTCATCCGAGTGTGCAAAGATGTTGTCTCACACAGTTGGGAGACAGCTACAATCCTTTGGACAGCACAAGGCAACTCTCTAAGTAGAATCCATCACTTACCATGTCATATACCTCCCAACTAGCCACTCTCTTCTATGTTGGCCTACCATATTGTACAGACTCCTCCTGTTGTTCTTCAAGGCTCTGATGAAGAGGGAATCCCTCGAAACCCGCCAGCCACCTTTTAGCGCTTGCATGGGTGTGTCCAATTTTTAAAAATGTAAATGTGTATATTTTGTAACCCTGTTTTTATGAATACGTAGCTACCTACCATATTGTACAGACTCCTCCTGTTCTTCAAGGCTCTGATGAAGAGGGAACCCCTCGAAACCCGCCAGCCACCTTTTAGCGCTTGCATGGGTGTGTCCAATTTTTAAAAATGTAAATGTGTATATTTTGTAACCCTGTTTTTTTATGAATACATAGCTACTTTTTATATGCTTTTTATTTGTTTCTGTATATAAATGAACTGTATCAATTTGATCAAAGCGTCAGATCAGGCGCCTTCCACCTCTTTCCTTCACCCGGCTCTCTTCGGACCATCCCTGGTCAGCTTAGGCAGCGGGACGCGCATGGTCATCTTTTAATTCCCTCCCTTTGAAAGTACTACCACTCTATACTAGCAACGCCTTCACAAGCGCAGGGGGAATTCTTTGTTTATATCGCATCCAAGATGGCGGCCCCCAGCAGCTGTCTCCGGACTTACACAAGGGAAAGATTCTACTGGAAACATGAATAAAGTACAAGAAGTGGTCATAGAATCTTATAGAAACTTTGCTGTTAAAACAAATACTCTGGTGATGGGGTTCCTTTAAGGTCAGCAAGCCCCGGGGGTCCCTTTCAATAGGGTCTCGAGGAAGGATTGGCTATCACAGTGATCACATGACAGGAAGCCGGTCCCACCCGTTTGCTGATGCACGCGCCCGGTAACAGGTTTAGTGTACAATGGGATTCAAAAGATACCTGAGGGTTACGGGAGACCCTTTTCACCAATCCTGGACCACAAATGGGCCCTCATTTACTATTAATATTTCATGTTTTTAAGGGGGAAAAAATGGATAAATAAAACATATAAAGCACCGGTACATCAAACTCTTAAAACGCCACTTAAAACACAAAAAGGAAAAAAATAAATCACAAATACAGAGAACACCGAGGGGGCCAATCACACTTCTGCGTTGAGTGGCTTGAGCGCAATTTAACCCCCTCAGATTCAAGCTTTAGGGAGTTCAATCCCGCAAAACAAATCAATTCTTATGTGCAGGTGACTGAATTATTGATTGGTTGTAGACGCGTGCGGTTCCTTTAGTTCACAAATAAAATTTGGATTCACTTTTTGTTATTCAGGAAATTCTGATATATCCAAATTCCTGAATTACCACAATAATGAATTTAAATAAATTCAAGATAACGAAACGAAATTCGTCCAAAATCGAATTTGAATTTAAAAACAAAATAGAATAGAAAATAAAGAAATAGAATAGAGTTTAACGGAACAGAATAGAAAATAAAATAAGAGAATTAAATAGAATAGAAAATAAAGGAATAGAGTGGAACAGAATAGAATGGAAAATAAAAGAATAGAATCGAAAAAACATTAGAAAAAAAATTGAATAGAAAAAAAATATATAATATTATATATTAATAAATATAATAATAATTATTATATAATAAATATAATAATAAAAAAATATATCCTTCTTCCGAAATACGAATAGAATAAATTAGAATTCAAATAGAATAGAAAAGAATAGAATAGAACAGAAAAAAAAAATATAAAATAAAAGAATAGAATAGAAAAAAAATATAAAATATAATAGAATAAAATAAAATAGAACCATCTTCTGAAACCTAAATTTTGAATAGAATAAATTAGAATTCGAATAGAAAAGATTATAATGCAAAAGAATAGAATAAAATAGAAGAAACCATAAAATAAAATAGAATGTAACCATCTTCTGAAATTCACATTTCCGATTGAATAAATTTGAATTAGATTATAGTAGAAAAAGAATAGAAAATAAAAGAATAGAATGTTATAGAAAAGTATAGAATAGAAAAAACAATATAATAGACTAGAATAAAATAGAAAAAATATAACTGTATTCAAAAATGTGAATTTTGAATAAAATGAATTTGAATTAGAAAAGAATATAACAGAATAGAATAGAAAATAAAAGGAGAATAAAATAGAATACAAAATAAAGGAATAGAGCATGAAAGAATAGAATTGAAAATGAATAGAATAGAATTGAAAAAAACATTAGAGTAAAATAGAATAGAAAAAAAATAGAAAGAATATATCCATCGTCCAAAATAAAAATCGAATAAATTAGAATACGAATAGAATAGAAAAGCATAAAATAGAATATAACAGAAAATAAAAGAATAGAATAAAATAGAAAAAAACTATAAAATAGAAAAAAAAATAGAATATAATCATCTTACAAAACCCACATTTCAAATAGAATAAAGTAGAATTCAAATAGAAAAGATTAAAATAGATTAATTTTTTTAATAAAATAGAAAAAAAAAAAAAATAGATAAAATATAACCATCTCCCAAATTATCATCCCCAAATTCTAATTTCGGATTGAATAAATTAAAATTTGAATAGAAAAGAAAAAAATAGAATGGAAAAGAAAAGAATAGAATAGAAAAAAAAAACAATATAATAGAATAGAATAAAATAGAAAAAATGTAACCGTTTTCCAAAATAGATGTGAATTAGAAAAGAATAGAAAATAAAAGAATAGAATGGAATAGAAAAGAATAGAATATAAAAAAAACAATATAGTATAATTTAATTCAATTTAAACGAATTCGGAAAACTCAAATAAAATTTGAAAATAAATATATAAAATTAATTCCAAAAATGAATTTAACAAATTTAACTAAACACAATTATTGAAATAATGAATCAAAACAAAAGGAATGATTCCATTCTGCGTGTGTGTAATTGGTCGATGAATTGATTGATTTCAGGTATTCCTGGACAGAAGGGAGAGAGGGGAACGGATGGATCGGCGGGCTCACCAGGAATTGCGGGACCTCCAGGCCGGAATGGCACAGACGGCACAGATGGTGAGATTTGGTATATAGAAGTTGTGTTGATGTGTAATTCTCCACTCAATGTACTTTTTCACATTTGATTGACGTTCATCCAGAAGACAGCAAAACAAATCCCCACCCCCCACAGTCAGGCGCCAAAAAGAAAATCAATGAAGTTCTAACCATTCCCACTCCATCCAATGCAAACATTTATTACAGAGGTTTGGGCTTTACCTGGGAAAAAGAGGGGGAGGGGAAATCTACCTGACCTCTACAGTAGCATCATTCTTCAGATCGATGGGGAACGGTGGGAACGGTGGGGCATCTGAGAACACCTACAATGAGGAAGAGATAGTGGAGTATCCATAGACCTCAATGTGTCAATGTTTGGCAGTTGGACAGGACAATCTCTGATGGGCCGCACTGGCAAACCCTGGAACTTTTTAAATTGTCCAAGCTGGAGATTTCCCTGAGTAATGGGAGAGCCGTGGTTAATGAAGGGGTGGGTGAACGATTGAGGGGGGGGGGAGGGACATGGTCGGTGGTGGTTGATGAAGGTGAGGGAATGATAAAGAGGAGAGTGGCATGGTCAGTGTTGGTCGTTGAAGTTGGGTAAATGATGAAGAAGGAGAGGATGGTCAGTGGTGGTCAATGAAGATAGGTGGACGATGAAGAAAAAGGGACATGGCCGGTGATGGTTGATGAAGGTGGGGGAATGATGAGGGGGGGGGGGGGGTCAGTGATGGTTGATGAAGTTTGATGGATGATAAAGAAGGAGAGGATGGTCAGTGGTGGACGATGAAGAAGAGGGACATTGTTGGTGATGGTTGATGAAGGTGGGGGAATGATGAAGGGGGGGGGTCAGTGATGATTGATGAAGTTGGATGGATGATAAAGAAGGAGAGGATGGTCAGTGGTGGTCGATAAAGGTGGGTGGACAATGAAGAAGGGAGTGGGTGGTCGGTGGCGATTAATGAAGGCAAGTGGATGATGAAGAAAAGGGGGACATGGTCAGTGGTGGTCAATGAAAGAGGGTGGATAATGGAAAAGGGGAGTGGTGGATTGTGGCTGATGAAGGTGTGAGGATATTGAAGAAGAAGGGAGCATGGAGGCCGATGAAGGTGGATAAATAAAGGAAGGTAGGGTGGTCAGTGGTGGCTGATTAAGGCGTGTGGATGATGCAAAAGGGGGTGGTCAGTGGTGGTCGAATGAAAGCAGGTGGCTAATAAAGAAGAGGGGGGCATGGTGGTTGATGAAGTTGAGTAAATGATGATGAAGAAGAAGGTGTGGTCAGTGGTGGTCGATGAAGGCAGGTGGATGATAAAGAAGAGGGGACATGGTCAGTGGTGGTCGATGAAGAAGGGAACATGATGGTTGATGAAGGTATGTAAATGATGAAGGGAGGGTGATAAAGGCAGGTGGAAGATGCAAAATGGGGGTGGCCGGTGGTGACTGATGAATATGTTTGGATGATGAAGAAAGGGGGGATGATCAGTGGTGGCCAATGAAGGCAGGTGGATGATGAAGAAGAGGGGGGCATGGTCAGTGGTGGTTGATAATGGTGGGTGAATGATGAATAAGGGGGAGGGTGGTCGATGGTGGTCGATGAAGGCGGGTGGATGATGAAGAAGAGGGGGGCATGGTCAGTGGTGGTTGATGATGGTGGGTGAATGATGAATAAGGGGGAGGGTGGTCGATGGTGGTCGATGAAGGCGGGTGGATGATGAAGAAGAGGGGGGCGTGGTCAGTGGTGGTCGATGAAAGAGTGTGAATGATGAGAAAAGGGATGGTGGTCAGTGGTGGGGTGGCTGATGAAGGAGGGTAGATGATAAAGAAGAGGGGGGCATGGTCAGTGGTGGTTGATGAATAAGGGGGAGGGTGGTCAATGGTGGTCGATGAAGGAGGGTAGATGATGAAGAAGAGGGGGGCATGGTCAGTGGTGGTTGATGATGGTGGGTGGATGATGAATAAGGGGGAGGGTGGTCGATGGTGGTCGATGGAGGCAGGTGGATGATGAAGAAGAGGGGGGCGTGGTCAGTGGTGGTCGATGAAGGTGGGTGGCTTGTCAGGTGGGGCCTTGCCCCCATATTGATGAGAGCAAGGGTCTCCTGCAAGGGGGTTGTGGGGGTCTCTGGGCAGGGGACAGCCCAGCATTAAGCCTTACCTGCCGTACTGCTTTCAACAGGAACAGGATGACGTAGTTAGATGTATTTTTCTTTTTTTCTTTGTTAACACAAGAAGCCGATCAGTTAATGTACCGACTAGGAACACGCTGATAGAAGGAGAGAGCAGAGTGACAGCATGATGGGCTCCTCACAGTGCTCCTTCACTGTCTATTCATAGGCTGGGGGGGGCGGGTCCGTGACCAGGAAGTGAGTTGAATGATGCTGGCCGTCATTCAATGCAGAAGACTGAGGACATCTTGTGGTGAAAATAAAGTACTGCTGGGGGAGGGGAGTGGTTGAGCCGACAATAATTACATTTTATGTTGAATTGCAGATTATCTCCTCTAATATAAACATTATTGTGTGTTCTGCAGGGGTGCCTGGTAAGCCGGGGATGCCGGGGATGTCGGGACCACCTGGAGTGAAAGGTAACATCATTTTTTTATTGTGTGTGGAATGGATACCATGACATGGTTGGTGAAATGCTGTCCTGGCACCCCGGTGGTCTGTCTTTATCCTCGATACATAATGATTGTTTTGCTGGATTTTATATTACTGAAAAGGTCAATCCACCCAAAAGTGAAACTTTAGTCTTTTCTGTGCTCCAACAGAAGAGATCTCCCTATCATAATCCCCCGCTCTGTTCCTGTCCATCTGAGGAATCTGGTATTCCCATCTCCATATGTATGTCCCGGGAACTCAGCACAGGGATGGTGGGAACCCCTCATAATGGGCACAGCGGGTGTACAGACCCGGGAACTCAGCACAGGGATGGGGTGGGAACCCCTCATAATGGGCACAGCGGGTGTACAGACCCGGGAACTCAGCACAGGGATGGTGAGAACCCCTCATAATGGGCACAGCGGGTGTACAGACCCGGGAACTCGGCACAGGGATGGTGGAAACCCCTCATAATGGGCACAGCGGGTATACAGACATGGGAACTCAGCACAGGGATGGTGGAAACCCCTCTTAATGGGCACAGCAGGTGTACAGACCCAGGAACACAGCACAGGGATGGTGGGAACCCCTCATAATGGGCACAGCGGGTTTACAGACCCGGGAACTCAGCACAGGGATGGTGGGAACCCCTCATAATGGGCACAGCGGGTATACAGACATGGGAACTCAGCACAGGGATGGTGGAAACCCCTCTTAATGGGCACAGCAGGTGTACAGACCCAGGAACACAGCACAGGGATGGTGGGAACCCCTCATAATGGGCACAGCAGGTATACAGACATGGGAACTCAGCACAGGGATGGTGGAAACCCCTCTTAATGGGCACAGCAGGTGTACAGACCCGGGAACTCAGCACAGGGATGGTGGGAACCCCTCATAATGGGCACAGCAGGTGTACAGACCTGGGAACTCAGCACAGGGATGGTAGGAAACCCCTCATAATGGGCACAGCGGGTGTACAGACCCGGGAACTCAGCACAGGGATGGTGGGAACCCCTCATAATGGGCACAGCGGGTGTACAGACCCGGGAACTCAGCACAGGGATGGTGGGAACCCCTCATAATGGGCACAGCGGGTGTACAGACCCGGGAACTCAGCACAGGGATGGTCGGAACCCCTCATAATGGGCACAGCGGGTGTACAGACCCGGGAACTGAGCACAGGGATGGTGGGAACCCCTCATAATGGGCACAGCGAGCGTACAGACCCGGGAACTCAGCACAGGGATGGGGGAACCCCTCATAATGGGCACAGCGGGTGTACAGACCCGGGAACTCAGTGCAGGGATGGTGGGAACCCCTCATAATGGGCACAGCGGGTGTACAGATCCGGGAACTTAGAGGTGAGACAAATGAAGTCCCTAAACAATAAAAGAAACCATCAGATAGTTTAGTTCTCTAGAACACACTAAACAATTGAATGCCAGTTCTTGGTGGAGTTACCCTTTAAATGATCAATTAAAGTGCAATAGAATTGTTTCTGTCTAATCCTCTTTGAGATCTCCATCTTCATGCCTTGTGGATTGGATCTCCGATCACTACTAACCTCTATGCTTGTCCTGGTTGGCTTCCTATCTGCTCCATATAAGAGAATGTTCTAGAACTCTTTGTATATAGAGTTATAGACAGAAGAGGACTGAAAACAATGAATCGCCCCACTGAATGTAAAGGGAAGGTGCAGAGATGAGAACAAAACCCTGAAACCCAGAAACACATTTTTATTTCTATACTGCAACAATGTTCTCATCCTCCATGTATTACAGGAAGTA
This sequence comes from Lithobates sylvaticus, assembly GCA_028564925.1. Lineage (NCBI taxonomy): Eukaryota > Metazoa > Chordata > Amphibia > Anura > Ranidae > Lithobates > Lithobates sylvaticus. The sequence continues at coordinate 4,900,789 of CM053031.1, read as the reverse complement.
TGGGGGCCACTGGAATCCCCGGCCCCCAGGGCCTACGAGGAGAGAAAGGAAGCAAAGGAGACAGAGGCAGTGATGGGCATACCGGTAAGGAGGATCTCATGGACAAGGATCAAGAACGGGTAGATAATAATATTTATGTGTTGGGGGAGCTGTGATCCGATGTCTAAATCTATCTATAGACATAAGATAAGACACAAAGTGAAATCCTGAGCACGTCGCTCTCTATGGAGGGACGAAACTCGTAGAAGCACCGGTATCTTTTTATAATGTAGGAGATTTTACTGACGAGCGAACAATAACCCAACATGTTTCGGGCATTTAGATCTCCTTCTTCAGAGCTGATTGAGGTGCATAGTAACAAAAATTTATATTGAAGGGCCACACCACTGCTAATGCCGCGTACACATGGAATTCTCGTCGGAAAAAGCTCTGATGGTTTTCCCGTCGGAATTCCGACGGAATTTCGCTCAAACTGTCTTGCCTACACACGGTCACACCAAATTCCGACGGTCAGCAACACCACGGCATACAACACCTTCGACAGCACTATTAAAGGGAAGTTTAATACTTCCGAGCATGCGTCGAATTGTTTCCGAGCATGCGTCGGAATTTTGCATGTCAGAATTGCATACACACGATCGGAAAATCCGATAGAAAGGTTTTCCGTCGGAAAAATTAAGAACAGGTTCTCAATCCAAAGTCCGTCAAACATTCAGACAGAAAAAGACTGATGGGCATACACACGGTCAGAAAATCCGATGAAAAGCTCCCATCGGACTGTTTCCATCGGAAATTCCGACCGTGTGTACGCGGCATAAGAGGTCCAAATAGAACTTTATTCCAATAAAAGTAAGGAGGACAATCCAAAAAAGCATCTTGGAGGTCTAAGAGCGCCCCCTTCAGCAGGGTTTTCCCAGTGTAATTGCAAGTCATGGACAGCAGTCCCTAGCCACAGAGAAAGGATAGTCCTGGTGAATGTGGACTGGAGGTAGAACGTACCTGGAGGTAGAGATGTGATAGAGGGTACTGGTGGGGGAGCAAAGCAGGCCGAACAACTACTGGCAGTACCAGAGCCTGCACAGAGACACAGCAGTCATGGAGGCGTCCAGGAGTGCATTTGGAGCCATGGGTTGCTCAGGGTGTCCTTGGAAACATGGGGTGCACAGGGTGCACTTGGAGACTCCGGGTGCAACCATGGAGTGCAGTTTAAGACATGGGGCACAGGAGGCACAGGGACACCGAGGACGGGCTAGGCTGCTTGGCATGGAGGACACAGGAGTTCCCAGTAGTGTACTCTCTAAGGCATACCTGTCCATGGTCTCGTACTCACCCCCACCATGTACAATGAATTGAGTTGATAGCTGTGCATTGTATGACGCTGAGGAATCGCTCATTGACCAGAGTTTCAGGGAGAAGAGAGGGCAGCACTGGGGCTGGTTGGAGGAGCGGGTAGGGTAAATAACAATGCCTGATCATGTACCCTCCTAGACATATTGGATATATTGGATTTAACCCTTGCAACATGAGGGGGCCCTACTGCAAGGGTAGAATTTTTCTAATTCCAGGAGTTGGACTTTAAACTAGACATGTGCGATTAGTTTCGTACGAATCGGAAATTCGTAAAAAAAATTCGAAATTCGTACATTCGTACGAACCCGAATTACGAATTTTTACGAATACGAATTCTGTACGAAATACGAAATTTCGTTTACGAATTTCGGATCCAAATTATCCGAATCCAAACTACCAAATAACGAATTTCAACTAATATGAAAAGAAATTATAGCGGATATAACGAATGATTCGAATGAATTTGAGATTCAGTATAACGAATATCGACGCTCTACGAATAATAACGAATTATCCGAAAACGTATTAACGTTACATAACACAAGTCTATTGTCTATTGTTCACTCAGAGGAAGTACGAAATATGAAATTTAGTTTACGAATACGAAATTTCGTGTTTCGTACTTCCTCTGAGTGATTGGTGAACAATAGACAATAGACTTGTGTGTTATGTAACGTTAATACGTTTTTGGATAATTTGTTATTATTCGTAGAGTGTCGATATTCGTTATACTGAATCTCGAATTCATTCGAATCATTCGTTATATCCGCTATAATTTCTTTCATATTAGTTGAAATTCATCATTTGGTAGTTTGGATTCGGATAATTTGGATCCGAAATTCGTAAACGAAATTTCGTATTTCGTACAGAATTCGTATTCGTTAAAATTCGGATTTGTACGAATTTCGAAAAATTCGGACGAATTTCCGATTCGTACGAAACTAATCGCACATGTCTAACAGGAACGTTAATGGAATTCCAGTCTTAGTCCGGAGGGTTCAATATTGAGTTGGCCCCACCCTTTGCAGCTATAACAGCTTCACCTCTTCTGGGAAGGCCGTCCACAAGGTTTAGGAGGGTGTCTATGGGAATGTTTGAACATTCTTCCAGAAGAGGATTTGTGAGGTCAGGCACTGATGCTGGACAAGAATGCCTGGTTCTCAGTCTCCACCCTAATGTCGTGTACACACGACTGGACTTTTCGACAGAAAAGGTCAGACGGAACGAATCCGCCGGACAATTCGATCGTGTGTGGGCTCCATCGGACCTTTGCTGTCCAAAAATCAGAACATGAATTCAAGGCTTACAGACAGAAGTTTTGCTCAAGGCATGCATCCTCAGGCTTCGGTTAACTCACTCAATTCACAGCGTGAACCCGGAAGTGCCGGTAAACGGATTTCCTCGGTTCGCACTGATAGAGAAATAGAACATGTTTCAAATTTTTCCACCGGAACTCTGCGGGAAACCAGTTCCTATCGAGAAATCTGTTAAGCCCCATACACACGGTCGGATTTTCCGATGGATTCTGTCCTATCGGACAATGTTGTCGGAAATTCCGACCGTGTGTAGGCACCATCGGACATTTTCCATCGGATTGTCCGACGGACAAAGTTTTATCTCCTGTTTTCAAATTTTCCGACAACAGTCCGATCACACCAATTCCGATCGTGTGTAGCGAATTCCGACGGACAAAGTGCCACGTATGCTCAGATCACATTACAAGACCAAAGCTATTGGCTACTAGCCTCTACGTAGTCCCGTCGTAGGCAACAAACGTCACCACGTTCAGAATGATCGGATTTTCCGACAACTTTGTCTGTATGCTAGTCCGACGGACGAAAACCGACGCTAGGGTCGTACGTCATCGCGTTCGATTCCGTCGGACTTTGGTGTGATTGTGTGTTCGTTTGGAAAGTCCGTCGGACCTTTGCTGTCAAAGTCCGGTCGTGTGCACGCGGCATTATTCATCCCAATGGTGTTCTGTCGGGTTCATGCGTCTTGCATACATGGAAATGCTCCTGAATATGTTTATGAATATTGTTCATGAATGGAGCCTCATGGCTGTTGCCAACATGGTGGGGGATCCATAATGTTATGGGCAACCTTGCTGTGAGGACCATTGGAGCCAATGATTACTCTACATGGCAAAAATGATTATCCACAGTTGGCACCAACACATTCATCCAGTTCCCAGTAAAAGGCAGATTGAGGTGTTGGGGCTCCGTGTGGAGATAAAATGTTTGGGATGTTCATGACTCTCATTAGAACTGAAGAAGAATGTGACCAACTGATACTAGACATGGACCTTCTCGGCTTTATTCCATCATAAAACCTGTTCAGTTATTGGATGAAGGTGACCAATCGCCATCTTATAATTGCATCGTTGTATATTGGCCTTGGATACAAATTGTGTCCACATGGCAGCCTGGCTATAAATTGCACCTTGGTGAAGCTCATCATATACAGGAGATATAGAGGTGCTGCTGGGTCAGTCCCAGATGCATAAAGTAGTGACACCTTTAAGGACACAATGATAAACACAATGCAGAGCTACAACACAAAGGGGAAGATTTACTAAAACTGGAGAGTGCAAAATCTGGGGCAGATCTGCATAGAAACCAATCAGCTTCCAGGTTTTATTGTCAAAGCTTAAGTGAACAAGCTGACGTTAGAAGCTGATTGGCTCCCACGCAGAGCTGCACCAGATTTTGCACTGTCCATTTTTAGTAATTTAACCACAATGAGTCATGTAAGGTGACCTTTACCTGCTTTACTCCAACACAGGTCCCCCCGGAATACCCGGAGCCAAAGGACAGATGGGCCAGAAAGGAGACACAGGTACACTTTAAATTATATATACCCATACGGAACACTAGATCAGGGGTATTAAATAAAAAATTCCATAGCGCTTCAACAGTCTATATCCCCCAATAGATTGCCCCTTTACATCAGGTGTCCCCATCATAGTGCCCCTTTACATCAGGTGTCCCCACCAGAGTGCCTCTTTACATCAGGTGTCCCCATCATAGTGCCCCTTTACATCAGGTATCCCCATCATAGTGCCCCTTTACATCAGGTATCCCCATCATAGTGCCCCTTTACATCAGGTATCCCCATCATAGTGCCCCTTTACATCAGGTGTCCCCATCAGAGTGCCCCTTTACATAAGGTGTCCCCATCAGAGTGCCCCTTTACATAAGGTGTCCCCATCAGAGTGCCCCTTTACATAAGGTGTCCCCATCATAGTGCCCCTTTACATCAGAGTGTCCCCCATCAGAGTGCCCCTTTACATAAGGTGTCCCCATCAGAGTGCCCCTTTACATCAGGTGTCCCCATAAGAGTGCCCCTTTACATCAGATGTCTCAATTAGAGTGCCCCTTTACATCAGGTGTCCCCATAAAAGTGCCCCTTTACATCAGAGTGCCCCCATAGAGCAGGTGTCCCCATCAGAGTGCCCCCATAGAGCAGGTGTCCCCATCAGAATGCCCCCATAGAGCAGGCGTCCCCATCAGAGTGCCCCCATAGAGCAGACGTCCCCATCAGAGTGCCCCCATAGAGCAGGTGTCCCCATCAGAGTGCCCTCATAGAGCAGGTGTCCCCATCAGAGTGCCCCCATAGAGCAGGTGTCCCCATCAGAGTGCCCCCATAGAGCAGGCATAAGTTGTGGGTTGAGTGATGATGCTGCCCATCAGAGGACCTCTGGTGGCAGAAAGAAGTACTGTGGGAGAAATCTCTGGATTGCAGGTGAATATTGCAGCAAAACATGGTTTAGTTATTTTATCTTTTCATATGATATTTGTTTTTATCTTGGTATTGTTTTTTTTGGCTGAAGCTCTCCTTTAAATGTAACATACGTTGTATTCTTATGAGATATACATTACACAGATAAGATAATACATACTTTGTGTTGGCTGCTCATGTAGCAATTGACTGTGTATACAAAATAAATATAATTTTTTTTTTTGTTATTATAATTATTATTATTATTTTTTTTTTATTATTATTATTATTATTATTAATAATTCATCTTGTTTATTATAATAATTTTTTATTTTTTTGTATGTATTTCTTATATTTCTTTAATATTATTATTATTATTATTATTATTATTATATCAATTTTTTTGAACAATACAAGTTTTTGAATAATAATAATTATAATTATTATTATTTTATTTTGTATTATTATTATTATTGTTATTATTATAATTATTATTTATTTTTTAATTATAATTACTATTATATTTTATTTTAATTAAATGTTTTTTTATTATTATTTCAATTTCTTGTTTAATTATAATTGTTATTATTTTATTTTGTATGTATTTATTATTTTTATTATTATGATTATTATGTCTATTTCTTTTTTATTATTATTATAGCTATTATTCTTTTATTTTGTGTTTTATTTTTTTACTGTATTGTATTTATATATATATATTTTTTTATATTATTATTATTTCTTTTTTTTTTTTATTAAAATTACTACTATATTTTATTTTAATTTAATTTTTTATATTATTATTATTAGTAGTATTATTTTTTATTATTATTAAAATTACTATTATATTTTATTTTAATTTAATTTTTTATATTATTATTATTATTTCAATTTATTTTTTAATTATTATCATTATTATTTTTTTTAATGTATTTTTTTTATATTATTATCATCTGAAATATTTAGCTATAAACATCTCTGGGATCCTGTGACGTCGTGTGACCGTATTTCATCTCCGGGAACAGGCCCAGAGATTCTGTCCATCATCTGCAGTGTAATCCTCGGGATAAGATTCCTCTAAATTTCTCACCGATTTCTCTTACAGGAACGAAGGGAGACGCGGGGCAGAAAGGTGACCGCGGAGTGGCGGGTGAGTCCGCACGCTTTGTATGGGTCCATCTGATTGGTGACTCAAATATCTGTCCTCAAATTCCACCAGAAAGGAGGAATCCTGAGGTGTATGTCAAGCCAAAAACGTTTCCCCTAGTCTCAGATGGAATGGGGTCGGATTAGATCTCTTGTCGGGTTTCTACTGCTTTTCCTATTGGAGAGATTTATTTATTCATCCCACCCCTACAAATTTTTAAGAGCCCCCCCCCCCCCCCACACACACACACACACTTTCTTCCTTCCTTTTATATAGCAACACATATAACACATCTGGTGGGGCTATTGAAAGTTCATTCTCTCAAAGTCGTAAATCTGTAATTCTTGAAGCTAGTTAAATCTTATCAAGATGAGGAGGGTTTGATAACACAGCTGGGTGCCAGACAGTCTCTACACAGGTGTTTTTAATTGGACTTAACCAGTTATGAATCACTTTAATGAACATATAGGAATTTGGGGAATAATTACCGTATATACTCGAGTATAAGCCGAGTTTTTCAGCACATTTTTTTGTGCTGAAAGTGCCCCCCTCGGCTTATACTCGAGTCAAGCATTTTTCTGCAGCAGAAAATGACATTTTGCGAACCGACTTTGGGGCCCGTATCTCGGGGCCACTGCAAACATGGCACTCCAACATATCCAAAGCTGGGGTTCCTAGCACCAAGTGGCCCCGAGATACGGGGCCCAAAGTCGGTTCGGAAAATTTCATTCTCTGCTGCGGAAAAGTGCTTGACATTTTCCGAAACGACTTTGGGGATATGGATATGTTGTAGTGCTAACTCCACTGGGTTTGAACACCAAATTTTGGATTCCTAGCACCAAGTGGCCCCGAAATACGGGGCCCCAAAGTCGGTCAACTGTGTCCATCTGCAGCAATGTCATTTCGGGGCCCTTTGGGTCCAGAGACCCCAAATTTTGGTTGCAGCTAGGGGGCATCTAGGAACCCTTAACTACTGAGTTTGTCATACTCTGCTGCAGAAAAGTGCTTGACTTTTTTCCGAACAGACTTTGGGGATATGGATATGTCGTAGTGTTGGTTCCACTGGGTTTGCACACCAAATTTGGGATTCCTAGCAGCAAGTGGCCCCGAGATAGGGGGCCCCAAAGTCGGTCAACTGTGTCCATCTGCAGCAATGTTATTTCGGGACTCTTTGTGTCCAGAGACCCGAAATTTTGGTTGCAGCTAGGGGGCATCTAAGAACCCTTAACTACCGAGTTTGAAGTTCGTGGGACCTATGGCTGCAAATGGGCACAGTGAGGCTGCAAATGGGCATTGTTGACCCTCTTTTCCACTTACAGTAGCTGCAAATTTCTCACCCTAGGCTTATACTCAAGTCAATACGTTTTCCCAGTTTTTTGTGGTAAAATTAGGGGCCTCGGCTTATATTCGGGTCGGCTTATACTCGAGTATATACGGTAAGTTTGTCTGGTTGTAGAACAGGTGTCAGATTTATAGTTAGTTACATTGACGTAGCTCTTAGTGACCAATCATATCTAAGAGAGATGACTGAAATAAGGCTTGTAAAAGGGTATATAAATGCAAGCTCTCCAATTGTTAGACAGACGAGTCAGATAGGCGTCTATCAGGCTGAGTGTTTGTCTATGCAGCCCTATTGCAAGGGTGGCAGACGATCAGAACCAATAGGCAAATATCTGTCCGTAACTTGTCTCCTCGTATGAGTCAAAAAGACTTCTTAACCACTAAGACCCCTTTAACACCACACCGCCCATAGCGTCGGCAGTAAAACGCCGCAATTTTTAGCAATGTTTTACCTTCGGATTTACGGTGCATTTCGGCCGCTAGCGGGGCACTTTTGCCCCCCGCTAGCAGCTGAGAAAAGGTTAAAACCCCCGGCAATACGCTGCAGTAGCGGCGTTTTGCCGGCGATATTACAGCGCTGCCCCATTGATTTCAATGGGGAGCAGCGATGGAGGAGCGGTGGAGGAGCGGTAAAACACACCGCTCCTTCACCGCTCCAAAGAAGCTGCTGGCAGGACTTTTCCTGACGTCCTGCCAGCACACTGCTGCAGTGTGAAAGCCCTCGGGCTTTCACACTGCAGACAATGGAGCAGCAGTTTGAGCGCGGATTGCAGGCGCTATTTCTAATGCTATAGCGCCTGCAAAACGCCCTCCTTGTGAAAGGGGTCTTAAGGACCGCCTCCTGCACGTTTACATCGGTAGAATGGCACAGCTGGGCACAATAACGTACAGCGACCCGGTCCTGAGCTCCGTGACCGTGGGACCTGCGGACCCGATCGCCGCCAGTGTCCCGCGATCGGGTCACAGAGCTGAAGAACAGGGAGAGGTAAGTGTAAACAAACCTCTCCCGTGCTTCCTAGTGAGGCTGTCACTGATCGTCTGTTCCCTGTCATCAGGAAAGACGATCAGTGATGTCACACACCAAGCCACGCCCCCCTACAGTAAAAAAAAAACACACAGGTCACACTTAACCCCTCCCCACCCCCCAGTGGTTAACCGATTCACTGCCAGTGACATTTTTACAGTAATCAATGCATTTTTAATCGCACTGATCGCTGTATTAATGCCTATGGTCCCAAAAATGTGTCAAAATTGTCCGACATGTCCGCCTTAGTGTCGCAGTCACAATAAAAATCGCTGATCGCCACCATTACTAGTAAAAAAAAAAAATTATTAATAAAAATGCCATAAAACTATCCCTATTTTGTGGACGCGATAACTGTTGCGCAAACCAATCAATCGCTTATTGCAATTTTTTTACCAAAATATGTAGAAGAATACGTATCGCCCTAAACTGAGGATAATTTTTTCTAAATTTTTTCAAAATTGTCGCTCTATTTTTGTTTTAACCGCAGAGGTGATCAAATACCACCAACAGAAAGCTCTATTTGTGTGAAAAAAAGGACGCCAATTTTGTTTGGGAGCCACGTCGCACGACCGCGCAATTGTCAGTTAAAACAACGCAGTGCCGAAGCGCAAAAAATGGCCCGGTCATTCAAAAGCCAAATCTTCCGGGGCTGCAGTGGTTAAAGTTGGAAAAACCTGAATGGTTGGTCCCGGTCCTGGGTGGTTCAGTGTTTGGAGCCCAGGGATCAGGAATGGGGGTTTTCTCTGTCTTTATGGAGACGGAATAAAGTTTTGCGCCACACACTGTTCTGGAAAAATTATGGCTTGATTTTTATTCAGCACGCAATGCCCAGGTGGGGGACGAGGCCCTTGCTTTGTCTTGTGGTGGGAGTGCTGCCGAATCGCAAAAAGGGCCTGGTCCTTTGGCTGCAAATTGGTCCAAGGCTTAAGTGGTTATCTTGTTCCAGAGTGTGGTTTCAGGCAGGGGCGGTCTGACGACTCATGGGGCTCCTGGGCAATAGGGGTTTATGGGGCCCCCGCGCAATAGGAGTGTCAGGGAAATACCGTACTTCGGCGCCGGGTTCCAAGAATGCGCACGCGCGGTAGAGCGGCTCAGCAAACAGTGCAGGTACGCCGGGTAGCGGGTGCGCATGCGCGGGTTCACTGCGCTTGGGTATCTGCTACAGCCCATCCAGTGCGGCTCACCGCTATGCGCGGCGCTGACAGAGGACGAGTGCTCATGCGCACTCGTCTGGGTATCCCACCTGACCACTTACCTGGCCTATAAAAGGCCTTCCCTTTCCCTTCTTTAATTGCTGGTTTGTTGTCTTTATTCCCTGAGTCTTGGCTCCAGTCCTTGTATCCAGTACCTTGTATCCTGTACCTTGTATCCAGTATCCTGTATCCTGTACCTGCCTGATTACCTGTGCCCGACCTGGAACCCGCTTGACCACCGCTGCTGTTACCTGTGTTTGACCCCTGACCTGCTTCCTGGATACCTCTTCTGCCTGATTACCTGTACTTGACCCTCGGCCTGCTTGCTGGACATTCTCTGAGTTACTTACCTGTGTTTGACCCCTGGCCTGCTTCCTGGATACCTCTTCTGCCTGATTACCTGTGCTTGACCCTCGGCCTGCTTGCTGGACATTCTCTGAGTTACTTACCTGTGCTTAACCCCTGGCCTGCTTCCTGGATATCTCTTCTGCCTGATTACCTGTGCTTGACCCTCGGCCTGCTTGCTGGACATTCTCTGAGTTACTTACCTGTGTTTGACCCCTGGCCTGATTCCTGGATCCTCTTCTGCCTGATCACCTGTGCTTGACCCTCGGCCTGCTTGCTGGACATTCTCTGAGTTACTTACCTGTGTTTGACCCCTGGCCTGCTTCCTGGATACCTCTTCTGCTTGATACCCGTGTTTGATCCTCGGCCTGCCTACTGGACATTCTCTGAGTTACCTACCTGTGTTTGACCCCTGGCTTGCTTCCTGGACATTCCTCTGCCTGATCTCTTGTATTTGACCCTCGGCCTGGCGTTCTGGACTTCCAGTTCTCATATGCACCTCAGGATCTCCCTCCAGTGTATGTTCTGGTACCTATACAGCCTCTGCCTCATCACGGTCCTGCCAAGTGTCTACTTCCAGTGCAGCATCAGCCTCACCTGGTCTACATTGCTACTGCACACCACCTGCAACACACCTGCTGGCAACCCGTGCATCTTTGTGCCCGGTGTCCTCTGTACCCACTCCAGAGGCATCGTGCACCTAGTCGCAAGGGGAGCAACTCTCAGCATTTCGGCCCGGGTGAGTACCTGTGACAAGGAGATTATGGGGCCCCCGGGCAATAGGAGATTATGGGGCCCCCTGGGCAATCATAGATTATGGGGCCACACATTATACACATACACACACACACACACACAGTATACAATCACACAGTATACACATACATGTACACACAGTATACACAGACATGTTTCTATTGGCTGAGAAGGTACTGGAGAGGTGGGGAAGCTCTCAAATCTCTGGATTTTTAGACCAAAAGGATGTCGGTAAGGGACATTTCAGAAACAGATGTAAAAAAAACACACAGATTTTTACATACTGTCCCTGCTTTACTGAGGCTGGCAACCCTGATGGGGCCCCCGGGCAGTGCCCGAGTGGCCGAATGGTCAGTCCGCCCCTGGTCTCAGGTGAATTTCCCTCACGAACTTGGTCGAGCTGGAACCCAGAACTCTGTGAGGGGACCGGACCACTGGTCGACCGGCTGGTCCCTATCGGGTGACGGGTTCCCAATAATTGACAGAAAAGACCCATTCTGGTTCAAGGTGAGAACAATTCCCAATTGTTTCAATTTGGTTAGGGAATAAGAATACCTATATCTAATATGCTTGCATTGTAGGAAACTGTATAAATTAGACCTGTATCTTGTAATACTTTGAACATAAACCTGTATGTTATCAGCTGTTAATAAACCGGCTTTGCCGAAGTTCTGCCTGGTTCGCTACTTTACTATTCTACTTCAGGCGACATTAGCAATTGCTTCAGGACAGAGCATTCCCGTGCGGTACGGGAAATGTGTATGGAATTGCGCCTTTCCGCCACAATTCTGGTGTGAACGGGTCCTAGCGGAGCTCCAGATAGAAGAAAGAACCCAAAAGGGGTTCTTATCCCCCCCCCCCCCCCCATTCCATTTAAAAACTAAGAGAAAACGTTTTGGCTGGACGTCGTTTTTGAAGTCGGAATTTGATGCTTTTCAGAACGAGACCCGAGATTTGAGATTTCAGTTTTGTTTTTGGTTGTGATCAGTCGTTGTCTTCATCCACTGCAACCTCATCATCCACTGACTGTCATTTTGCAGGGACCAATGGAGTTCCGGGAAGCAAGGGAGACAGTGGACCCCCTGGTCCTCCGGGGCCAAAGGGGCAGCCTGGGGAGAAGGGTGCTGGTGCTGGTGCTGGACCTTCAGGTAAGACCAAATGCCAGGAACCAGGACAGTTGGACCAGAAATTGAACTTGAGCAACCAAAACGGAGTGTATGGAAGGTCTGGTACAGTGCCTTGAAAAAGTGAAATTTCCCACATTTTGTTACAACCAAAAACATAAATGTATTTTATTGGGATTTTATGTGATGGACCAACACAAAGTTTCACATAATTGTGAAGTGGAAGGAAAATGATACAAATAAATATGTGAAAAGGGTGGGGGAGGGGGATTTGTATGGTGCCCCCGAAGTCAATACTTTGTAGAACCCCCTTTCTCTACAAGTATTTTTGGGGATGTCTCTACCAGCTTTGCCCATCTAGAGAGGACATTTCTGCCCATTCTTCTTTGTAAAATATCTCAAGCTCTGTCAGATTGGATGGAGAGCGTCTGTGAACAGCAATTTTCAAGTCTTGCCACAGATTCTCAATGTGATTTAGGTCTGGACTGTGACTGGGCCATTCTAACACATGAATATGCTTTGATCTAAACCATTCCATTGTAGCTCTGGCTGTATGTTTCGGGTCGTTGTCCTGCTGGAAGGTGAACCTCCTCCCCCCCCCCCCCAGTCTCAAGTCTTTTGCAGACTAACAGGTTTCTTCTAAGATTGTCCTGTATTTGTCTCCATCCATCTTCCCATCAACTCTGACCAGCTTCCCTGTCCCTGCTGAAGAAAACCATCCCCACCACATGATGCTCCCACCACCATGTTTCACAGATGGTGTGTTCAGGGGGATGGGCAGTGTTAGTTTCCCCCACACATAGCGTTTTGCTTTTAGGCAAAAAAGTTGAGTTTTGGTCTTATCTGAGCAGATCACCTTCTTCCACATGTTTGCTGTGTCCCCCACATGGCTTCTCACAAACTACAAACAGGACTTCTTATGACTTTCTTTCTCCAATGTCTTTCTTCTTGTCACTCTTCCATAAAGGGCAGATTTGTGGAGAACACGACTAATAGTTGTCCTGTGGACAGACTCTCCCCCCTGAGCTGTGGATCTCTGCAGCTCCTCCAGAGTTACCATGGACCTCTTGGCTCTTCTCTGATGAATGCTCTCCTTGCCCGGCCTGGTCAGTTTAGGTGGACGGCCGTGTCTTGGTAGGTTTGCAGTTGTGCCATACTCTTTCCATTTTCCGATGATGGATTGAACAGAGCTCCGTGAGATGTTCAAAGCTTGGGAGATTATTTTATAACCTAACCCTGCTTTATACTTCTCCACAACTTTATCCCTGACCTGTCTGGTGTGTTCCTTGGCCTTCATGATGCTGTTTGTTCACAAAGGTTCTCTAACAAACCTCTGAGGGCTTCACAGAACAGCTGTATTTATACTGAGATTAAATGACACACAGGTGGACTCTATTTATTAATTAAGTGATTTCTGAAGGCAATTGGTTCCACTAGATTTTAGTTAGGGGTATCAGAGTAAAGGGGGCTGAATACAAATACCCCCCCCCCCACACTTTTCATATATTTATTTGTATCATTTATCATTTTCCTTCCACTTCACAATTATGTGCCACTTTGTGTTGGTCCATCACATAAAATCACAATAAAATACATTTACGTTTTTGGTTGTAACATGAAAAATGTGGGACATTTCAAGGGGTGTGAATACTTTTTCAAGGCACAGTATATGCAGATTCATTGGATGAACGGCTATACAATTTTTTTTTTTATAAATGGACCCCAAAGTTTCAGGTTCCAAAAAGGGAAAAGTTTCCAAGAGTCTCATCTATGTACAGAGGAGAGGATATCGCCGCCCTGCTGGTGAGGATTATAACCCCCTTTTTCTTTTCCTAGATATTGTGCGGATCATTGGAGGGACTAGAGGTCGAGTGGAACTTAAACGCAACAATGAGTGGGGAACGATCTGTGACGATGAATGGGATGTTAATGATGGAAAAGTCATCTGTCGGATGCTGGGCTACTCCCGGGTCGTGGAAACGTACACCGCCGGTGGAGGTAATAAGAGATCGTTGTCAACTTGAGTTCTCCTGGGCTTTGCTGGCCGTCATGCCCTTCCTGATGCCAGTGATGATGAGGAGGGGGGCTCTATATATGTATATGGGGGAGGGGCTTTAGATATGTATATGGGGGGAGGGGCTCTATATATGTATATGGGGGAGGGGCTCTGGATATGTATATGGGGGAGGGGCTCTATACATGTATATGGGGGAGGGGCTCTATATATGTATATGGGGGAGAGGCTCTATGAATCGCCCCGTATATGGGGTGGAAAAGGGGATGGACATAATACATTTATTGTATTGGTATACAGAGTAATTAATATTGAATTGGGGTTCAGAACAAGGCAAACTGTGGGGGAGGGGACATTAGAGTGTAAGCTCCTCTGTACAGAGACTGATGTGACTGTGGGGGAGGGGACATTGGAGTGTAAGCTCCTCTGGTACAGAGACTGATGTGACTGTGGGGGAGGGGACATTGGAGTGTAAGCTCCTCTGGTACAGAGACTGATGTGACTGTGGGGGAGGGGACATTAGAGTGTAAGCTCCTCTGGTACAGAGACTGATGTGACTATGGGGGAGGGGAAATTAGAGTGTAAGCTCCTCTGTAGCAGAGACTGATGTGACTGTGGGGGGGGGGGGGGGAGGGGACATTAGAGTGTAAGCTCCTCTGTGCAGAGACTGATGTGACTGTGGGGGAGGGACATTAGAGTGTAAGCTCCTCTGGTACAGAGACTGATGTGACTGTGGGGGGAGGGGACATTGGAGTGTAAGCTCCTCTGGTACAGAGACTGATGTGACTGTGGGGGAGGGGACATTAGAGTGTAAGCTCCTCTGGTACAGAGACTGATGTGACTGTGGGGGGGGGACATTAGAGTGTAAGCTCCTCTGTACAGAGACTGATGTGACTGTGGGGGGGGGGGGGGGGGGGGGAGACATTCGAGTGTAAGCTCCTCTGTACAGAGACTGATGTGACTGTGGGGGAGGGGGGGACATTAGAGTGTAAGCTCCTCTGGTACAGAGACTGATGTGACTGTGGGGGAGGGGACATTAGAGTGTAAGCTCCTCTGGTACAGAGACTGATGTGACTGTGGGGGAGGGGACATTCAAGTGTAAGCTCCTCTGTACAGAGACTGATCTGACTGTGGGGGGGGGGGGACATTAGAGTGTAAGCTCCTCTGTACAGAGACTGATGTGACTGTGGGGGGGGAGGGGACATTAGAGTGTAAGCTCCTCTGTACAGAGACTGATGTGACTGTGGGGGAGGGGACATTAGAGTGTAAGCTCCTCTGGTACAGAGACTGATGTGACTGTGGGGGGAGGGGACATTAGAGTGTAAGCTCCTCTGTACAGAGACTGATGTGACTGTGGGGGAGGGGACATTAGAGTGTAAGCTCCTCTGTACAGAGACTGATGTGACTGTGGGGGGGGGGGGGAGACATTCGAGTGTAAGCTCCTCTGGTACAGAGACTGATGTGACTGTGGGGGAGGGGACATTAGAGTGTAAGCTCCTCTGTACAGAGACTGATGTGACTGTGGGGGAGGGGACATTAGAGTGTAAGCTCCTCTGGTACAGAGACTGATGTGACTGTGGGGGAGGGGACATTCAAGTGTAAGCTCCTCTGGTACAGAGACTGATGTGACTGTGGGGGGGGGGACATTAGAGTGTAAGCTCCTCTGTACAGAGACTGATGTGACTGTGGGGGGGGGGGGGGGACATTCGAGTGTAAGCTCCTCTGGTACAGAGACTGATGTGACTGTGGGGGAGGGGACATTAGAGTGTAAGCTCCTCTGTACAGAGACTGATGTGATGTGGGGGAGGGGACATTAGAGTGTAAGCTCCTCTGGTACAGAGACTGATGTGACTGTGGGGGGGGGGACATTAGAGTGTAAGCTCCTCTGTACAGATAACAACAAAACCTGGGGAATGCCAGGAAAAAACCAAGCCTACTTACCACCAGCTCGCAGACAACCAAATTGACTGTCTAACAGTATGCGTTAAAAACAGGGGTTTAGTCCGCACGCATTTGCAAACGCATGCGTAAGCCACAGAGCCTCGTCAAGGCACCCTGATATCTGTGGTCCTAACACTAAACTAAGAGTGTCCCCACAGTGGAGGCACATGCATTCTAATGGGTAGATGAGGGCAGGGGGACTGAAGGGGAGCCACCCCTTCTTAAAGGTACAGGAGCACACCAAACGCCCAGCAGATTGCACAATGGCTGCAAAGGTGTTGGTGCGCTGCTGGACCAATACAAACACTATGTGTTAACAAAAACGTGTCCACCGCCCCATCTACAGCTGGCTATCGCAGTAAGAGGCATTGGAAGGCTAAAGCAGATAACAACAAAACCTGGGGAATGCCCAGGAAAAAACCTCTGTACAGAGATTGATGTGACTGTGGGGGAGGGGACATCAGAGTGTAAGCTCCTCTGTACGGAGACTGATGTGACTGTGGGGGGAGGGGATATTAGAGTGTAAGCTCCTCTGGTACAGAGACTGATGTGACTGGCTCAGTGATCTCTGTACAGGACTGCGGTATATGTCAGCCATATAAATAATAGGACATGTATTTGTATCTGTGTGATACATTGTTACACATAGAGATTGTTGTTACCCTTAATGATACGTTTTTTTCTGATTTCTGGGAGTTGTGGTTCTCCTGTTAATGTTTCGGGGGTTTCTCTCTCCGCAGGCACTGGTAAAATTTGGCTGGATGATGTGAAGTGTACTGGAAATGAGTTGAGTATCATGGATTGCCCGAAATCTGACTGGGAGAAGCACAATTGTAACCACGCCGAGGACGCTGGCGTGCGGTGCGCATAGTCGGCCATCCGTGGGAGATGGTTTCAGTCTTCCCTTATGTACTACAAATGTATTTCTTTTGTAACTAGGTTTATTTAGCTTTTCTTTATAGAACAAAGAAAGCAAAACTAGTAAGTGACATGGTGTGAGATGTCACAGTAATCATAAAGAATTCTAAAGTCTAAGAATTCCAGAATTGTATCAACAGGGATAAAAGGACCCTAAATGTCACAGAATCATATACTGTATATAAAGGCATCAAATGTCATTTTCTTTCCTGTCTGTTTCCTGTTGGAACGTTCTGCTCTCTTCCATTGTAAAGGGGGTTTGCTTTTCCATTTGGTAGTTATATATTATATTTGGTGTTCATGTATTGACAGACGGTGTTACCCCGCCGCATGCGAACGTACCTAATCATTTAGGGTCTTTTCTATGGGATCCTACAAATTCACTTTGGACTAGTTTTGTCTTTTATAGATATATAGCCTCCCGAAAAGTAATAGCGGGATGTGCAGATATATGAGGACGGAGTGTTGGGTCAATTTCCAAAATCCGCCAATGTTTTTCTAAAATCTTACGAATATTTTCATGTTGATTATTAACCGCTTAAGCCCCCTGGACCATTTGGCTGGCCAAAGTCCAGAGCACTTTTTGCAATTCGGCGCTGCGTCGCTTTAACTGACAATTGCGCGTGGCTCCCAAACAAAATTGACGTCCCTTTTTTTTTCCACAAATAGAGCTTTTTTTTGGTGGTATTTGATCGCCTCTGCGGTTTTATTTTTTGCGCTATAAACAAAAAAAGCGACAATTTTGAAAAAAAATTATATTTTTTCCTATAATAAATATCCCCAAAAATATATATACATTTTTTTTCCCTCAGTTTAGGCCGATACATATTCTACATATTTTTGGTTAAAAAAAAATCGCAATAAGCATTTATTGATTGGTTTGCGCAAAAGTTATATCGTCTACAAAATAGGGGATAGATTTATGGCTTATTATTCTTTTTTTTTTTTTTACTAGTAATGGCGGCGATCAGCGATTTTTATCGTGACTGCGACATTATGGCAGACACATCGGACAATTTTGACACATTTTGGGACCATTCAAATTTTTACAGCGATCAGTGCTATAAAATTGCGTTGATTACTGTAAAAATGTCACTGGCAGTGAAGGGGTTAAGTGTGTCCTAGGGGCGTGTTCTAACTGAAGGGGGGAGGGGACTGTGCAGGGGAGATGACAGATCGTTTGTTCATACTCTGTATGAACAGAGGATCTGTCTGTTCTCCCCTCAGAGAACCGGGAATCTGTGTGTTTACCTATCTGTACAATTGTAGGTAGATGATGCCTCCACGGTAGATGGGAATCCTTACACTCTCCTCATTCCTCCGTTCGTTATACATTCTGATTTTAATGTCTCCCTCCCTGAACAGAACATTTTTCGATTGTAACAGGAAAATGCACTACTGAATATGTGTTACTGTCCTCATCTCTTTTCCCATAGATTACCGTTTTTTTTTGTACCATCTGCATTGATCTTTACGACTGTTGAGACTGTAACCACTGCTTACCGTTTTTTGTTTTTTTTATTGAAAATAAATAAACTTCATGTTAAAAAAAAAAAAAAACTTGGCACCTTATCTGCATTAATTTAGCCTCAGAACCCATGTAATTCATATGTGTTTGGGTTTAAAGGGAGGAGGTGACCACCTTATGCTCACTTCCTGTCTTCTGTTGGAGAGTTCTGCTCACTTCCTGTCTTCTGTTGGAGAGTTCTTCTCACTTCCTGTCTTCTGTTGGAGAGTTCTTCTCACTTCCTGTCTTCTGTTGGAGAGTTCTTCTCACTTCCTGTCTTCTGTTGGAGAGTTCTTCTCACTTCCTGTCTTCTGTTGGAGAGTTCTTTTCACTTCCTGTCTTCTGTTGGAGAGTTCTGCTCACTTCCTGTCTTCTGTTGGAGAGTTCTTCTCACTTCCTGTCTTCTGTTGGAGAGTTTTGCTCACTTCCTGTCTTCTGTTGGAGAGTTCTTCTCACTTCCTGTCTTCTGTTGGAGAGTTCTGCTCACTTCCTGTCTTCTGTTGGAGAGTTCTTATTTCTTCCTGTCTTCTGTTGGAGAGTTCTGCTCGCTTCCTGTCTTTTGTTGGAGAGTTCTTCTCACTTCCTGTCTTCTGTTGGAGAGTTTTGCTCACTTCCTGTCTTCTGTTGGAGAGTTCTGCTTACTTCCTGTTTTTTTTTTTTATTGGGTGAATCATCACTGTGCTTTTGCAGTGATCATGTGATCGAGAGTCGGTGCTCCCCAATCCGGAACATTGGAATAAGACCCAGAGATGTCGGTGCCGGGGGCATGTGATCAATCGCACTCTGGCACAAACACAGGAGCGCATTATACACAGCGCCCAGGAATAAAGCTCCCTTCCTGGATGACGCATATATTTATTACACGGCCATGAAATGCTTGCTTAAGCTCGGGGTAAGGTGTATTACCTTCCTCTTCTGCCTGGGCTGAGAACTACCCCTCGGTGTCATCACTAGGGATGGGCCCGGTGTTCGATTCAAACCCAAGTTAGAATCGAACATCAGTCATTTGTCCGCTCGTCGAGGGCAGAACTCTGAGGGCCGTTCGCATCCTCAATGCACTGCGCCAGTCGCAGTGCATGCTGGCTGATGATTGGCCAAGCATGCACTGTGCATGCTTGGCCAATCATAGAGCCAGCGGCGAGGAGAGCAATAATTGGCCAGGCAGGATGCCTGTGGCCAATTATAGCTCGTGTAGTGTGTTCCGGCTTGAGGAACAGTGACAGTGTACTGTACATGTACACACTATATGTGAATCATTTCTGTGGGGAAAGTGTAGGGAGAGAGGAAAAATAGGCAGGGATAGTGTGTTCCTCTCAGCCTTTGCTTGTGGGGAAAGTGTAGGGATAGAGGAAAAATAGGCAGGGATAGTGTGTTCTTCTCAGTGCTATTCTCTACCAATCCAGCCATCTGCAGGAGTTAGTGTGTGTGTCTGCTGTGTGTGTATAGCACAGCAGTAGCACACTAAACCACCTTACCCTGTATCTGCCCTGTTGTCACCTAAGACAGCCATCTGCAGGAGTTAGTGTGTTTTGTGTGCCTCCAGCACAGCACAGTATACACCAACAGTCCATACATACATACATACAGTATATACCTACAGTCCCTGTCTTGTTTGCACCGCCTGTATACTGCGGTTCTGAGTATATAGGGTTTTAGGTATAGGGTTTTATTTTGGGTGCTGGGTTCCCCTTAATATCCATACAAGACCCAAAGGGGCTGGTAATGGGCTGGGGTAAGGGGGGGATGGGGTAGCCATGCCATTTTTCTCAAAGTTTTTTGCGCTATAAACAAAAATAGAGCGACAATTTTGAAAAAAATTCAATTTTGAAAAAAATATATTTTTTGCTTTTTGCTATAAGAAATATCCCCAAAAAATCTATAAAAAACCTTTTTTTTTCTCAGTTTAGGCCGTGTATTCTTCTACATATTTTTGGTAAAAAAAATCGCAATTAGCGATTATTGGTTTGCGCAAAAGTTATAGCGTTTACAAAATAGGGGATAGTTTTATAGCATTTTTATTAATATTTTTTTTTTTTACTAGTAATGGCGGCGATCAGCGATTTTTTTTTGTGACTGCGACATTATGGCGGACACATCGGACATTTTTGGGACCATTGTCATTTATACAGCAATCAATGCTATTTAAATGCATTGATTCCTGTATAAATGACAGTTGTAGTGAAAGTGTTAACCACTAGGGGGAGGGGAGGGGGTTATGGGCTCTGACGTGTGTGTTTTTTTTTTACATTATGGGGGCGGGGCTGACGTCTGACGTCATTGATCGGCTTTCCCGATGACGGGAACAGCCAATCAATGACAGGCAGAGTAGGAAGCGCAGGGAGAGGTTTGTTTACACAGACCTCTCCCCGTTCTTCAGCTCCGTAACCCGATCGTGGGACACCAGCGGCGATCGGGTCCGCTGGTCCCGCGGCCGGGGTCACGGAGCTCCCGACCGGGTCGCGAGCGCGCGCGACCCACGGGCAGGCAATTAAAGGGGACGTACAGGTACGTGCTTTTGCCTGCCCGTGCCATTCTGTAGACGTATATGTGCATGAGGCGGTCGGGAAGCGGTTAAAGCCGCAAGCAGTTTTAAATGGCTTCTTTTTTTTCCTTTACAAAATGTCATTTTGTGCAGGGACAGTTCTAAACACGGGAAACACATGCCACTTCACAGGCATACTTTACACACCCCCCAGGTACCATATTTAAAGGAATATTTCACTTTTTTTTTTCACTTTATGCATCATTAAAATGACTGCTCCCGAAAAAACTTTTTTAAAAGTTCTTTTTGCATTGATATATGTCCCCTGGGCAGGACCCGGGTCCCCCAAACCTGTTTTATGACATTAACATGCATATTGGCCGTTGTAATTAGCAATTTTGATTTCGAACGTTCGCGTCCATTTTAACGAATAGGGTTCGAAAATTCGCGCAAACTTTCGGTCCGTTCGAAGGTTCTGGTGCGAACCGAACCCGGGGGGTGTTCGGCTCATCCCTAGTCATCACATACAGTGCCGATCCATGAACCCTGCATTGTACACGAGGAGGTGAGCGAGCATCTGCGATCCAAAGCATTTTTGAGAGGTCGCAGTACTGGACTGGTCACATGGATGGAGGGTGGGATAAGGAAAGTATTACAACTCCCACCCCCCCACACCCCTAGACTAAACAAGCAAATAAAGGGGTTGTAAAGGTTTGTTTTTTATTTTCTAAATAGGTTCCTTTAAGCTAGTGCATTGTTGGTTCACTTACCTTTTCCTTCGATTTCCCTTCTAAATGTTTTTTTTCTTTGTCTGAATTTCTCACTTCCTGTTCCTCCTCAGTAAGCTGTTCTGGCTGACTAAACACCACTCGGATGATGGTGTGAAGTTTACTGAGGAGAAACAGGAAGTGAGAAATACTCTATTATTGGAAACCACCTGCCGAAGAAGAGGATGCCGGGGTTATGGTAGCTAGCTACAGTGAGGATGTATATCGGCGTGCAGCGGCCCGGAAGTGGTTAAACCCTCCTCGCTCCCTTACATGCCACATTTGGCATGTCATTTTTTTGGGGGGGGGGGGTGGGGGGGGTATTAGGGGGAGCTGCTGACTTTTAACCACTTCCCTACCCGCCCATAGACATATGACATCCGTAGATGGGATCTTCCATCCTGGGCGGGCGTCATATGAATGGGACTCTTGACAGAGCAGGACCGTGGATCTGTGTGTGTGTAAACACTGATCCACGTCCTGTCAGGGGAGAGGAGACTAATCGTGTGTTCCTTGTGTATAGGGGCACCGATCGGTCTCCTCCCCAAGTCAGTCCCCTCCCCCCACAGTTAGAATCACTCCCTAGGTCACACATTTAACCCCTTGATCAGCCCCTAGTGTTAACCCTTTTCCTGCCAGTGACATTAATACAGTAATCATTGCATTTTAATAGCACTGATCGCTGTATAAATGTGAATGGTCCCACAATAGTGTCAAAAGTGTCCGATCTATCTGCCGCAATGTCAAAATCACGATAAACATCGCAGATCGCCGCCATTACTAGTAAAAAAAAATAATAGTAATAAAAATGCCATAAAACAATACCCTATTTTGTAGACGCTATATCTTTTGCGCAAACCAATCATTAGACGCTTATTGCAATGTTTTTACCAAAATTATGTAGAAGAATACATATCAGCTGAGAAACTGGGATATATTTTTATAGCAAAAAGTTAAAAATATTGTGTTTTTTTTTTCAAACTTGTTGCTATTCTTTTGTTTATAGCGCAAAAAAAAAAAAAAAAAAAACACAGAGACGATCAAATACCACCAAAAGAAACCAAAAAAGATAGCTCTATTTGACCGCGCAATTGTCATTCAAAATGTGACAGCGCTGAAAACAGTACACACATCACACCTCTATATCTGGGTATATACGGTGGATATAGTATATAGGAGGTATATAGGACAGTGGATATATAGTATATACAGAGAGTACACATGTCACACCTTTATGGGTATATACGGGGGATATAGTATATAGAGATATATAGGACAGTGGATATATAGTATATACAGAGAGTACACACATCACACCTCTCTATCTGGGTATATACGGTGGATATAGTATATAGAGATATATAGGACAGTGGATATATAGTATATACAGAGAGTACACGTCACACCTCTATGGGTATATACGGGGGATATAGTATATAGAGATATATAGGACAGTGGATATATAGTATATACAGAGAGTACACACATCAGACCTCTAGATCTGGGTATGTACAGTGGATATAGTATATAGAGATATATATATAGGATAGTGATCCCTGCCTTGCTATGTCCTGGTCGGAGATCACTATGAGACCGCTCTACATATAATGTGATAAATGTGTAAATACTGCTGCAACTTAACCACTTACCGACCGATCACTGTATATACTAGGGGTGGTTGGTTGTCGTGGTTTGATTTATTTTTTTGGTTGGGGGTTTTTTTTTTTTTTGTTTTATTTTTTGTGTTGTATGTTGTGTTTTTTTTTTTATTTTTGTTTTTTTGTTTATAGTCTGGATTATTTATTGTTTTAGGGATTGTTGTTTGTTTGTAATTATGTATTGTATGATATTGTATTGAAATAAATATTATAAAAATAAATAAAAAATGAGAAAATTCCGGAGGCGATGGGCGGAAGCGACGTCAAAACTTCACTTCCGCCCATGTTGAAGTCAAATATGAGATGTGAGGACTTTTTGACCCCCCCCCCCAGATCTCATATTTAAGAGGACGTCATGCTTTTTTCTATTACAAGGGATGTTTACATTCGTAATAGGAATAAAAGTGATCAATTTTTTTTTTAAAACAGTGCAAAAAATAATACAATTAAGTAAAATAAATAAGAAAAAACAAAAAAAAAAAATGTCTCGACGAGCTCGCGCGCAGAAGCGAACGCATATGTGAGCAGCGCCCGCATATGAAAACGGTAGTCCACACATGTGATGTATCGCCGCGATCGGTAGAGCGAGAGCAATAATTCTAGCCATAGACCTCCTCTGTAACTCAAAAAATGCAACCTATATAATTTTTTAAATGTCGCTTATGGAGATTTTTGAGGGTAAAAGTTTGACGCCATTCCACGAGCGGCCGCAATTTTGAAGCAGGACATGTTGGGTATCAATTTACTCGGCGTAACATTATCTTTAACAATCCCAAAAAAAAATTGGGCTAATTTTACTGTTGTCTTATTTTTTTATTCAAAAAAGTGCGCTTGTAAACCGCTGCGCAAATACGGTGTGAAAAAAATGTATTGCAATGACCGCCATGTTATTCTCTAGGGTGTTAGGAAAAAAAAACAATATATAATGTTTCGGGGGTTCTAAGTCATTTTCTAGCAAAAAAAAACAGTTTTAAACATGTAAAAACCTAAAATCCAAAACGAGGCTGGTCTGGAAGTGTTAAAATGTGAGACACACACAATATTAGGGATTTGTAAAGGAATAAGCTGCGCTAAGAAAAATGATTGTAATGAAATGAATATGGTGACATATATTCACATATGGATTGTAACTAAGGAGACTATACTAGCTCCCAAAACACTCGATGAACAATGTTACTGCAAAATATGAACATAGAGCGAGAACAGTTACAGTTGTAATACTAGAAACATGTAGAACACGGATCTCAGTTCTTTGAGGGCTGTAAAACTCTATTTCAGAAGTCCGCACCCAAATTAGTATAGAAGTATTCTTCATCTAGCACACACTAGAGGGTGCCTAGACGGTGTGGGGAGGTTTTACCCCCTTTGTGACCAGACCAATATTTGCTATTCAGCACTGCGCTACTTTATCTGGGAATTGCGCGGTCATGCAATTCTGTACCCATAAGACATTTATATCATTTTTTTCCCACAAATAGAGGTTTCTTTTGGTGGTATTTATCACCTCTGGGGTTTTTATCGTCTGCAATATTTATCTATATATTTATCTATACATATATTTTCTGCTTTCTGTTATAAAAACATATCCAATAAAATCAAATTTCTTCATCAATTTAGGCCAATATGTATTCTGCTATTTTTGGTAAAACAAATCCCAATAAGTGTATATTGATCGGATTGTGTGAATGTTATAACATCTACAAATTATGAGATATATATTTGAAAATCAATCCTGAGGTACTGACAGCCCGAAAATACCAGAACAGTACAAATACCCCCCAAATCACCCCCTTTTTGGAAAGTAGACAGTCTGAAGTTTAGAGGCGTGGTGAGTTTTTGGAAGCTGTAATTTTTTTGTAAAAATTTTTTGGGGAAAATTAAGAAATTAAAGTGGTGTTCCCCCCAAAAATGACAACTTTATTTAGATCTGCATCAAATCTGCTTATAAAAAATAATTGGATAAAAAAAAAAAATATTTCACTTACCTACTTCTCCCTGTTGCTAGGTGGGCCCACGAAATCTGCCTCTTCCATTGCCCGGGCTAAAAACGTCACTTCCCTCGGGCGGCCCGGCTCGCTAAGGCTCCTGGGAGATGTGTGTCACCATTTGCCAGGAGTCTTTTAGCAGCGCCGAGGGCTAGGTTGCCATAGCAATGGGGCGGCACCGTATCCCGAAAGAGGATGCCTGTGGGCTTCACATGCCCACAGGCAAGACGACAACCGTCAGGAGACGGTTTTATAACTTAATTTCGGTGGCGAAAAAGGCGTGCAGAATTACTTATAAAAGGAACAAGTGAGTTATTTATTCATTTATACTAATGATTGTCATTATGCAAAAAAAAAAACCTTATAGACAGTGGAACACCACTTTAAGTTAGAAGGCCATTGGCCTTGGGTGCCCCTTCCTTTTTCTTCACTTGTCTCCCCTCCCACCTTATTCACCCAATCACAGCCTCTGTCTTATCCATGTACCCTGTTTCCCCTGTCCTGCCAGCCCTCTGCTTATTTATTTTATTATTTTGCTCCAGGCTTTTCTGTCTTCTCCCCTGTACTTCATACGTTGTACGTCACGCACATTCCTATTTCTACCTACCGCGGTCTGTAGGTTCCAAACGAGTGTTCATTTTTAATTACCCGTCTTTCCGGTGCCGGTCACTCGAGCTCGCTTACTACATACACACAGGGGGTCGCGGTCACTCGGTTCACCATCACGCAATGTTCCTGTTTGTTTACGTTGTTTCACAGCACCTCATTCAGGGTTAGGCATGGTAGGGTGTCTGTTTTTCAGGATTACATTTTTCTTGGGTCTGATGGTCTAGTTGGGTTTTTCTACAGATTCGGACATGTCGCACATTTCGGAGAGCGAAAAATTTGCCCTCATCCCTCCCACTCCTGTTAGAGGTTCAGGGCATGGCAGCGCCCCATCTCTGAGGAACTGGACTATACCGAAGCTCATAGCAGAGCGCCGGGGCATTCCGTTCTCGGCCACGGCCAGGAAAGCGGAGTTGTTTAGGCTTTTATTTTCAAGCCCATCCCAGCCACAGCCATCCACTAGTGCAGAGCTTGTGTCCTTGGCTCACGTCACTAACCCAGATTCACACATTTCTAAACACTCCACTTCTCCACTTCAGTTCAACTGCTACAAGATAGGATGGATGTGATGGAGGCCCGCCCAGCCAGGGTGGAAGTTGCTGCTGCTCCCATAGCCTCTGTGCAAGCTGGCACTTCTGCAGGTATTACCTGTAGCTATTACTTTGCCGCTATCAGTGCTGCCGCCCGTGTCCCCTGCGCACGTCATCCCTGCCAACCTCAAGAAAGATATCTTATGCCGCGTACACAGGATCGGAAATCTCTTCGGAAAAAGCTGTGACAGTTTTCCCGACGGAATTCCGCTCAAACTATCTTGCCTACACACGGTCACACCAAATTCCGACCGTCAAGAACGCGGTGACGTACAACACTACAACGAGCCGAGTTCAATGCTTCCGAGCATGCGTCAAATTGTTTCCGAGCATGCGTAGGAATTTTGCGCGTCAGAATTGCTACAGACGATCGGAATTTCCGATAGAAACCTTTTCCGTCGAAAAAATTGAGAACATGCTCTCAATTCTTTGCTGTCGGAAATTCGGCCAGCAAAATTCCAATGGAGCCTACACACGGTCGCATTTTCCGATGAAAAGCTCCCATCGGTCTTTTTCTGGCCGTAATTCCGATTGTGTGTACGCAGCATTAGAGGGGAAGGGCATAAACCTGGCATCCCTGCTTATAGCGTCACAAGACGTTGCTTGCGGAGTCTCGGTGGTTCTCAAAACTAGAGACTCGAGAATTTGTTCTGTCCCTTGGCATTTATAGAGATGCCATATGTGTTGTTAGTCCCGGCAGGAGAGAGGAGTTGGATCTGTATCTCCACAAGGTGATGGACCTGGCTCACAAGTACGGTTACTCTACGCTCTACGACTATCACCGGTCTTTTTCAGCGAAGGTCGCACCTACTTGGGCACAGTTGCAAATGGTCATATGTTGGAGCAATATTGACATGGAACCCTTTATGTAGGCACTTTGCCAATTAGAAATCTCCAACATGTGCCCATTGTCAGTCATCAGCTCATACCACCAATTGGTGTCCCAATCTGGAGCATTCCCTGCCAATGGGTTCTGACAGACAGGTGTCCAGTGGATCCTCCACAGGGCCATCGGGTCAGGTAGACAAACTGGGCAGACCCATACATTTTTTAGGCAAGGCTCAGCTTTGTTATAATTTTTAATCACTTGGCCTGTAGCTACAATCAATGCAGATGCCTTCATATTGACGCCAACTGCTTCAGAGCACACCCCAAATCCTCCTGTCCCCTTAAGTCACCCGGTTCTTCTTGACTAAGCCGAGTCAATGTTTCCAGGTTAGAGTTCTGTTTGTTACACCACCCATCCCCCCCTCTCAGGCAATTTCTCGTAGAGGGGTTTTCCGACTGTTTTCATACGGGCCTCATCGCCAACCTATTATCAGTGATGTAAGTAACTGAGTTAAAATAAACTGAGTTACGTAACGCAGTTACTTTAGAGGGTAACGAGTAATCTATCTGATTACTTTTCCCCTCATGGTAACGCAGTTCCCATTACTTGGGTGGAGTTACCCCAATTACATCTACCGCCGCTAGATGGCAGTAGTGTAATTCTGGTGTCCTGCCAAAAAAGTTCCCCCGCCGGATAAGGACCCCCTGTACTGCGCAGGCGGAGCGCTTGCGCAGTACGAAGGACTACGGAGCTTCCGAAAACTGCCGAACCTAAACAGCTCTGAGTGAACTCTACACCGCGCAGGCGCAGTTAACATGATATTGTACGAGGCGATGCCGCACGCTCCTGATGCTCGTGCTACTCTGCAAGGGGCGTCTATCGTGTAACTAAGGGGCGGGTCTAGTATTACTGTAACCAAGGGGCGCATTTATTATTATTGTTATATATCGAGCTCTGCCATTAATTTAACATTCGCCCTCTTCTGTAGAAATCCGCCCCTTACACCATATAATAATAATAGACCCGCCCCTTGCTTACACGCTATAACAGATCTGCCCCTTGGTTAGAGTAATAATAGAGCAGCCCCTTGGTTACACGATATATAACAATAATAATAAATGCGCCCCTTGGTTACAGTAATAATAGACCCGCCCCTTAGTTATACGTATAGAATATTAAAAAAAAAAAAGTCAGTTACTTTGCTGCGTAACTAATTACTTTTCCAATGTAGTAACTGAGTTACTAACGCAATTACTTTTTGGGAGAAGTAATTTGTAACTTAACTAAATTACTTTTTTAAAGTAAGATGACCAACACTGCCTATTATCTGCCACCAGTAATGCCCTATTAGTCGATAAATTGTTACAGATCGAGGTTATCCAAGGGGTTTGTCATAGGGCCATTTCTTGCTGCACCTTTCAGTATGTGGAGGGTCAGCCCCATCAGTGTGGTTAGGGGTAAATATTCAAACAAACATGGGTTAATCTATGACTTGTCTGCTCCTCATTCCTCACACATGCCTAGTCTTAATTCTCTTATTCCTTCAGAAGAATTTTTGCTGCAATATTCCTCAGTGGACTTGGCCATTCAGTATATTTTGCAGTCAGGTAGGGGCACACGGTTATCCAAAGCCTATATTTCGGATTTGCCTTTAAACTCCTCCCCATCAAACCGACCCTCTGGCAATGGCATGGGTTCAAATGGCGGGAGCAGTATTATTTAGCCACCAAATTGGCTTTTGGGTCCAAGAGTAGTCCGTGGTTCTACAACACTTTTGCCTCAGCTCTCAATTGGATATTGTCCAATCGTAAAGGGTGTCGCGGAGTCATTCATTATTTGGATGATTTTTTGCTATTAGAGAGCCCTGCGCAGTCTCCCCAGGATCTGGAATCACTCACAGATTATGTTTTCTGATTTAAACGTCCCCTTAGCTGCCCATAAGGTGGAAGGGCCTTCCACTGTTATTACCTTCCTAGGTATTACCCTTGACAGCAATCGCATGATCGCCAGTTTGCCCCAAGAGAAGCTGGATAGGATTGGTGGCACTATTCACAATCTGGTCAGGTCCCCCTGTTTGCTCGTGGAAAGAACAGCCCGCAGCAGAGAACAGAGGAAATAGGCGTAGGGCTGGCATGAGTAAAGTAAACATGCCATTTAGGTATGCCCCTTTAAGAGTTAGGAGAGGAGGGGTGGAGCTGGCAACAGGAAGAGGAGGGGCAACGGCCAAGGAAGGAGCCATTGCAGATAGAGAGAAGTTGGAAGCAGGTCGCTATGGAGGAGCTCCTCAAAACTATCAGAGCGGCAGCGGCTTCAAAGGGAGCAAATTGGATCAGGGCGCAGGTCGAACAGGCATTAGAGGGTGAGAGCGCAGGGTCCGGTGGGGGTGTGCACAACGTGGTCGGGTCGCGGCGATCTCGGCCGCCGGCCAGATACTCTCCAGAGGGCCGCAGGGCCAATCGTATGCCAGGTACAAAGAGGGGAAAAAACGGCGCCGAACCGCCGGCAAAGCGGTCGGCCAGGGGGGAATTTACAGAGAATTCTGGCACTTTTGGTGCGGAGGGGGGGGGGGGGGGGGGGGGCGGGGGGCCCAGCAACACGCGGCGCACAGAGGCCACCATGCGGTCTGCACACAAGGCCTCAGGCCTGTTTAGACACACGGCGGGGTGGGGGCCCAGCACTGCACCAAAAACGGCAGCAACAGCATTTTAGTGGGGGATGCAACAGGGGGGATCAGAGAGGAAAACACCCACATTTTAAAAAGACCTGCAAGGGGACAAAAGCCAGCCAAGGTTCATATACCTCCACCTAGGGCAGGGGGCATGGAGGTTAGAAAAAGGACAGGCGCATATTCTAACAACAGTGCGGATGGCGCCCATTGCGGTGAGGCACATATTACGCAGAAAGGGGGAATAGGGCATTCACAAGCAGGTGGCGGTCGGCCCAGCTTGCGTTCTAAGATCCGGGGGGAACACAGCAGAGGATGTCTGAGAGGTGGAGGCGATCCGCCCGCCCGTAGGAACATTAACCAAGGAAAAGAAGCGGAGATGTTAGGGTCGGAGTCTCGGAACCCACTTAATAAGGCCAGCAAGTCGGCAGTGGGGACGAGAAGAAACGAGAGAGAACGCAGTTCGTCTGCATCTGAGGCTGAAGACCTTGGAGGGCAGGCTCTTTCAACTGCAGAGGAGATGGGGGAGCGGTCAGAGGGCGAGCTGCCTGATTCGGAGGATGAGGTCGCAGGAGGACGCACAACAACGAAGGGCGCAGGATGTTCGGCTGGTGGAAGATTGTCCATGCAGCCCGGTAAGTCCTGTTTTTATTCGGGGTCTTGCGGGGGTAAAATGTCTTTGGGGGGGGATGTGGGGGAGGGGGGCAGGAGGCATGGTGATCGGTTCCAGAGGGGTGGGGGCTTTACGGCCGAGTCCGGTCCTGAAACAGGACTTTTGGAAGGGGGATTACAGGGTTTTTTAGCAGGCCTCAAGGAGCTGGTGGGCAGGTTTGAGCCTACACCTGCGCAACAGGGGCCGGCAGGGGCATGGGTTTCAGCAGGGAGGGTGTTGACTGAGGGGGGCCAAGGGGGGGGGGGAGAGGGTATTACAGTACAAGCGGAGAGAACGGTGTTGGCGAATCCGCCCGCGTTTCCGCCCGGGGGGAGTGAGGCGGGTATCGTGGAAGCAACAGAGGCATCTCAGCTCACGCCAGGAGAGGGGGAAACGGGGGGGGGTGACAAAACCAAGAAACAGGACATAGTGCGGTTAGCTGATTCCGCACGCTGTGAGGTTTATGTCTGTTTTGAAGGGCCATTAGGGGCCCATTTGAAACAGGAGGTGAGAGAGAAAATTTGGAGAGGGGAGTATGTGGAGATATTTTCTCTGCTTCCCCTTGAGAAATTCAACTTGGATAGGGTGAAACCCGAGGATAGTAAGAAAGAAGAGGAGGAGAAGAGAAGGTACAGACTAATACCCCGGACTTTCCAGAATTGGCTGCAAGCGTTTGGGGTATTGGCAAGCGTGATAGGCGAAAAGGAGCCGGAACATTGCTCGGCCCTGTTCTGTTATTTGGATGCTATTGGCGAGGCTCACCGGACTTACGGGGGTCTAGCATGGCTGCGTTACGACGAACAGTTTCGGCAGAGAAGGGCAGTGAGACCGGCTTTAAGGTGGGATCACAAAGACATCAGTCTTTGGATGCGCTTGATGTCTTCGGCCAAACCAGCTAGTCAGTTTTTTCAGGGGGGGGCCGGGGGATCAGGGGCTTCGGGTCAATCGGCCACAAGGAAAAAAGGAGTCTGCTGGCAGTACAACGAGGGAAATTGTAAATTTGGACATGGATGTAAGTATAAACACGAATGTTCAGGGTGCGGTGGATCACATCCCTCATCAAGGTGTTTTAAGCAGGGTAAGGGAAAGGCCAGCGATTTTGCGGGAAAGGGGGAGGACGCCAGTGAAGGTGGAAAAAATGCGGCCTTTTCTAGATAGATATCCAGATAAGGCAATGGCTCATCTACTTTTGTTGGGATTTTCTGAAGGTTTCATGATTCCTGCGGTTCTGAACTTAACTCCTCCCATTCCTGAAAATTTACGGTCCGCTTTAAAACATCATGAAGTAGTGCCAGAAAAATTAAATAAGGAGGTAGCTTTGGGGAGGATGGCGGGCCCCTTCTCCATAAAACCCATGCAGGACCTGGTAGTTTCTCCTTTGGGGGTGGTACCCAAAAAGGAGAAAAACAAATTTCGCCTCATTCACCACTTGTCTTACCCACAAGGAGAGTCGGTGAACGACGCTATTGATCCTGAAATTTGCACTGTATCATATACATCCTTTGATTCAGCAGTACGTTGGGTAAGGAAGTATGGTAGGGGCGCCCTGATGGCAAAGACAGACATTGAAGCGGCTTTTCGTTTGCTGCCTGTTCATCCCGATAGCTTTCATTTATTGGGTTGCAAGTGGCAAGAGGAATATTACGTGGATATGTGTCTGCCAATGGGTTGTTCTATATCGTGCGCATTCTTTGAGTGTTTCAGCACATTTGTGGAATGGGTAGTGAGGGACATTTCAGGTTTGAATTCGGTGATCCATTATTTGGACGATTTTCTTTGTATAGGGCCGCCCGCATCTAACGTTTGCGCGATGCTCTTAACAACCGTTGAAAGGATTTCAGGGGAATTCGGCATTCCACTTGCGCCAGACAAGACGGAAGGGCCCACAACAGTGATTAGTTTTCTCGGGATTGTAATCGATTCCATGGCCATGGAATGCAGGTTGCCTGAAGCAAAATTGGTGGCATTACAGGAGGAGGTGAAGGGGATGGTGGGCCGGCGCAAGGTTCAGCTGAGGGCATTGCAATCAGTGCTTGGCAAGCTCAATTTTGCGTGCAGAATCATTCCGATGGGCAGGGTTTTTGGGAGAAGATTAGCGGCAAGTACGGGTGGCATTGAGTCGCCCAGACATTATGTGACACTATCACGGGAACATAAGGATGACCTGAGAATGTGGCACATGTTTCTGGACAACTTTAATGGTAGAGCGTTGTGGATGATTGGCCCGGTGAATAATTTCGACCTCGAATTGTTTACAGACGCAGCGGGGTCAGCGGGATATGGGGCCTTTTTCCAGGGGCATTGGAGTGCCGGCCCTTGGCCGGACAGCTGGAACAAAGCAGGGATGCTCAAGAATATGTTGTTGCTTGAGTTGTTTCCGGTGGTATTGGCGGTAGAATTGTGGGGCGAATTCTTCCGGGATCGGAAGGTGCGCTTCCACATCGACAATTTGGGGGTGGTACAGGTGATTAATAAGGTATCTGCGGCGTCACTGCCGGTGATACGTTTGTTGAGACACTTGGTGCTTCGGTGTATGCAGATGAACATTTTCATTCAGGCAGTACACTTACCAGGAGTGGACAATGTGATTGCTGACGCTCTTTCTCGGTTTCAGTGGGAGAAATTTCGGGAGCTGGTACCAGGGGCAGAGCGTCACGGGGTCCCGTGTCCTTTGGAACTGTGGAAGATTGCCCTGGAAGGATAGGTGAGTGGATCAGGCGGTCATTGAGCGAGGGAACATGGAAAACATACAAGAAAGTATGGGACGAATGGTTTGCTTTCCATGAACGGGCAGCGGGGGCGGTCAAAGGAGAGACTAGATTGCGATTTATCTATTTCGTCGCCAGACACATGGAACAGGGAGTTTCCGTGTCGAGGCTGGGGAAGGTTATGGCGGCCATGGCAATTTTGTTCAAGCTCGAAGGGGGGGGAGATTGGACAAAAGAGTTTTGGGCACGTCAGGCATTGAAGGGTTATCGCCGGGGGAAGAGGGTCCGGGATGAGAGGCGACCAGTTACGTTCGCACTGTTGGGTAGAATGGTGGACATTTTGCCGGGAGTTTGTAGATCCGTATATGAGGTGGGGCTTTTCCGCACAGCTTTTGTGTTGGCCTTTTTCGGCGCTTTTCGAATAGGGGAGCTGGTGAGTTCCTCCAAGAAAACAAGGGATGGATTAGCGCTGGGGGAGGTTCGGTACATGGAAGATAGACTTGTGATGCGTTTGCGTAGATCTAAAACGGATCAGGAGGGCCGAGGCAAGGATGTGGTGGTGTTCGCTATTCCTGACGCCAAACTCTGCCCCGTTTTAGTTACAAAGGTTTATTTAACACAGAGGCCAGCGGGGGATGGCCCTCTTTTAGTACATCAGGATGGGGTGGCGCTGTCGCGTTTCCAATTTATTTCTATCTTTCGGAAATCTTTAGTCATCCTGGGTCTGGGGGATCAGAAATTTTCCACGCATTCATTTAGAATTGGTGCGGCAACGGAAGCAGTTAGGTGGGGCCTAACGGAGGAAGCTGTAAAACGGATTGGGAGATGGGAATCGAGGCGATTCCGGTCTTATGTCAGACTTGATTTAGTTATTTGACATTTTATTGAGTGGTGTGCGTTTAGGTGCCGGCATGGTTTCGTGTGGTACATTGTGATGAGTTTTCACCGGAATTTTCTTATTGTTTTCTTTTCAGATACCTCGCCGAGTCTCGTGTGGATCATGGGACATTCCTATGTTTGCTGGGGTGCCAGGAGGGGGGATGCCAGGCCAGACGGGAGACAGCTAGGTTTTTCCAGGGGGGAGGCGTACATTAAATGGCTGGGGTTCCCTGGGATGCTTTGGAGCCGTCTGGTCCCGGAGGCGCACAAATTTGCACAACGGGATAGGCCGCCCGAGGTTTTGGTGATTCATGTGGGGGGGAATGATTTGGTTTTGAGGACAAAACTAGACATTACCAGGGACATCAAGCATGACTTCTGCCTATTACAGGCGGCATTCCCAAACACTGTCCTTGTATGGTCGGACATGATAGCCAGGTCTTCATGGCGGCTAGCGAGGTCAGTGGAACTGGTTAATAAGGCCAGAAGAAAGATTAATCAGGAGGTGAGCAGGTTTTTTATTAAAAACGGTGGCTTAGCGATTAGACACAGAGAGCTAGAGATTGAGACGTGGCAATATTTGAGGGCTGACGGGGTTCATTTGAACCCAGTGGGCACTGATATGTGGACCATGGGTATACAGGACGGAATTGAAAGAGCGCTTAGGGTGTGGAGGTGCACTCAAGGTTAAGGTTTTAACCTTGTTTGCTGTGGCGGATGTTGGCTGACGTAGGTATAGAGAAGAAACCCCCTCCCCACAGAGAAGTTGATGCGGGACCCATTGGAGATATGGGCCCGTTTGTTATATTCCTTATAAGTGATGTAAGGAATATGGTGGATGACTGCACTGCGGGAATATTGTTGTCTCTGAGCTAGCATGTCAGCTTGAGGCCTAGTTACAGTTTATATGACCGCAGTGCACGAGTTTTGATTACGCTAAAACGGGTGGGGGGGGGGGGGTAAGGTCCTACAGTCCTACATCAGAGTTTTCTTCATTGGTATACTGTTATTGGTTATTTATTGGTTATTTATTTGTTTATAAAAAAGTTCATTTATATTTTGATATTTAATAAAGGAGGCTGCTACGGCCTAATTTACACTCCAGTTCTGTGTGGTTTCCGTTAATGGGAATGGTAAGGGTGGGAGTGTACACATGGGTAGCACAAAATGAGTTATGTTGTACTTAGTCAGGATTTGCAGTCTCTGTTAGTCATGCTCAGCTTTGCTATGAGGATTATTCCTCAGGTCATTCATGTCTAGGTTGTTGGCTCTCCTACCTCTGTGCCAGGACACAGATTCGGCTGTGAGGTTACAAGCCGATGCGGCTGCTGATCTGCTCATGTGGGACCAGTTTTTAAACAATTGGAACGGAATCTCCATGTTTATCCATCAAAAATGTGGCTGCTGACGCCTTATCTCGTTTTAATTTCCGGCGTTTCTTCCTACAGCATCGGAAGCAGATCGGGTGGGAAAGCCGCTTCCTCCTTTTTCCACATTGACAATGGATTAGCCGCACTCAGGGTTCAGGCTGCCAACCTGGTGAATTCTTCATTGTCAATGAATACTCTCAAGGCTTACAAGAAATTGTTTTTGTAGATTCATGACCCTCTATCCCTGCAATTCGGTCGGGGGGTGTCAAATACATGTTAGTGGATGTTGGAGACCTTGCGCTCCTCCCCCTTCCGTTTGAGGAGGTCCCACAGATGATCAATAGAGTTAGGGTCTGGAGACATGCTTGGCCAGTCCATCACCTTTACCCTCAGCTTCTTTAGCAAGGCAGTGGTGGTGTTGGAGGTGTGTTTGGGGTGGTTATCATGTTGGAATACTGCCCTGCGGCCCAGTCTCTGAAGGGAGGGGATCATGCTCTGCTTCAGTATGTCACAGTACATGTTGGCATTCATGGTCCCCTCAATGATCTGTAGCCCCCCAGTGCCGGCAGCACTCATGCAGCCCCAGACCATGACACTCCCACCACCATGACACTCCCACCACCATGACACTCCCACCACCATGACACTCCCCCCCACCGTGACACTCCCACCACCGTGACACTCCCACCACCATGACACTCCCACCACCATGCTTGACTGTAGACAAGACACACTTGTCTTTGTCCTCCTCACCTGGTTGCCCCCACACACGCCTGACACCATCTGACACCAAATACGTTTATCTTGGTCTCATCAGACCACAGGACGTGGTTCCAGTAATCCATGTCCTTAGTCTGCTTGTCTTCAGCAAACTGTTTGTGGTCTTTCTTGTCCATCATCTTTAGAAGAGGCTTCCTTCTGGGACAACAGCCATGCAGACCAATTTGATGCAGTGTGCGGCGTATGGTCTGAGCACTGACAGGCTGACCCCCCCACCCCTACAACCTCTGCAGCAATGCTGGAAGCACTCATACGTCTATTTCCCCAAAGACAACCTCTGGATATGACGCTGAGCACGTGACCTCAACTCCTTTGGTGGACCATGGCAAGGCCTGTTCTGAGGGGAACCCGTCCAGTTATACCGCTGGATGGTCTTGGCCACCGTGCTGTGTAAAAGACCGCATTTGGAAAGGGGAGTATGCGGAGATTTTCTCCTTGTTGCCCTTGGAGAAGTTTAACTTGGACAGCCCCCTCCCCCACCGCCCATCACTGTGCAGAAGAAGCTTTGGTAACCATAGCAACAAAAGCCTGGTTACCCTTTTTAAAAATGGTGCTGAGTGCCGCCTTGCAATTCATTCCAAGTGTACAGTTTAGTGCTGGATGGTGAGGAGTACAAAATGTGGGAGGAGCTCCGCTTTAAACCATAGAGACTGTAAGAATGTAAACATGTTTTTTTTCTTAAAGGAGCCACATCCTTGTTTATTATTATACTAAGCCTACTGGCTGAATTTCAAAACCAGGAGGAGGCTCCTTTAAGAAAAATTGTCAGTTAGAGGAGCACCAGGAGATTTGAAAAAAAAAAAAAAAAAGGTTCCCATGACAACACACTGCTCTGTGATTTAAAAAAAAAAAAGGTTCCCATGACAACACACTGATCTGTGATTTAAAAAAAAAAATAATTAAAAAAGGTTCCCATGACAACACACTGCTCTGTGATTTAAAAAAAAAAAAATTCCCATGTGATTTGATTTAAAAAAAAAAGTTCCCATGACAACACACTGATCTGTGATTTAAAAAAAAAAAAGGTTCCCATGACAACACACTGATCTGTGATTTTAAAAAAAAAGGTTCCCATGACAACACACTGATCTGTGATTTAAAAAAAAAAAAAAAAAAAAAGGTTCCCATGACAACACACTGCTCTGTGATTTAAAAAAAAAAAAGTTCCCATGACAACACACTGATTTGATTTAAAAAAAAAAAAGTTCCCAAAACAAAAAAAAAGGTTCCCATGACAACACACTGATCTGTGATTTGAAAAAAAAAAAAAAGGTTCCCATGACAACACACTGCCCTGTGATTTGAAAACAAAACAAAAAAAAGGTTCCCATGACAACACACTGCTCTGTGATGTCATCGGCTGCTCTCAGATAAGGAACGCTCAGCACGGATCCGGTCAGTTGCTTTGTTGACTCTGAACGGTTAACACGAGCTTCTTTGGCGAGTTTTTTCTTGTGATCTGATCCGATTTTATCCGATTTGATTGCAAATTTAATTCTCGCCCATTTCAAGCGTCTTTCATTATACTTTATAATGAACAGATTTAACCTTAAAAAGGTTGTTTCTCAAAATAAGACCAAAGAGAAGCCCCCCATTGGAGGAGGAGCTATGGGAGGAGATATCAGTGTCCATCCTGCAGATATCCCAAGGAAGAAGCCCACAATGAAGAGGAGGACTAGGGCTCTTATGCGCGGCTGCTTCAGAGTCGTGATTGGATGCTTTGGTGCCGGCTGTAAAGTCAATGGCCGACAGCAGAAAACAGAAGAAGACCTGAATGGTAAGTTTTCTTTGGATATTGATAGATACAAGACAAAGGAAACCCTTTCATTGGATCCTTTTCTCCCATTGATGACGGGTCACATTCCCATAGGTACATAGGTTGTTTCTTTTATATCAAATCCTTTTTTATTACATTTTTTGGTTACAATTAACACAAGACACACACAACCCATGTAATTATTGTATAATCATAATAAACACACATTTATAAGCAATATTTAAAGTGATTTTAAACCCACAAAAAAAAAAAAACCCAAACGTGGCATCGCTTCAGTGCCCATGTGTGGGTGACGTGGTCACATGATGATACAGGGGGGATCTCCTCATCTGTGCAGGTTTAGGAGATATCCGGGGGAGCTACAGGTCAGTCTTATTATAGGCTACTGTAGTAAAAAGTGCTCTGTAAGGGTTTACAATCACTTTAAGAAAAAGAAAAGAAAGAGAAAACAGACCCCATAACATTGTAGCCTACTACCGTATATACTCGAGTATAGGCCGACCTGAATATAAGCCGAGGCACCTAATTTTACCACAAAAAAATGTAAAAACGTATTGACTCGAGTATAAGCCTAGGGTGAGAAATACGCAGCTACTGTAAGTGGAAAAGAGGGTCAACAATGCCCATTTGCTGCCTCACTGTGCCCATTTACAGCCATAGGTCCCCCGAACTTGGTAGTTAAGGGTTCCTAGATGCCCCCTATCTGCAGCCAAAATTTGGGGTCTCTGGACCCAAAGGGTCCTAAAATGACATTGCTGCAAATGGACACAGTTGACCGACTTTGGGGCCCCCGTATCTTTGGGCCACTTGGTGATAGGAACCCCAAATTTGGTATGCAAACTCACAACCTATGGCACTACAACATATCCAAAGATGGGGTTCCTATTACCAAGTGACCCCCGAGATACGGGGGCCCCAAAGTCGGTTCAGAAAACGTCAAGCACTTTTCTGCAGCAGAGAATGACATTTTCCGAATCGGGCCACTTAGTGCTAGGAACCCCGTCTTTGGATACGTTGTAGTGTTGGTTCCACTGGGTTTGCGCACAATTTGGGGTTCCTAGCACCAAGAAAGCCCCGAGATACGGGGCCCCAAAGTCGGGTCGGAAAAGTGATTGACTCGAGTATAAGCCGAGGGGGGCACTTTCAGCACAATAAAATGTGCTGAAAAACTCGGCTTATACTCGAGTATATACGGTAATATCTTTAAATGTATCTATATCCGGCGTAATAAAAGGTCAATACACCATCACAACTATATCTGTCCTCAAACCCCCTTGTGTCACTCCACCTAATTGATGGTTGTGAGTGCTGAACCCACCCCCCCCCCCCCCCACACCTTACCACATTACTCTCAGCAGTTCCTATGTAGATAGATTTATTTCTCTCTAAGTACCGCATTATTTATTATGTCGGAGGATGTGGAGATCCATTTTTGGGCTATACGGGGCCTGAAAGAGAGTCCTAACTATCGGGGTACCTGGGTGTTTTCCGGGGTCCTAGATTCCTCTATCATACTTGAAGGGCATCCCCCGGGTTCTTCAGATGGACGGTTATAGATCTCTTATTAGCACCGCCTCCCCGGGATTTTGTACTGAAAACCAGAAGATTACTTAGCAGTGCCCCAAAGAAAACATGAAATAGTCCCTCCTGTTCCATGCTGAATGGACATAAAAGAATGGATTGTCTGAAATGTCTTAGGGCTCATTTAAACATGTTGTGCCCTCTGAACAGCAATCCACATTCAGGTCGCTCTTTGTGCAGCTGTGCCTTCTAATCATTTTCAATGGACTGCCTGCATGCAGCACCTGGAAGTTACAGATGTTGCAGAAACGTCTCGTTCATGCTATACGGGCCTCATCACCCTTGTAAACACGGCCATACAGAGACAAAATGAATACAAAAACCGCGCTAATTAATTATCCATCAACATTTTATTATGTACTATGCCTTTAACCTAAGTGCTGTAATTAAAAGTGTCTGTGCTCCTAAAGCGGGCGATAGACCGTTCCAATCTCGGCCGGTTCAGCAGGGACCAGCCGAGATTCTAACCATGTATGGGCAGGCTGATTACGGGCTGTGTACAACCAGCCTGTCTGATTTTTCATGCGATTATTGCCAGCCAGTGGGTCGGGATGAGTGGCAGGCAACTAGCATTTTTATATGAAGGCCAACATTAGCCATCCTTGTGTCCCTGTCATGTCGACTTTATTCATTGTCTCTGGCACAAGCGTTTTCAACGTTTCTCTCTATAATTTGAAGTTGTACAAAGAAAAATATATGAAATGTAGGTGAAGGTGCTAAATCTAATTCCTCTCTTCTTTTGTTTTTAAGATGTACGCGGTATTGACTGCACGCAAGGCTCACGCGGCAGGTCTGTCCACCAAGACATTGAGACGCCGCCAAAAAGTGATGTTCAAATTAGGACTCCACCAGAGTGCGACCACGACTTGGTCACTCCACCAGAGTGCGACCACGACTTGGTCACTCCACCAGAGTGCGACCAGGACTTGGCCACTCCACCAGAGTGCGACCAGGACTTGGCCACTCCACCAGAGTGCGACCAGGACTTGGTCACTCCACCAGAGTGCGACCAGGACTTGGTCACTCCACCAGAGTGCCACCAGGACTTGGTCACTCCACCAGAGTGCGACCAGGACATGGCCACTCCACCAGAGTGCCACCAGGACTTGGCCACTCCACCAGAGTGCGACCAGGACTTGGTCAATCCACCAGAGTGCCACCAGGACTTGGCCACTCCACCAGAGTGCCACCAGGACTTGGTCACTCCACCAGAGTGCCACCAGGACTTGGCCACTCCACCAGAGTGCGACCAGGACTTGGTCACTCCACCAGAGTGCGACCAGGACATGGCCACTCCACCAGAGTGCGATCAGGACTTGGCCACTCCACCAAAGTGCGACCAGGACATGGCCACTCCACCAGAGTGCCACCAGGACTTGGCCACTCCACCAGAGTGCCACCAGGACTTGGTCACTCCACCAGAGTGTGACCAGGACTTGGCCACTCCACCAGAGTGCCACCAGGACTTGGCCACTCCACCAGAGTGCCACCAGGACTTGGTCACTCCACCAGAGTGCCACCAGGACTTGGCCACTCCACCAGAGTGCGACCAGGACTTGGTCACTCCACCAGAGTGCCACCAGGACTTGGCCACTCCACCAGAGTGCGACCAGGACTTGGTCAATCCACCAGAGTGCCATCAGGACTTGGCCACTCCACCAGAGTGCCACCAGGACTTGGTCACACCACCAGAGTGCGACCAGGACTTGGTCACTCCACCAGAGTGCCACCAGGACTTGGCCACTCCACCAGAGTGCGACCAGGACTTGGTCACTCCACCAGAGTGCCACCAGGACTTGGCCACTCCACCAGAGTGCGACCAGGACTTGGTCACTCCACCAGAGTGCCACCAGGACTTGGCCACTCCACCAGAGTGCGACCAGGACTTGGTCACTCCACCAGAGTGCCACCAGGACTTGGCCACTCCACCAGAGTGCGACCAGGACTTGGTCACTCCACCAGAGTGCCACCAGGACTTGGCCACTCCACCAGAGTGCCACCAGGACTTGGTCACTCCACCAAAGTGCGACCAGGACTTGGCCACTCCACCAGAGTGCGACCAGGACTTGGCCACTCCACCAGAGTGCGACCAGGACTTGGTCACTCCACCAGAGTGCGACCAGGACTCGGCCACTCCACCAGAGTGCGACCAGGACTTGGTCACTCCACCAGAGTGCGACCAGGACTTGGTCACTCGACCAGAGTGCCACCAGGACTTGGCCACTCCACCAGAGTGCCACCAGGACTTGGCCACTCCACCAGAGTGCCACCAGGACTTGGCCACTCCACCAGAGTGCCACCAGGATTTGGCCACTCCACCAGAGTGCGACCAGGACTTGGTCACTCCATCAGAGTGCCACCAGGACTTGGCCACTCCCCCAGAGTGCCACCAGGACTTGGCCACTCCACCAGAGTGCCACCAGGACTTGGCCACTCCACCAGAGTCCACCAGAAATGATAGTCAGATACTAGTGGTAGGGGATTCAGTTATTGGAAGGATACAGAGGGCAATCTGTCCCAAATACCCTCATCGCCGGACAGTATGCTGTATACCAGGCGCTCGGGTTCGGAACATTGTAGATTGCATGGACACATTGTTGGATGGGGCTGGAGTGGACCCAGCTGTTATGGTATATATCGGTGCCAATGACAACGTTCGAGAAAGATGGAGCGCCCTACAAAATGATTTCAGGAAATTAGGAGCTATATTGAAGAAAAGGACCTCCAAGGCAGTATTTTCAGAAATATTGCCTGCACCTCGAGCCACACCGGAGAGGCAGCAGGAGCTTATGGATCTTAACAACTGGCTGAGGAACTATTGCAGGGAGGAGGGATTTGGCTTCATGGTGAACTGGATGGACTTTTCATTTGGTTGCCGTCTTTATAGCAGTGATGGATTGCACTTAAATGGAAGAGGTGCAGCTTTTTTGGGAGTGAAGATGAGCAAAACGTTGGAAAAAATTTTAAACTAGGAGATGAGGAGGAGGGATCAGAGGATGATTTGCTAGTAAACATGACGGAGAAGATCTTCAAGTCAAGACATCATCACCGGAGTCCACTACGTCATCGCTTCAAGAGAGCAATACCTTCAGCTATCTTCACCAACAGGAGTGCCACATTATCTTTTCTGCATAGTCCAAGTTTTGTGCTTGGGGATAGAGTGTTATAGGACTCAATGGAAAGCTTGAGGAACCCTCTCAGGGACCAGGTACGGCTGTACCAACACAGGTCCCTACACTGGCAGCGGCTGCCACTCCAGTCACTGGAGGGTCTTCCCATCAGCCCTCTACTTCCCTTTCTGCAGCTTCTGAATCACCAACTATCAAAGTAGTTGGACAAAGAACCGGAGGGTCCTCCCATCAGGCCTCCATTTTTGTTTTTGGAGCTTCTAAATCACCATCGATGTAGCTGGACAAACAAGACAATTGGCGGTTCCTAGAAGAAGACTCAACAAAAAGTCTGAGGAACACTCCTAGGGACCAGGTACGGCTGTACCAACACAGGTCCCTACACTGGTGGCGGCTGCCACTTCAGTAACCGGAGGGTCTTCCCATCAGCCCTCATGGTGGGTAACCGAACCAAGTCCTCCAAAATCTGCCTCATCTAAAAGTTGCCAAGAATGTAAATGTAGACCTTAAGCTTTGAGGTTAATCAAAAATATCACATTCTAAAGGGAAAGGTGGAACAAGGGTGAGTATGGAAGAGGGAGAGAGGGAGGAAAAGGGGGGAGGGAAGGTTGGAGGAAGAAGGGTGTGAGGGTTGGGGGGAACCCCCACACCCCTTCCTTACTCCCAACCTACCCTCCCCCTCCTTTTCTCCCTCTCTCCCTCTTCCATACTCCCCCCCCCCCTTGTTATACCTTTCCTTTTAGAATGTGATATTTTTGATTAACCTTAAAGCTTAAGGTCTACATTTACACTCTTGGCAACTTTTATATATGGGGTAGCTTTTGGAGGACTTGGTTTGGATCCCCCCGGGCCTAGCAGGCTGTTTACCACCAACATTTCAGACTCTTTTTTACAGGTGATTATGTTTGATCGATCTATTGTCGATCGACATTAAGTAATTGGTTATATTGTAAAGTTCGAAGGCTGGTAGGCTTTTGAGGCGTGTGCTGGACCAGCAATGAGGGGAGGTTGGAGGCCGATATGTTTTTAAGGAGTGTGTTGGACTGGCTATGAGAGAAGGTTGGAGGCCGGTATGTTTTTGAGGCGTGTGCTGGACCGGCTATAAGGAGAGGTTGGAGGCCGGTATGTTTGTATGTACTCCGCTCAGCGGGGGGCAGGCCTTAGAGAACAGAGGCCGCATTTGGGCAGCACAGAGGCTTAGGGGTTAGCCTTGCAGCACTGGGGTCCATGGTTCATATCCTGACCAGGACACTATCTGCATGGAGTTTGCATGTTCTCCCTGTGCTTGCGTGGGTTTCCTCCGGGTACTCCGGTTTCCTCCCACACATACTACCTTGCGTTGGTGGTGCAGTGGTAAGCATAGCTGCCTTTCAAGCAGCTGACCCGGGTTCGATTCCCGGCCAACGCCATCTCCAATAGTTGGAGTCCTCAGAGAGAAAAGCGCTATACAAGGTCAATGCGGAGTATATATTAGCGGTGGAATAAAGAATGAAGCGAATGTGTGGAATGTTTAAGGAAGAAAATGTTCCCCCAGAATCTATAGAAGGTGAACCCAGCAACAGATAGAAGATGCTTAGGCTGCGATCACACCTAGGAGTTTCGGATCGCGGGCGGAATTACTGCGATTCACAAATTGCCGCAAAACGATTGATATGTTTGTGATCCCTTTACCATCAACGGCACCCCAATCATGGGACAATGTTGTCACCTGACGAATCGCGAAAAAAAAACAAAATTGCAGGATGCCCGTTTCCCAAAAGCAGTCCTGCAAATTGTGGTAATTTG
Source organism: Lithobates sylvaticus (assembly GCA_028564925.1). Classification (NCBI taxonomy): domain Eukaryota; kingdom Metazoa; phylum Chordata; class Amphibia; order Anura; family Ranidae; genus Lithobates; species Lithobates sylvaticus. Next base: position 4,856,164 of record CM053031.1, on the reverse strand, counting down.
TCAGGTGACAATCGCGGCAAAAACTCGCCTTGATTGGGTTGATATTGAAAGTAAAGGGATCGCAAAAGCGTGTGCCGCGTTTTGCAGCAATTCGGGAATCCGGAACATCTGCACAGACATCCCCCAGCAGGAATATTACACCCGATACTCCCCCCAGCAGGAATATTACACCCATACTCCCATCCAATAGGGATATTACACCCATACTACCCCCCCAGCAGGAATATTACACCCATATTTGATCACCTCTGGGGTTTTTATTGTCTGCAATATTTATCTATATATTTATCTATACATATATTTTCTGCTTTCTGTTATAAAAACATATCTAATAGAATCAAATTTCTTCATCAATTTAGGCCAATATGTATTCTGCTATATATTTTTGGTAAAACAAATCCCAATAAGTGTATATTGATCGTATTGTGTGAATGTTATAACATCTACAAATTATGAGATATATATTTGAAAATTGGCCTGGGCAGGAAGGGGGTGAAAGTGCCCGGTACTGAAGTGGTTAATAAACAAAAAAAGCCTGGAACTTGGCTTTAAGATCTCTACCATGGATACATCTAAATCATCATTCTCCCCCAGGATCAAAACGCATCCTCTGATAGGCCTCTAATGTAGGTCCTATCGCAAAACTTTTAAAACCAACAATCCAACGCCTTGGTTAGGCCCCCTTGCCCCGTTAAGACCCCTTTCACACCGAAGCGCTTTTCAGGCGATACAGCGCTAAAAATAGCGCCTGTATAGCGTCTAAAAAAAGCGGGTTCTTTCTCTCCAGTGTGAAAGCCGGAGGGCTCTCACACTGGAGCGGTGCGCTAGCAGGACGGTAAAAAAACTCCTGCTAGCAGCATTTTTGGAGCGGTGAAGGAGCCGTGTATTCACCGCTCCTACCCAATGAAATCAATGGGACACCGCGGCAATACCGCCGGCAAAGCGCCGCTTCGCGGGGGGTTTCAACCCTTTTTCGGCCGCTAGTGGGGGTTAAAACCGCCCTGCTAGCGGCCGAATACCGTTGCTAAAATGACGGTAAAGCAGCGCTAAATATATAATATCCTATCCAAACATTTCTTTAATAGGGGTATCTCTTATCTAGAGATGAACTCAACAATGATCTCAATCCGAATTTGTTTCCACAATAGAATTTCATGCAAATTAACCACTTGCTTACTGGCACTTAAACACCCTTCCTGCCCAGACCAATTTTCAGCTTTCGGTGCTCTCACGCTTTCAATGACAATTACTCAGCCATGCAATACTGAACCCAAATGAATTTTTTGTCCTTTTTTTCCCACAAATAGAGCTTTCTTTTGGTGGTATTTGATCACCTCTGGGTTTTTTTATTTTTGCGCTATAAATGAAAAAAGACCGAAAATTTAGAAAAAAAAACGCATTTTCTTTGTTTCTGTGATAAAATTTGGCAAATTATTAATTTTTCTTCATAAATTTTGGCCGCAATTTATACTGCCACATATCTTTGGTAAAAATAACCCAAATTAGTGGATATTATTTGTCTTTGTGAAAGTTACAGACTCTACAATCTGTGGTGTGAATCATACAAAATTGATCACATCTGATGTACTGGTGGCCGATCTCATTTCTTGTGACCCGAACTTGCCAGGAAAGTACAAATACCCCCCAAATGACCCCTTTTTTGAAAGTAGACATTCCAAGGTATTTAGTAAGAGGCATGGTGAGCTTTTTGATGTTGTCATTTTTTTCCCACAATTCTTTGCAAAATTAATTATTTTTTTATTTTTTATTTTTTTTCACAAAATTGTCATTGTAATAGGTTATTTCTCTCACATGGAATGTGTATACCACAAATGACACCCCAAAATAAATTCTGCTACTCCTCCTGAGTATTATGATACCACATGTGTGGGACTTTTACACAGCCTGGCCACATAGAGAGGCCCAACATGCAGGGAGCGCCATCATGTGTTCTAGGAGCATAAATTACACATCTAACTTGTTGACCACCTATTACACTTTGAAGGCCCTGGAGCACCAGGACAATGACACGTGACACTGACGTGGCACTGATGACAGGTGGCACTGATACGTGGCACTGATGACATGTGACACTGATGTGGCACTGGTGACAGATGGCACTAGTATGGGGCACTGATGACACGTGACACTGATGACAGATGGCACTAATACGGGGCACTGATGACATGTGACACTGACAGATGGCACTGATGACAGATGGCACTAATACGTGGCACTATCATGTGGCACTAATACGTGGCACTGATGAGAGATGGCACTAATATGCGGCACAGATGACAGATGGCACTAATATGTGGCACTGATGACACGTGACACTAATATGGCACTGATGACAGATGGCACTGACGTGGCACTGATGGGCACTGGGACAGGTGCACTGGGGACACGGATGGGGGACAGGTGCACTGGGGACACGGATGGGGACTGGTGGTTGGGGACTGGTGGATGGGGTGGATGGTGACGGGTGGATGGTGACGGGTGGATGGGGACAGTTGGATGGGGACGGGTGGTTGGGGACGATGGGGACAGGTGGATGGTGACGGGTGGATGGGGACAGGTGGATGGGTACAGGTGGATGGGGACAGGTGGATGGGGTGGATGGGGACAGGTGGATGGGGTGGATGGTGACGGGTGGATGGTGACGGGTGGATGGGTACAGGTGGATGGGGACAGGTGGATGGGGTGGATGGGGACAGGTGGATGGGGTGGATGGTGACGGGTGGATGGTGACGGTGGATGGTGACAGGTGGATGGTGACAGGTGGATGGGGACAGGTGGATGGTGACAGGTGGATGGTGACAGGTGGATGGTGACAGGTGGATGGTGACGGGTGGATGGTGACGGGTGGATGGTGACGGGTGGATGGTGACGGGTGGATGGATGGGGACGGGTGGATGGGGACAGGTGGATGGTGACAGGTGGATGGTGACAGGTGGATGGGGACAGGTGGATGGTGACAGGTGGATGGGGACAGGTGGAGACAAGTGGATGGTGACAGGTTGATGGTGACAGGTGGATGGGGACAGGTGGATGGGGACAGGTGGATACAAGTGGATGGTGACAGGTGGATGGTGACAGGTGGATGGTGAAAGGTGGATGGGGACAGGTGGAGACAAGTGGATGGTGACAGGTGGATGGTGACAGGCGGATGGTGACAGGTGGATGGGGACAGGTGGATGGTGACAGGTGGATGGTGACAGGTGGATGGCGGCAGGTGAATGGGGACACAGATCGCACATTTAGTTTTTTTTTTTTTTTTTTTTTCTACTTACGGCGCTGCAGCCGTTGTTCTCACTCTCCCCACACGCTGTCTGTGTGAGGAGAGAGAGCGGCGCTGACAGATGATCTCATATGTTTCCATATGAGATCATCTCTCATTGGACACGCCGATCTCACTGTAAACGGCCGCTGTAATTGGCCGTTTACAGCGATCTGTGACCGGCCGTGTCCGACGGACACGGCCAGCACAGAACTTCCCCGATGCGCGCTCTCAGGAGCGCGCATTAGGGAAGTAAACAACAGGACGTCCAGGGACGTCCTCCCTGCAGGGAGCGTCCGCGCTGCAGCCGTCTTTCGGCTATAGCGCGGGCGCGAAGAGGTTAAACACAATTTAAGCAGACGGGAATCATCTCAGGCTTGGATAGGAACCCCTATGAGCATGGCGTCCGCAGAACTTTTTTCGGGGGGGGGGGGGGGGCATAATTTTAAGGTCCCCATGCTCTGACCCTTTTCGACAATTCATGATCACGGTCAGAGACTGCAGACGTAGTACAGGAGATGATCAGAGACTGCAGACATGGCACAAGAGACTGTCAGAGACTGCGGACATGGCACAAGAGACTGTCAGAGACTGCATACATGGCTCAAGAGACTGTAAGAGACTGCGGACATGGCACAAGAGACTGTCAGAGACTGCATACATGGCTCAAGAGACTGTAAGAGACTGCGGACATGGCACAAGAGATGACCAGAGACTGCATACATGGCCTAAGAGACTGTCAGAAACTGCATACATGGTTCAAGAGACTATAAGAGACTGCGGACATGGCACAAGAGACTCTGAGAGACTGCATACATGTGGGGGGTGCCAGAGAGAGACGGGGGGTGACAGAAAGACATAGGGGGTGACATAGACAGGGGGGAATGACAGAGGGGGTGACAGAGAGTGGGTGACAGAGAGAGGGTGGTGACAGAAAGAGACAGAGGGGGTGACAGCGAGAGACATAGGGGGATGACAGAGAGAGAGGAGTGTGACAGAGAGACAGAGGGGGGTGACAGAGAAGGGTGATGGGGGGTCAGAGAGAGGGACCCCCTGCCCTGTCTGCAGTCCCTCAAGTGCCCCTATGTCCCAGTGGTGTGTGTAATGTTCAGTACGGTACCTTGCATGCCAGTAGGATGTCCATTATGGCCAGCAGCTGGCAAGACCCCTTTTCATTCTGGGTGAGGACCAGGGCTGGCTGCCAGCGCTAGGATAAAGACTGAGTGGGGAACAAACTCCTGATCCGATCCCTGATTCCAGGGGGGGGGGCCTTGCCCCCACCTGCGGACGCCCATGCCTATGAGTCCAGAAAATCCCCACAGAGACACCTCCTCATATCAATTCTATACCTCTCTCTCTTTTTGTTAAGGTAAAAAACTCCAGAATGTCACGCCAAGCATGGGAACAAGACCTTAAAGCGGAGGTCCGCCAAAATTATTATTTTTTAAAGTCAGCAGTTACAAATACTGCAGCTGCTGACTTTTAAAATAAGGACACTTACCTGTCCAGGGAGCCCGCGATGTCAGCACCCCCGAGGCCGAACTGTCCCTCGGTCCTCGGGTGCTGCCGCCACCATCATCGGTAATAATCGCGACTTCTACTGCGCATGACAGCGCGGGTGGAGGGGGGGGGGGGGATTGGAGTGGCGTAGACCCCCCGCAGGGTTCTATACCAAGAAGTGGGTGCAAATACCTATACAGGTATCTGCACCCCGCTCCCCCTGAAAGGTGCCAAATGTGACACCGGGAGGGTTCCAAAAAGCGCAAGTTCCATTTTTGTGTGGAACTCCGCTTTAATATCAACTTAACAAATACTGAACGTGAAACCATATAGTTACATAGTTAGTCAGGTTGAAAAAAGACACAAGTCTATCTAGTTCAACCATAAAAAATAAAATAAATAATATCATACAATTCCGTATACACAATTCTATACCCACAGTTGATCCAGAGGAAGGCAAAAAACCCCAGCAGAGCATTCTCCAATTTCCTCCAGCAGGGGAAAAAATTCCTTCCTGATCCCCCGAGAGACATTTCCCTGGATCAACTTTACCTATAAATGTTGGTACCCAGTTATATTCTGTACATTTAGGAAGGTATCCAGACCTTTCTTAAAGCAATCTACTGAGCTGACCAGACCCACCTCTGCAGGGAGTCTATTCCACATTTTCACAGCTCTTACTGTGAAGAAACCTTTCCGTATTTGGAGATGAAATCTCTTTTCCTCCAGATGTAAAGAGTGCCCCCTTGTCCTCTGTGTTGACCGTAAAGTGAATAACTCAACACCAAGTTCACTATATGGACCCCTTATATATTTGTACATGTTGATCATATCCCCTCTTATTCTCCTCTTCTCCAGAGAGAATAAATTCAGTTCCTCTAATCTTTCCTCATAGCTGAGCTCCTCCATGCCTCTTATCAGTTTGGTTGCCCTTCTCACTTTCTCCAGTTCCCCGATATCCTTTTTGAGAACTGGTGCCCAAAACTGAACTGCATATTCCAGATGAGGTCTTACTAATGATTTGTACAGATGATATCTCTCTCTCTGGAGTCCATCCCTCTCTTATACAAGAAAGGACTTTGCTGGCTTTGGAAACCGCAGCTTGGCATTGCATGCTATTATTGAGCTTATGATCTACCAAAACCCCCAGATCCTTCTCCACTACGGATTCCCCCAGATCCTTCTCCACTATGGATCCCCCCAAGATCCTTCTCCACTACGGATCCCCCAGATACTTCTCCACTATGGATTCCCCCAGATCCTTCTTCACCATGGATCCCCCCAGATCCTTCTCCACTATGGATCCCCCCAGATCCTTCTCCACTACGTATCCCCCCAGATCCTTCTCCACTACGGATTCCCCAGATCCTTCTCCACTACAGATCCCAGATCCTTCTCCACTACGGATCCCCCAGATCCTTCTCCACTACGAATCCCCCAGATCCTTCTCCACTACGGAACCCCCCAGATCCTTCTCCACTACGGAACCCCCCAGATCCTTCTCCACTACGGATTCCCCCAGATCCTTCTCCACTACGGATTCCCCCAGATCCTTCTCCACTACAGATCCCCCAGATCCTTCTCCACTACAGATCCCAGATCCTTCCCCACTACGGATCCCCCCAGATCCTTCTCCACTACGAATCCACCCAGATCCTTCTCCACTACGGATCCCCCCAGATCCTTCCCCACTACGGATCCCCCCAGATCCTTCTCCACTACGAATCCACCCAGATCCTTCTCCACTACGGATCCCCCCAGATCCTTCTCCACCATGGATCCCCCCAGATCCTTCTCCACCATGGATCACCCCAGATCCTTCTCCACCATGGATCCCCCCAGATCCTTCTCCACTATGGATTCCCCCAAATCCTTCTCCACTACGTATCCCCCCAGATCCTTCTCCACCATGGATCCCCCCAGATCCTTCTCCACCATGGATCCCCCCAGATCCTTCTCCACTACGGATCCCCCCCCCCAGATCCTTCTCCACTACGGATCCCCCCCAGATCCTTCTCCACTACAGATCCCCCCAGATCCTTCTCCACTACGGATCCCCCCCAGATCCTTCTCCACCACGGATCCCCCAGATCCTTCTCCACCACGGATCCCCCCAGATCCTTCTCCACTACGGATCCCCCCAGATCCTTCTCCACCACGGATCCCCCCAGATCCTTCTCCACTACGGATCCCCCAGATCCTTCTCCACTACGGATCCCCCAGATCCTTCTCCACCATGGATCCCCCAGATCCTTCACTACGGATCCCCCCAGATCCTTCTCCACTATGGATCCCCCAGATCCTTCTCCACTACGGATCCCCCAGATCCTTCTCCACTACGGATCCCCCAGATCCTTCTCCACTACGGATCCCCAGATCCTTCTCCACTACGGATCCCCCCAGATCCTTCTCCACCATGGATCCCCCAGATCCTTCTCCACTATGGATCCCCCAGATCCTTCTCCACTATGGATCCCCCCCAGATCCTTCTCCACTACGGATCCCCCCAGATCCTTCTCCACTACGGATCCCCCCAGATCCTTCTCCACTACGGATCCCCCCAGATCCTTCTCCACTATGGATCCCCCAGATCCTTCTCCACTATGGATCCCCCAGATCCTTCTCCACTACGGATCCCCCAGATCCTTCTCCACTACGGATCCCCCCAGATCCTTCTCCACTACGGATCCCCCCAGATCCTTCTCCACTACGGATCCCCAGATCCTTCTCCACTATGGATCCCCCCAGATCCTTCTCCACTATGGATCCCCCCAGATCCTCCTCCACTATGGATCCCCCAGATCCTTCTTCACTATGGATCCCCCCAGATCCTTCTCCGCTATGGACTCCCCCCAGATCCTTCCCCGCTATGGATCCCCCAGATCCTTCTCCACTACGGATCCCCCCAGATCCTTCACTGCGGATCCCCCCAGATCCTTCTCCACTATGGATCCCCCCAGATCCTTCTCCACTATGGATCCCCCAGATCCTTCTCCACTACGGATCCCCCAGATCCTTCTCCACTACGGATCCCCCCAGATCCTTCTCCACTACGGATCCCCCAGATCCTTCTCCACTACGGATCCCCCTAGATCCTTCTCCACTACGGATCCCCCAGATCCTTCTCCACTATGGATCCCCCCATATCCTTCTCCACCATGGATCCCCCCCAGATCCTTCTCCACTACGGATCCCCCCAGATCCTTCTCCACTACGGATCCCCCCAGATCCTTCTCCACTACGGATCCCCCAGATCCTTCTCCACTACGGATCCCCCCAGATCCTTCTCCACCATGGATCCCCCCAGATCCTTCACTACGGATCCCCCCAGATCCTTCTCCACTATGGATCCCCCAGATCCTTCTCCACTATGGATCCCCCAGATCCTTCTCCACTATGGATCCCCCAGATCCTTCTCCACTATGGATCCCCCAGATCCTTCTCCACTACGGATCCCCCCAGATCCTTCTCCACTACGGATCCCCCAGATCCTTCTCCACTATGGATCCCCCAGATCCTTCTCCACCATGGTTCCCCCAGATCCTTCTCCACCATGGATCCCCCCAGATCCTTCTCCACCATGGATCCCCCCAGATCCTTCTCCACTACGGATCCCCCAGATCCTTCTCCACTATGGATCCCCCAGATCCTTCTCCACCATGGATCCACCCAGATCCTTCACTACGGATCCACCCAGATCCTTCTCCACTATGGATCCCCCCAGATCCTTCTCCACTACGGATCCCCCCAGATCCTTCTCCACTACGGATCCCCCCAGATCCTTCTCCACTACGGATTCCCCCAGATCCTTCTCCACTACGGATCCCTCCAGATCCTTCTCCACTACGGATCCCCCCAGATCCTTCTCCACTACGGATCCCCCCAGATCCTTCTCCACTACGGATTCCCCCAGTTGTACTCCCCCTAGCATGTATGATGCATATTCTTAGCCCCCAAGTGTAGAAATTTACATTTATCAACATTAAACCTCATCTGCCACATAGCCGCCCAATTAGACAGAGCATTGATGTCGGCTTGTAAATTGGAGACCTCCTGTAAGGACGTTATTCCACTGCATAGCTTGGTGTCATCTGCAAAGACAGAAATGGTACTTTTGATCCCAGACCCAATATCATTTATAAAGATATTAAAAAGTAAGGGTCCCAGCACTGAACCTTGGGGTACACCACTGATAACCTTAGATCATTCAGAGTAAAGCCTCATACACACGATCGGACTTTGTACAAACTTTCCTGTGGATTTTTGTACAAAGGGCGTTGGCCCCAAGTTGGTATTGCATACACACGATCTGACTTTTTAGGCAACAAACACGAATGTAGTGACGTTCCAACGTACTGACGGCACTTCAAAAGAGGACGTTCAAATACTCCAGCGCCACCTTTGGTCAACTTCTGTATTGTTGTCTGATCTTTTGCATTGGTTCTGAGCATGCGTGTTTGTACTTTGTACAAAAGTCCGATGGTTTTGTGTACACACGGTCGGACTTTGCTCCATCGGACTTTTGTTGGCAGAAAGTTGGTCCGTTCGCACAGCCAACAAAAGTCCGATGAAAACTGAAAAAGTTGGTCCGATGGAGCGTACACACGGTCGGATGTTGGTCCAAAACAGCTAATTTGCATGTTTGTTGTCAAAAAGTCCGATCGTGTGTACGGGCCTTTAGAATCATTAACCACGACTCTCTGAATTCTGTCTTTTAGCCAGTTTTCTATCCATTTACAAACTGATCTTTCCAAGCCTGTAGACCTTACCTTACCTTAACCATATACAGGTACGCACATAAAGGATCGTTAAATGTAGCTACTCAAGAATGTGGGTCCAAAATTCTCACAAGATGGTACAGAACACCCGTTTTACTAAACAAATTCTCATCCCTGACGTGGAATAGATGCTGGAGATGAGAAAAAGAAGAGGGATCGATGATACATACATGGTGGTCGCGCCCCACGATCCAGGAAATCTGGAAGATGGTTCACGACACCATCTCCTCAATCGCATCTGAAAATCAGAACTTTAATGCAGAGCAATATCTCCCACATCGTACCATTATTCCCCAGAAACAATTCCTCAAATCCTTATCCATGTTCAGGATCAACGCGGCCAGACACTGTATTCCTTAACCACTTCAGCCCCGGACCAATTGGCAGCCAAAGGACCAGGCTCCTTTTTGCGATTCGGCACTGCGTCGCTTTAACTGACAATTGCGCGGTCGTGCGACGTGGCTCCCAAACAAAATTGGCGTCCTTTTTTTCCCACAAATAGAGCTTTCTTTTGGTGGTATTTGATCGCCCCTGCGGTTTTTATTTTTTGCGCTATAAACAAAAATAGAGCGACAATTTGAAAAAAATGCATTATTTTTTACTTTTTGCTATAATAAATTTCCCCAAAAAATATATAAAAAAACATTTTTTTTCCTCAGTTTAGGTCGATACGTATTCTTCTACATATTTTTGGTAAAAAAAATCGCAATAAGCGATTATTGATCGGTTTGCGCAGAAGTTATAGCGTTTTCAAGATAGGGGATAGTTTTATAGCATTTTTTATTAATATTTTTTTTTTATTAGTAATGGCGGAGATCTGCGGTTTTTTTTTGTGACTGCGACATTATGGCGGACATTTTTGACACATTTTTGGGACCATTGTCATTTTTACAGCAATTAATGCTATTTAAAATGCATTAATTCCTGTATAAATGACACTGGCAGTGAAGGGGTTAACCACAAGGGGGCAGTGTAAGGGTTAAGTATGCCTAGGGGTGTGTTTCTTACTGTGGGTGGGCGTGGCTGTCAGCTAGTGAATGGTGATCTCTGCTCCAATCACAGGGAGCAGAGATCGGCGTCACTAGTTGCTAGGCAGAACGCGGCATCTCCCCGTTCAGCCTTCCGTGAGACGATCGCGGGGGTCCCGACCGGCGCGGTCCCGATGGCACGGACAGGCTAAAGGAGGGACTTATATATACGCCTGTATATATGCCTGTACGTGCCATTCTGTCGACGTATATCGTCGTGCGCCGGTCGGCAAGTGGTTAACATTGGAGTCCAAATATCATTCCTTCCAGAAAGAAATGGTTCCGAAGAATCAAAAACATAAGAAAATAGAAGAGCTTATAAGCATATCACAGGAACAAAATATCTAAATTCACCTCCACATGGAATAACTGGATACAATTCACATCCTCTTCGGCCTACGAAGCAACTATTGTATAATCACAGAAAACAAGACTCAACAATATAATACACTAGACATTAGAGGCAGAGGCGGCTCTAGGTTTTGTGAGGCCTTAGGCGAAACTTACACATGAGGCCCCACTCACGCCTGTAATAGGAAAAAAATACAATCACACAGTTCATCAGCACCACTTCCAGGGCACCCTCCTCACCCATCAAACATATGCAGCCAATACAACATCTGGGACCCAGCAAGGTGGCAGGGAGGGAAGGAGAGAGGGAAGGAGATAGAGAGAGGGAGGAAGATAGTGAGAGGGGGAGGGGGAGAGAGAGAGAGAGGGAGGGAGAGAGGGAGGGATCGGTGGGAAGGGGTGAGTAGGGGTGAGAGAGAGGAGTGAGGTGAGAGAGAGGGGTGGTGAGAGAGACCAGGGGTGACACAGAGGGGGAGGTGAGAAAGAGAGGGGGATGAGGGAGAGAGAGAGGGGTGGTGAGAGAGAAAGAGACGAGGGGTGAGAGAAAAGAGGGTGAGATAAAGAGGGTGGAGAGAGAGAATCAGTGATTAGAGCACAGGCAAATTAGGAGGCCGTGAGGCCCCTGTGAGTGCAAGGCCTTAGGCGACCGCCTAATTTCCCTAATTAGAGAGCCGCCTCTGATTAGAGGAAGAGAGAAAAAAAAAAAGGGAAAACTCCGATACCAACTGCTCTTGTCTCCACCCCCTCCTGCTAGGCCCCTCCCACAGCTCTGCTCTCTATCCTTGTGCAGGGGGACTGGTCTTGTGTCGACCCCCTTCTGTAGGTTTCTGTAGTGGGGGGAGCCCGTTAGGCCCCTCCCACATCTCTGCACAGGCTCAGTGATGATGTCACTGCTTTTTTTTTTTTTTTTTACAAGGTAATATCTGGGTTTGTAAGGACATTTGGGACACACACAGTGGATTTCTATCCCTGACTGATGAGGAATAGATTTAAATGAACGTTTTGTAAGCCCGGAGTTTTGCTTTAATCACAATGACAGTGTTACTATTTATTGATGTTCTTCATTGTAACATTGTAATGCTGGAATTGGAAAATAAGAACGATACAAAACATAATGACACGCCCCCCACCGGCGCAGGCGAGGTCCCAAATCCGGCATGTGCGGTCCAATAGGATTCCTGTTCCGGGGTGACCCAGGGCAATACATATCAGGAGGCTATATATATATATATATATATATTATATATATGTATATATAATCACATCATTCTCTCTCTATACACTGCATATGTATGTATATATTATTCTATCTTGATTATAAGAATATATGCTATTTATATTTTATTTCAGTGTTTATTATATAATACATATCAGAAGGAGGGAAATCTATGAGCCCATTATACATATAATTATATTATTACATCTTTATGGAATGAATATATAGAAGACTATATCTCCCATCTATGGGATTGGTGGAGTGAGCGCTCTGTCTCCCCCTGGTGTCAGTCTCCGGGTAGTGCGCTGTCTCTCTGTTATCTGACGTCATCGCTGCGCGCCGGAAGTCCCCCGCACGTGGTACACATGGAGTCGCTGAGATCTCTGGCGGCGGCGCTGCACCGGGTGGAAGCGCTGAAATTCGGGCGCTTCCAGCTGAAGAGCGGCATCTTCTCCCCGGTGTACTTCGACCTGAGAGTCATCGTGTCCCACCCGACCCTCCTCACCCAGGTCCGGGGAAGGGGGACATAGCAGGGGTATAGGGGAGGGGTATCCGGAGAGGGAGTGGGACGTAGGAGGGGTATACGGAGGGGGGGAGTGGGATGTAGGAGAGGTATACGGAGGGGGGGGGGAGTGGGATGTAGGAGAGGTATACGGAGGAGGGGGGTGGGATTTAGGTTAGGTATACGGAGGGGGGAGTGGGATGTAGGAGGGGTATACGGAGGTGGGGGGGAGTGGGATGTAGGAGGGGTATACGGAGGGGGGGGGGGGGTGGGATGTAGGAGGGGTATACGGAGGGGGGAGTGGGATGTAGGAGGGGTATACGGAGGGGGGAGTGGGATGTAGGAGGGGTATACGGAGGGGGGGGAGTGGAATGTAGGAGGGGTATACGGAGGGGGGGGAGTGGGATGTAGGAGGGGGGGAGTGGGATGTAGGAGAGGTATACGGAGGAGGGGGGTGGGATTTAGGTTAGGTATACGGAGGGGGGTGTGGGATGTAGGAAGGGTATACGGAGGGGGTGTGGGATGTAGGAGGGGTATACGGAGGGGGGGGGGAGTGGGATGTAGGAGGAGCATATGGAGGGGGGAGTGGGATGTAGGAGGGGTATATGGAGGGGGGGAAATGGGATGTGGGAGGGGTATACGGAGGGGGGGGGGAAATGGGATGTGGGAGGGGTATACGGAGGGGGGGGGGAAATGGGAGGGGTATACGGAGGGGGGGGGGAAATGGGATGTGGGAGGGGTATACGGAGGGGGGGGGGAAATGGGATGTAGGAGGGGGGGGAAATGGGATGTAGGAGGGGTATACGGAGGGGGGGGTGAGTGGGATGTAGGAGGGGGGGAGGGAGTGGGATGTAGGAGGGGTATATGGAGGGGGGGGGTGGGATGTAGGAGGGGTATACGGAGTGGGGGGGGAGTGGGATGTAGGAGGGGGGAGGGAGTGGGATGTAGGAGGGGTATATGGAGGGGGGGGGGGGTGGGATGTAGGAGGGGTATACGGAGTGGGGGGGGAGGGGGGGAGGGAGTGGGATGTAGGAGGGGTATATGGAGGGGGGGGGTGGGATGTAGGAGGGGTATACGGAGTGGGGGGGGAGTGGGATGTAGGAGGGGGGAGGGAGTGGGATGTAGGAGGGGTATATGGAGGGGGGGGGGGGTGGGATGTAGGAGGGGTATACGGAGTGGGGGGGGGGGGGGGGGAGGGAGTGGGATGTAGGAGGGGTATACGGAGTTTGCTGTTTTTGTTCTGATTGGTCAGTTTGATTGTCTCCTCCCCCAGGTGGCAGATCTTCTCTATCAGACCTCCCAGGATGGGGGTGTTCAGTATGATTCGGTATGTGGAGTGCCGTACACCGCCCTGCCCCTCGCCACCCTCATCTGTGCCAAACACGGAGTGCGCATGCTCCTCCGCAGGAAGGAGGCCAAGGACTACGGTGAGCCGCTGTCATAGCCGGGGGGGGGGGGGGGGAGGAGAGTGCTCCCCACCATGTACACTATTCACACATCATATCTTATCCAGTCAGTCTGTAAACATTTTATATTGTGTGAATAAAACTTTAGATAGGAGAGAGAAGGGGGAGGGGGGGGGTGGGGGGGAGGCGGTTGGGGCTTTAATTGAGATGGAAACTCCACTAACCATGTTAGTAGAATTATTATAGTACATATACAGAGGGGTGTACTTACTAAAGGCAAATCCACTTTGCACTACAAGTTTACTTAGAAGTGCAGTCGATCTGAGGGGAAGCTCTGCTGATTTCATCATCCAATCATGTACAAGCAAAAATGCTGTTTTTCATTCTCCTTGCAATTCCACCCTCAGATCTACAGCGACTGAAATTCCAAGTCCACTTGTAGTGCAAAGTAGATTTGCCTTTAGTAAGTACACCCTATAATCTCACATTTCTTCTCTCTTTCTATGTGACAACACTGAAGAAATGACACTTGTCTACAATGTAAAGTAGTGAGTGTACAGCTTGTATAACAGTGTAAATTTGCCGTCCCCTCAAAATAACTCAACACACAGCCAATAATGTCTAAACCGCTGGCAACAAAAGTCAGTACACCCCCAAGTGAAAATCTCCAAATTGGGCCCAATTGGCCATTTTCCCTCCCCCGGTGTCATGTGACTCATTAGTGTTACAAGGTCTCAGGTGTGAATGGGGAGCAGGTGTGATAAATTTGGTGTTATCGCTCTCACTCTCTCATACTGGTCACTGGAAGTACAACATGGCACCTCATGGCAAAGAACTCTCTGAGGATCTGAAAAAAAAGAATTGTTGCTCTACATAAAGATGGCCGAGGCCAGGGGTGCCCAACCTTTTGAAGAGCGCGGGCCACTTAATCGACTTGGTCACAGGCCACAATGAGCGGAACAGGCGGATGACGGGTCCAAGTCCACTTCGCATATGCAGAGCTGACACAGCCCGCTCTACTCTATGGGCCCTCCAATTCGATCTGCACAGATGGAAGGGGACGGATCCCCCTACTGTTTTTTTTTTTTTTTTTTAGCAGATCAGATTGGAGGTAGGTGGGTGTAAATGGCTATAAGTAGGGGTGCAACGGATCAAAAAACTCATGGATCGGATCGATCCTCGGATCAGAGTCACGGATCGGATCATTTTTCGGATCAGCAAATAATAATTGAATTTGCAAAAACCTGTGAAAATTCCGCCACCATATAGTCCCCACTGTAATATCCAAGTCATCTCTCCCACTATAATATCCACATCCTCTCCCCCACTGTAATATTGGCAGGGTATGGCCGAGTATTGGCAGGGTATGGCCGAGTATTGGCAGGGTATGGCCGAGTATTGGCAGGGTATGGCCGAGTATTGGCAGGGTATGGCCGAGTATTGGCAGGGTATGGCCGAGTATTGGCAGGGTATGGCCGAGTATTGGCCGGGTATGGCCGAGTATTGGCCGGGTAATGCAGAGTATTGGCCGGGTATGGCCGAGTATTGGCCGGGTAATGCAGAGTATTGGCGGGTAATGCAGAGTATTGGCCGGGTAATGCAGAGTATTGGCCGGGTAATGCAGAGTATTGGCCGGGTAATGCAGAGTATTGGCCGGGTAATGCAGAGTATTGGCCGGGTAATGCAGAGTATTGGCCGGGTAATGCAGAGTATTGGCCGGGTAATGCAGAGTATTGGCCGGGTAATGCAGAGTATTGGCCGGGTAATGCAGAGTATTGGCCGGGTAATGCAGTGTATTGGCCGGGTAATGCAGAGTATTGGCGGGTAATGCAGAGTATTGGCGGGTAATGCAGAGTATTGGCCGGGTAATGCAGAGTATTGCCGGGTAATGCAGAGTATTGGCCGGGTAATGCAGAGTATTGGCCGGGTAATGCAGAGTATTGGCCGGGTAATGCAGAGTATTGGCCGGGTAATGCAGAGTATTGGCCGGGTAATGCAGAGTATTGGCCGGGTAATGCAGAGTATTGGCCGGGTAATGCAGAGTATTGGCCGGGTAATGCAGAGTATTGGCCGGGTAATGCAGAGTATTGGCCGGGTATTGCCAGGGTAATGCAGAGTATTGGCAGGGTAATGCAGAGTATTGGCAGGGTAATGCAGAGTATTGGCCGGGTAATGCAGAGTATTGGCGGGTAATGCAGAGTATTGGCCGGGTAATGCAGAGTAATGCAGAGTATTGGCCGGGTAATGCAGAGTATTGGCCGGGTAATGCAGAGTATTGGCAGGGTGATGCAGAGTATTGGCCGGGTAATGCAGAGTATTGGCCGGGTAATGCAGAGTATTGGCCGGGTAATGCAGAGTATGGCCGGGTAATGCAGAGTATTGGCCGGGTAATGCCGAGTATTGGCCGGGTAATGCCGAGTATTGGCCGGGTAATGCCGAGTATTGGCCGGGTAATGCCGAGTATTGGCCGGGTAATGCCGAGTATTGGCCGGGTAATGCCGAGTATTGGCCGGGTAATGCCGAGTATTGGCCGGGTAATGCCGAGTATTGGCCGGGTAATGCCGAGTATTGGCCGGGTAATGCCGAGTATTGGCCGGGTAATGCCGAGTATTGGCCGGGTAATGCCGAGTATTGGCCGGGTAATGCCGAGTATTGGCCGGGTAATGCCGTGTATTGGCCGGGTAATGCCGAGTATTGGCATGGTAATGCCGAGTATTGGCTTGGCATGGTATGGCCGAGTATTGGCAGGGTAATGCAGGGTATCGGCTGGGTAATGCAGGGTATCGGCATGGTAATGCAGGGTATCGGCATGGTAATGCAGGGTATCGGCATGGTAATGCAGAGTATCGGCTGGGTAATGCAGAGTTTGTTTACAAGTGATCGCTCCTTCATTTGATGGAGCGATCACATTGTAAACAGTGGCCGGGTGTACCAAGATGGCCGCCGCTCCGGAGCTAGGCCGAGGCCGCGGATCGCGGGGTGTGCCGATCTGAAACTGGGTGACCCGTTCGGATCACGGATCGGCGACGATCCGTTGCACCCCTAGCTATAAGTCAGTTTTTCATCTGTGGTTCAATAGAGGTGAACAGGGGGTCTGATTGGGTCGGATTGACGCACTGTGGTTTACCCACACCAAAGGTGCAGCGCAGTACACGTGGCTTAGCTGTACTTTGCCATAGACTTCTTTTATATCCTGCAGGAAGTGCACCAAACCCCCCCCCAGGTAATAACAGAAGTCTATGGCTCAGTGCAGGTAACCCGCCGGTGTTCTGCGGTTCAGATTGAAAGCAGCCCAGTAACCACTGCAGAAGGGATATGCCCCATATATACCCACACCGATTTTAGTAATAAACTTACCTTTTAACCACTTCCCTACCGGGGCCTATTCTGGCACTTCTCTCCTTCATGTAAAAATCATTATTTTTTTTGCTAGAAAATTACTCAGAACCCCCAAACATTATATATGTTTTTTTTTTTTTTTAGCAGACACCCTAGGGAATAAAATGGCGGTCATTGCAACTTTTTATCTCACACGGTATTTGCGCAATAATTTTTCAAACGCCTTTTTTTTTTTGAAAAAAAAGGGTTTTGTGAATTAAAAAATAACAAAAAAGTAAAGTTAGCCCAATTTTTTAATATAATGTGAAAGATGATGTTACGCCGAGTAAATAGATAGCCAACATGTCACGCTTTAAAATTGTGCGCAATCATGGAATGGCGCAAAAACTTAGGTACTTAAAAATCTCCATAGGCGACGCTTTAATTTTTTTTTTTTTACAGGTTACCAGTTTTAGAGTTACAGAGGAGGTCTAGTGCTAGAATTGTTGCACGCACTCTAACGCACGCGGCGATACCTCACATGTGTGGTTTGAGCGGCGTTTACATATGTGGGCGGGACTTACGTGTGCGTTCGCTTCTGAGTGCGAGCTACCGGGGACGTCCCGATGGCGGCGGGAGGGACGTCCCCTCCCGTTGCCTATAAGAACGATCAAGCTGCGGAATTGCCGCTATGATCGTTCTTATGGTGCACAGAATCGCCGGCTGAAAACGAGAATATCTGAATAATGTCTGTAGCTTCAGGCATCATTCAGATACAGGGGGTCCCCGAGTTACGAACTCGTTAGGGACTGCCCGCCTGTACGGAAGTTGGAAATGTTTGTAAGTCGGCCGCGCATGCGCAGACCGACAAATACGGAGATTTCCGGACATTTCCGATGTTCCGTCTATTGCCGTTCTGCGCATGCGCGGCAAATTACGGACATTTCCGGCATTTTCCAAAGCTCCGTATGGCCGCGCGTGCGCAGAACGGCCGAAAGACGCCGGAAAAGAACGAAAAATGGCGGAGGGTCCCCGCAGCACCCCGTTCGTAAGTAGGGGTTGTTCGTAGGTCGGGGACCCCCTGTATTCCCATTGAAAGTCAAGGACGTCATATGACGGGCAGGAAGTGGGCGGGAAGTGGTCAATAACAGTCTTCCATTCAGGTATCGTCAGCTGTTGCTGTCCCGGGTAAGAGAGCATTTGGTATCGTGCCGCTGTGACAGGAGGTGGCGCTATACAGGAAGCATCAGCTTATGCGGCTCTGCAGCCACTTGTTCCTCTACCGCCGGCTTCATTCACAACACTTGTTCTGGGTTGGTGGGTCGGCAAACCCACAATCTGAGCTTGCCAACCTGCCATCCCAGAGCAGGAGGTCGTGGGCCACATCAGAGGGCTCCGCGGGCCACATGTGGCCACCAGGCAACTGTTTGGACACCCCTGGTGTAGTGGATAGAGGGCCAAGTGGGAATCTCTGCCAAGAACTCACTGAGAACGGCCCGAGGGGCACCAAGGCACATAGTGGAGAACATCGGGGGGGGGGGGGGGGGGGATAAATATCTCCATTGTGTGGTCAGTGATGGCTTTGTCGACAATCCCAAAAGTGTTCTGTATAAACCTAATCAATGAAAAATATATGGCAATGGTGACGACTACCGAGTGATTGTTGAGTTAATTCAAAAGAAAGAGCTGAAAGGACCCAAAATGCACTGAAAAAGGAGATTGTGAAATTGATAGTGATTCCCCGAACACACGGTCTGAAATTCCGGCGGAAAATGTCCTATCGGACCATGTGGTTGGAAAATCCGACCATGTGTGGGCTCCATCGGACTTTTTCCGACGGAAAAAATTTTGAGATCCTTCTCTCAAATTTTCCGACAACAAAATCCGATCAGACTTTTTCCGATCGTGTGTAGAGAATTCCGACGGACAAAGTGCCACACATGCTCAGATCACATTACGAGACCAAAGCTATTGGCTACTAGCCTCTACGTAGTTCCGTCGTAGGCAACAAACGTCACCACGTTCAGAATGATCGGATTTTCCGACAACTTTGTCTGATCGTGTGTACGCAACACCAGTGTCGGACAAAATCCGACGGGAAAAAGTCAGACGGATTTTGTGGTGGGAATTTCCAACCGTGTGAAAGGGGCATCAGGGCTCATAAACCAATTGGAACTTGGAAAGGAATGCTTAATAATAAGTGATTGAATAATGTAAGAAGTGGGGAAAATAAGATCACCAAAATGAAATTGCCTGTTTGGAGACTAAAGAAAAAGAGATCAGTAACAAAACCCAATCAAAATAAAGCGCAAAACATCCCAGAGCCGTGTGAAAATGAACAAACCAAGATATCATGTCCTCCAGGATAATAATAATAATAATAATAATAAAAAAAATTATATATATAATATATTTATATAATTTTCTCTATATATCTATCAGGGGTGCCTCCCAGCATCACGCTGACCATTCACAATTGAGAGGGGGGAGAAGGTGCCACCCAGGAAAGAGCGCCCAATTGACTCCCCTGTATGGTGAACGCTGCTGGAAATAACCATGCGCCAACATGACGCCCAGGAATGACGTTGCACGTCCGGCGTGGGAGGCGTGGCGCCGGTGTGCATTGGGAGAACCCGCCTACCCCACCGTAGCCAAAAAATGGCAAGGGGGAGGGAAGACAGAGATACAAAGTAACGTTGTTTATAAACATTGATCAGACAGGAGAGAGATAAAAAATAACGTTGTTTGTATCTCTCATGTCTGATCAATGTTTATAAACAATGTTACTTTGTATCTCTCTATCTCCTGTCTGATCAATGTTTATAAAGTAACATTGTTTATAAACATTGAGTCTGATGACTTTCTCTAGCAGTGGCGTCTACTTCGTTTTCAGAGCTGAGAATTGCCCGCCGTTGAAGGGGGACATGATGGAGGGACAGAAGGACTAGATGTACCGCACACATCCTATGTACCTTGATAAAGTTTTTTTTTTTTTGGGCATGTGTAGCACATTCAGTGTCCAACTAGTCAAAGTGTTTCTATCCCAGGTGAATATTATGTTTTTGGTTGTCTTGAAACAGCTGCAAGTTGTCTCTGTTTTGTCTCAGTTGACTGTTGGGGTACGTCTCTTTCCTTCATTCTGATTTTTATTTTTTTATGTCCTTTTTTTGCAGGAACGAAGAAGCTTATTGAAGGGACGATCGTCCCCGGGGAGACCTGTGTGATCATTGAAGATGTAGTGACCAGCGGTTCGAGCGTCCTAGAGACGGCGGAGGTGTTGAAGGAGGAGGGTCTGCGGGTGACGGATGCCATCGTGTTGGTGGACAGAGAGCAGGGTGGCAAGGAGAGGTTGGCAGAGAGCGGGATCCGGCTCCATGCGGTCAGCACTCTGACACAACTCCTGGACCTCCTGCAGGATCTGGGGAAGGTGGACACAGAGATGGTGGAGAGCGTCCACAGGTTCGTCCAGGAGAACAAGGTCACCGGGCCGCCACCTGACCCCGGCAAGAAACCCTGCACCACCCTGAGCTACTCCTCCCGCGCTGCCCTCCCGGGGGCCCACCCGCTGGCCAGGCGGCTCCTCGCCATCATGGAGAAGAAGCGGAGCAACCTCTGCATATCGGCCGACGTTACCGACTCGGCGCGTCTTCTCCAGCTGGCCGCAGACCTGGGACCGTCCATCTGCATGCTGAAGACCCATGTGGATGTTCTGACAGACTTCACTGCCGACGTCGTCTCCCAGCTCCGCGCGCTCGCCAACCAACACGACTTCATTATATTCGAGGATCGCAAGTTTGCCGATATTGGGAACACGGTGAAACACCAGTATGAGGGTGAGAATCTGCATGTTCCACTGGTTCCTGTAGATGGGACATGCCCCCCCCCCCCCCCCCAAAAAAAAAAATCATTCTTCCATAGATGATGGCATAACAAATGCCAAACCACGTGTGCTAAACGTCTCCGCTATTTTTAACCTTCGAACAGCAGGCCAAATTTTTTTTATATATATATATATATATATATATATATATAAATTAAAATTTTTATATATATATAAAAACGCAGCTGGAGCTTATCAGCGGCTGCCGGCCAATGGATGTCCACCGACACCCACTGATCAGCGATGAGGAAGACACACAGGGCCGAGCTCCGCCCTGTCAGTGGGGGATGTGATGGATTTTGTGTTCACTGGTAATCACTTCCTTTAGGCCCCTTTCACACTGGGGCGGGGAGCCGCGTGACGGTAAAGCAGCGCTATATTTAGCGCTGCTTTACCGTCGTTTTGCCCGCGGTATTCGGGCTCTCGCGGTGCGGTTTTAACCCCCCACGAGCGGCCGAAAAAGGGTTAAAATCCCCCGCAGAGCGCCGCCATAGCGGCGGTATTGCCGCGGTTTTACCGCGGTGTCCCATTCAAATCAATGGGAAGGAACGGCATAGGAGCGGTGAATACACGGCTCCTATCCAGCTCCAAAGATGCTGCTAGCAGGACTTTTTTTGCCGTCCTGCTAGCGCACCGCGCCAGTGTGGGAGCCCGCCGGCTTTCACACTGGAGTGAATGGGGCCGGTTTTTTACAGGCGGTATACAGGCGCTATTTTTAGCGCTGTAGTACCTGAAAAACGCCCCAATGTGAAAGGGGCCTTGGTAAAAAAAAAAAAACACCACTGTACACATAAACACTGGCTAGGCACACATTTAACTCGCAGTCCCACTATAATGCACTGATCGCCGCCATTACTAGTATATAAAAAAAAAAATCCAGTATATGCCCCAAAGTTTGTAGACACTTTAGAGCAAAGCAATCCAATATACGCTTATTGGGATCTTCTTTTTTTTTTTTTTTTTTACCAAAATTATGTAGCAGAATACATATTGGCTACATTTTATGAAGAAATTCGATTTTATATTGGATATGTTTTATAGCCTGAAGAGAATTTATTTATTTATTTATTTTTTTTTTAAATTGTTGCAGACGGTGCATTCTGTGCATTAAGATAAGAAGCCAATACTTACCTGAGCCCCCTCTCTATCCAGCGATGTTGCATGAGTGTCTCGGCTGTCTTGAACTCTCCCTCCTGATTGGCTGAGACGCGGCAGCAGCGTCATTGGCTCCTGCTGCTGTCAATCAGTCAGTCAGCCAATGAGAAGAGAAGGGGGGGTGGGGGTCACAGCTCCGTGTCTGAATGGAGACACGGAGCTGTGGCTCCATTCGGGTGCCCCCCATAGCAGCAAGCTGCTTATTGGGGGGGGGGCATTCGGCAGGAGGGAGGGGCCAGTAGCAGCGAAGAGAGGCCCGATAGGAGGATCTTGGCCGCTCTGTGCAAATCTAACTGGTAAGTATAACATGTTTGTTGTTTTTAAAGAAAAAAAAAGACTTCAAGTGTGTTGCCACCAAAATAAAAAAAAAAAATGTGCTTAAAAATCATAAAAAATAAATAATTGGAAAAAAACTTTTTTTTTTTTTTTTTACTCACCTCTAAAATGCCTGTTGCTAGGGGGTCCCTCGTAGTCTGACACCCTCAGTGCCCGGGCACAGACATCACTTCCCCCTCGGCGCCGCACAGTCATCCGGGACCTGTCACGTGTCCAAGACGACTGAGTGCGCAGTGGGTGCCTGGCTGTGAAGCCACAGCCGGGTGTTTACAGTAAGGATGCCGACGCCGCGATCGGAGCGGGGAACGAGGGGGAGGCTTCGTTCCCCCGCATCGCTGGACCTGGGACAGGTAAGTGTTCGATTTATTAAAAGTCAGCAGCTGCAGTATTTGTAGCTTCTGACTTTTTAAAAAAAAAATTTAGCTGGCACTCCTCTTTAAGTAACCCTTTTTTAATTTTGATGTTTTTTTTTTTCACAAAAAAAAGAATACTTTCTCCTTTTTGCTATAAAACGTTTCCATTAAAAATAAAATTTCTTCATAAAGTTTGGCCAAAATGTATTCTGCTGCATGTCTTTTGATAAAAATAATAATAATATATTAAGCGTATATTGATTGATTGGTTGGTATTGATAGCATTTACAAACTATGAGATATATACTGGAATTTGTATTTATTTTTATACTAGCGATTGGCGGTGATCAGCGCCCTTTAATGGAACTGTGCGGCGGCGATCTGACAGTAAGTGCCGGTTCCCACTTGTGGGACGCGAATCCACTGCGGTTTCCCGCATCGCACCCGACTCGCGCGGCAGTTCACGCTGCCATATGCGAACTTCGGGGGGTGTCAATACAACGTTAAAGCGGTATTCCAGACGTTCTTCTTTTTTTTTTTTTTTTTTTTTTTTTTTTTAATCCGCGGCTACAAATGGGTGCCAGCGCCACCATTGCAACTAAGGGAAGCTGGCAGTGGAGCCTTGCGGCCTCACTGCCCGTTTCCTACTGCGCGAGTCACATGGCTCTTTGTCATGGGGCCCCATCATCTTCTGGGGGACACACACAGGTCCCAGAAGACAACGGGGAAAGCTCGCCAAAGAGGAGGAAGTGACAGAACAGCTCTGTGGACTAGGAAGAGGCAGATTAGGAAGACTGCCTAGCAACAGGGGTTTCTGTAAAACATTTTTTTTTTCTATGCTTTTTTAAATTTATTTCAAAGAAAATTTTAATGTATAAATGTTTTTTAGGGTGGACCTCCGCTTTAATGACACCCCCCCCTCCCCATTTCAGCTCGCATATCGCACTGCGAACTGTCCGTTCAGACATCAATCGGATCGCATTGGGTGTGATCGGATTCTGGTGCGGACCAACAAAAAAAAGGGGTCCTGTGCTAGTTTGGTCCGAATGCGATGCAAATTCAGCCGTACTATCTGCATCGTACGGACATCGCATGTGATCCCGCGGAGCGCACCGGTGTGAACCGGCAATAACTGACACCGGGGCAGAAACTGAATAACTGATACTAATACTATACACTGTCACTGTACTAATGACACCGGCTAGGAAGGGGTTAAATATGTTTCTATGTGCTGCTTTTTACTAAATGTCTCTGCTTTGCAGGGAGAAGAAGCAGAGAGATTGTTCAGATCTGTACAGAGCCCTGTATTGATTGTCAACACAGAGCTCTGGGCTGTGATTGGACACAGCCGATCAGCAGGTCCCGGCCATTAATCATTTGCCGGGGTTTGCTGACACTCCCGCTGTGTACAATCGGCAGGAGCGCCCCATGCGCCCATACGTGTGGGTATCCTTTTTAAGGTGAATACTTCCAATTAAATCCTCTTTTTAAACTTTTTATTATCCTTACAGACTTTCACTGACATGATGAAATGTTGTCATTTGTTCCTTCTCTGTCCACCAGGGGGCCTCTATAAAATCTCTTCATGGTCGGATGTGGTGAACGCCCATGCGGTGCCCGGCCCCGGGGTGGTACAAGGCTTGCAGGCGGTCGGCGAGCCTTTGGGTCGGGGCTGCCTTGTGATCGCCGAGATGAGTTCTCAGGGGTCACTCGCCACCGGAGATTACACCAAGGCGGCTGTGAGTATTGGGGGAGGGGATGTTCATATGTCACCAATGTTATCACATTCTGGTATACAGTAGTTGCATAGTAGGTGAGGCTGAAAAAAGACACAAGTCCATCCTATGTGTGTGATTATATGTCAGTATTACATTGTATATCCCTGTATGTTGTGGTCGTTCAGGTGATTATTGATGCCCCCCCGCTGAGACCACCGCCTGTGGAAGGGAATTCCACATCCTTGCCGCTCTTACAGTAAAGAACCCTCTACGTAGTTTAAGGTTAAACCTCTTTTCTTCTAATTTTAATGAGTGGCCACGAGTCTTTTTAAACTCCCTTCCGCAAAAATGTTTTACCCCTCTTGTGGGGTCACCAGTACGCTATTTATCTATTGAAATCATATCCCCTCTCAGGTGTCTCTTCTCCAGAGAGAATAAGTTCAGTGCTCACAACCTTTCCTCATAACTAATATCCTCCAGACCCTTTATTAGCTTAGTTGCCCTTCTTTGTACTCGCTCCATTTCCAGTACATCCTTCCTGAGGACTGGTGCCCAGAACTGGACAGCATACTCCAGGTGCGGCCGGACCAGAGTCTTGTAGAGCGGGAGAATTATCCTTTTATCTCTGGAGTTGATCCCTTTTTAATGCCGATATTCTGTGTGAAGTCGCCCCCTTCTGATCAGGAGTCACTTTTTGGACAGTAATAAATATAATAATTTGCACTTTTGTCTGCTGAAAATTGGAGGAAAAATTGCTTTCTTTTTTTATTTTTTGACACTTGATATTAACCACTTCAGCCCCGGACCAATTGGCAGCCAAAGGACCAGGCCCCCTTTTTTGCGATTCGGCACTGCGTCGCTTTAACTGACAATTGCGCGGTCGTGCCACGTGGCTCCCAAACAAAATTGGCGTCCTTTTTTCCCCACAAATAGAGCTTTCTTTTGGTGGTATTTGATCGCCCCTGCGGTTTTTATTTTTTGCGCTATAAACAAAAAAGAGCGTCAATTTTGAAAAAAAAAACACATTATTTTTTTTTTTTTTTGCTATAATAAATATCCCCCAAAAATATATAAAAAAACGTTTTTTTTTCTCCTCAGTTTAGGCCGATACGTATTCTTCTACATATTTTTGGTAAAAAAAATCGCAATTAGCGATTATTGATTGGTTCGCGCCGAAGTTATAGCGTTTACAAAATAGGGGATAGTTTTATAGCATTTTTATTAATAATTTTTTTTTACTAGTAATGGCGGCGATCAGCGATTTTTATTGTGACTGCGACATTATGGCGGACACGTCGGACATTTTTGACACATTTTTTGGGACCATTGGCATTTATACAGCAATCAGTGCTATTTAAATGCATTGATTCCTGTATAAATGACACTGGCAGTGAAGGGGTTAACCACTAGGTGGCGGTGTAGGGGTTACATGTTCCTAGAGGCGTGTTTCTTACTGTGGGGGGCGTGGCTGTCAGCTAGTGAATGCTGATCTCTGCTCCAATCACAGGGAGCAGAGATCGGCGTCACTAGTTGCTAGGCAGAACGGGGAGATGCTGTTTATTTCCGCATCTCCCCGTTCAGCCTTCCCGTGAGACGATCGCGGGTGTCCCTGCGGCGATCGAGTCCGCGGGACTCGCGACCGGCCTCACGGGGGTCCCGACCGGCGCGCGCTCGATGGGACGGCAGCATCTTAATGGGGACTTACCTGTATGCCCTTATGCCTGTCCGTGCCATTCTGTCGATGTACATCGTCGTGCGCCGGTCGGGAAGCGGTTAAGGAATAATTTTTCTTTTACTGTGAGCTTGCTTGGTACAAAAATATTTTTATTTGTGAAATTTGTTTGTAATATTGATTTCATTGTTTATGGTACTACCTATGCATTTGTATTGTTCGGTATCACACAGCGCTTGCATTGTTTGTTTTTTTGGTAGAGGTGATCAAATGCCATTAAAAGAAGCTCTATTTGTGGGGGGGGGAATCCTTGTTTAGGTACAACGTCACACGACCGTGCAATTGTGAAAGTGACGCAGTGCTGTATCCCCAAAAATGGCCTGGTCGTGAGGGGGGGGGGGGGGGTGTAAAACCCTCTGGAGCTGAAGTAGTTAAACTGAAATAAAAAGTGGTTTAATAAAAGATAAATCTCCACAAATTTACCAGCCCCCCCCCCATTCACACGCAAATGCTCGCATTATGCGTACGAAAATTACGTATTGGCTGCGCAGTTTACTCCTAAAATTCTGGGGGGGCCCTACAATTAATATAAGCCCCCCCCCAGGTAAAATGCAGCTGCATTAATTCCTTGACTCTGAGTACTGACCCCTCCCCCAATCTGTTCCCCTCGCTGTCACTCTATACGGTGTCTCATTTCAGGTGAAGTTGGCCGAGGATCATCCGACTTTCGTATTTGGCTTCATCTCCGGACGCAAAGTCAGCGACAAACCCGAGTTCCTCCACCTCACTCCGGGAGTTCAGATGCAGCCGGGAGGTGAATAGTCTTTTTAGATTTTTTTAATATTTTTTTTTTTTCCCCATTTTTGGCTACAATAGAAAATGCTTTTAAACAGAGAAACGTAAGTATTCCCCTCCCCCCCCCCCACCCCTTCTCTATTTCACATTAGACATGTGCAATTCGTTTCGTTTTTCGTTTTTTTCCGTTTCGTCGAATCGAACGAATCCGAAAAACAACGAAAATCCGAAAAAAACGAATTAGACACAACGAATGTACTAATGAAGAAAATCCGAAAAACGAAAACGAACGAAAAAATTCGTACATTCGTAACTTTTTTTTTTTTTGCTGAATTGGTAATTTTCCGTGTCTCTTACAATGGTGCTGCTAAACGTGCTTCGAATGGATTGAACAAAAAAATTTGTACATTCGTAACTTTTTTTTTTTCAATTTGTAATTTTCCGTGTCTCTATTGAACAAAAAAATTCGTACAGTCGGAACTTTTTTTTCGATTTGTAACTTTTTTTTTCGATTCGTAAATTATTAAAATGTAATAATAGCATACACATTACATAAAATTATGAATTATGCTCCGATTACGAATGTACGAATAAATACGAATGCGTCCGAAACGAATCAACGAAAAAATAACTTTTACGAATGTACGAATCGTTACGAATACGAACACCCGACGACTTACGAATGTACGAATCGTTACGAATACGAACACCGACGACTTACGAATGTACGAATCGTTACGAATCAACGGAAACGAAAAAAACGAAACGAAAAAAAAAAATAATTTTTTTGTTGTGCACATGTCTATTTCACATATACAGTATAGATGATATTTTACAACCTGAAAGTGAATTAAACTTAACTTAGGATTTGTACGGCATGCTCAATGCCTTTGAATGTGCAAAATATTTTTTTTTAATTTTTTTTGGTTTTAGAAGAACCCTTTGTTCAGCACCGCCCCCGCGGAGTCGGAGCTCTCCAATCAGCTGCCACTCATAGGGGGAGGCTTTGGTTCTAAGCAGGGGGAAGCTGATTAAGGGGAGCTGGAGTTTTGAATTTGCCAAAATATCTCTTTGAATCCTGTGTCGGAAGGTTTTTTTGCTCAGCACCGCCCCCGCGGAGTCAGAACTGGAGCTTTCCAGTCAGCTACCACTCATGGGGGGGGGGGGGGGGGCTGATGGACATTCGTTCTCACAGTGGTCCTTTTCCGCAGGGGGTCTGATTAAGGAGAGCTGAAGCTTAGGACGTGCAAAATAATTTATTTGAAGTTGGTTCCAGGAGGATCTTTGTTCAGCACCGCCCCTGCGGCGTCAGAACTGGAGCTCTCCAGTCAGCTGCTGCTCATGGAGGAGGCCGGATGGACGTTTGTTTTCTCTGGTTCTCGGCAGGGGGAAGCTTATTAAGGGGATGTGGGGTTTTGGACATCAAAATATTTTTTTTAATTCGGCTTCAGAAGGTTTTTTGTTTAGCACCGCCCCTGTGGAGTCAGAGCTGGAGCGCTCCAATCAGCTGCCACTCATGGAGGACACTCTGGTTCTCAGCAGGGGGAAGCTGATTAAGGGGAGCTGGAGTTTTGAATGTGCCAAAATATTTCTTTGAATCCGGTGTCGGAATGGTTTTTGTTCAGCACCGCCCCTGCGGCGTCAGAACTGGTGCTCTCCAATCAGCTGCTGCTCATGGAGGAGGCCTGATGGACGTTTGTTTTCTCTGGCTCTCAGCAGGGGGAAGCTGATTAAGGGGCGCTGGACTTTTGAATGTGCCAAAATATTTCTTTTAATCCGGTGTCGGAAGGTTTTTTGTTTAGCACCGCCCCCGCGGAGTCAGAGCTGGAGCTTTCCAGTAAGCTGCCTAATGGACGTTCATTTTCACAGTGGTCCTCTGCAGGCAGGCTGATTAAGGGGAGGTGGAGTTTTGGACATGCAAATACATTTTATTTTTATTTTTTTATTATTTGGTTTCAGAAGGATCTTTGTTCAGCACCGCCCTTGCGGAGTCCGAGCTGGAGCTCTCCAATCAGCTGCTGCTCATGGAGGAGGCCTGATAGATGTTCGTTTTCTCTGGTTCTCGGCAGGGGGAAGCTGATTAAGGGGATATATATCATTTATTTTTTTTCGGCTTCAGAAGGATCTTTGTTCAGCACCGCCCTTGTGGAGTCAGAGCTGGAGCTCTCCAATCAGCTGCTGCTCCTCATGGAGGAGGCCTGATGGATGTTCGTTTTCTCTGTTTCTCGGCAGGCGGAAGCTGATTTAAGGGGATGTGGAGTTTTGGACATGCAAAATATTTTTTTTGAATTTGGTTTCGGAAGGTTTTTTGTTCAGCACTGCCCCTGCGGAGTCAGAGCTGGAGTGTTCCAGTCAGCTGTTACTCATGGAGGGGGGGGGCCTGATGGACATTTGTTTTCGCAGTGGTCCTCTGCAGGGGGGGCTGATTAAGGGGAAGGTGGAGTTTTGGACGTGCAAAATATTTTATTTGAATTTGGTTTCAGAAGGTTTTTTTGTTCAGCCCCGCCCCTGCGGAGTCGGAACTGGAGCTCCCCAATCGGCTGCTTCAACTAAAAATAAAAACCGTAAGGGGGCCTTTTATAATAAGGGGGTATGACCTTACCACGACACCAACCATAGCAGGTGTCAGCAGGCAGAGGGTGGGGATAATTGGCGAATGTTCCCTGATCTCCCCCCCTCAGTTCCAACCCTGAGGCTTGGCATGTTTGGTATCGATTTACTTGATGCAACCTCCTCCTTTTTTATATATTCTCAAAGTTGGGTGGGAAAAAAATGTCAGAAAATTCCTCAAAAAAATAAGATTCTTCCAAGCCCCCACCTACACGCATCTGGCGTCGCCTATGACAATTTTCTGTTCAAACCTTAATTTTAAGGCTTGACATGTTTGGTATCAATTTACTGGATGCAACTTCATCTTTTTATATATTACCAAAAATTGGGTATTTTATGTAACTTTAGTGTATATTTTACTTTTTTT